>CM056058.1:102114355-102516855 GCA_029574335.1 Rana kukunoris | reverse complement strand
GGATGGACATGGCTGCATATGTGGGGGGGGGGGGGGGGAATGGCTGGATGGACATGGCTGCATATGTGGGGGGGGGAATGGCTGGATGGACATGGCTGCATATGTGGGGGGGGGGGAAATGGCTGGTGGGGGGGGATGGACATGGCTGCATATGTGGGGGGGGGGGAATGGCTGGATGGACATGGCTGCATATGTGGGGGGGGGGGGGATGGCTGGATGGACATGGCTGCATATGTGGTGGGGGGGAAAATGGCTGGTGGGGGGGGGGGATGGACATGGTGGGGGGGGGGGAATGGCTGCATATGTGGGGGGGAGGAAATGGCTGGATGGACATGGCTGCATATGTGGGGGGGAGGAAATGGCTGGATGGTGGGGGGGAGGAAATGGCATGGCTGCATATGTGGGGGGGGGGAAATGGCTGGATGGACATGGCTGCATATGTGGGGGGGGGGGGGAAATGGCTGGATGGACATGGCTGCATATGTGGGGGGGGAATGGCTGGATGGACATGGCTGCATATGTGGGGGGGGGGGAATGGCTGGATGGACATGGCTGCATATGTGGGGGGGGGGAAATGGCTGGATGGACATGGCTGCATATGTGGGGGGGAAATGGCTGGATGGACATGGCTGCATATGTGGTGGACATATTTTAAAAAAAAGTATCGGTACTTGTACTCGGTATCGGGACAACCCTATTTATAACCCCACATTTCTCCTCCAAGCTGGATCGGTGAATTTATTTTTTTCTCTTCTCCCCTTGATTGCTCATGCTGACAGGCGTGAAGTCATAACACCATGCCTGGGCTTCCAACAGTCATAGAGATGACCAGAAACCACTATCGTCCAGAAGCCGGTGCTCGACAATTCTTTCTCTGGTACCTCTAAAGGGGGGGGTGAGAATGTCCCCAACGGAACTGCTGCTATGATTGTTCTTATTGTGCACAGAATCGCCGGCTGAAAAGATGGATATCTGAATGGTGCCTATAGCTTCAGGCATCATTGAGCTATAGCTCCCTCCCCCAAAAGTCCAGGACTTCATATGACGCCCAGTGGTAGGGAAGTGGTTAATGTGTATGGATAGCTTTTCATTGGAGTAGGAAAGTATGGTCCAGGTTTTTATTGCTTGTTAGACTCAAGCTTTTATTTATTCTGTGATCAGTGTAAATGATTTAATTTTATAGTTGCCACCATACCAAGGAGGGGGTGTTCTACCAATGGACACCTGTTCAGTGAGAATACTTGCATGCGACTTTTTTTTTTTTTTTTTAGCCGACACGTCCTCTATTGGCTAAAGCCTGCAGTATAGTAAAATCTTGGATTGCGAGCATAATTTGTTCCGGAAGCATGCTTGTAATCCAAAGCACTTGTATATCAAAGCTAACTTTCCCATAAGGAATAATGGAATCTAAAATGATTCGCTCCACAACCATAAATTCTTCAGTTTAAAGTCCATATAACATTTTTAGCAATGTGATACATTGTGTAACCATAAAATGTCCATCCACAAATGGAAGCCTCCCTTAGGGGATTAGCTGCTAAATCCAGCAGGAGCTACAGAGTATAAAAGAGAGGCGACCCCAAGTGTAGCAATATGGTTGCATTTAATGAAGGTGCAACATTTAGCAATTCGAATGGTTGATGATTAAAACATGCACATCTAAGTATGCAGACATCCGGGGTAAAGCGAACCACATAGACCATTCTCCTCACCACCTCTTACTCTCTCGCCAATTGTCTGTCTACAATCATGACCAAGAAGACTACCCTGCAGTAGAGCGATCTGAAAGTGAGGCTTGAACCGCTCCTGGAATTAATGACATCAATGGTGGTGAGGAGGATGGTCTATTTGGACAGCTTTACCTCCCCCCCAGCTGCCTGCATACTTAGATGTGCCTGTTTTAATCATCAACCAGGTGAGTTTCTAAATGTTGTACCTTCATTAACCACTTCCTTACCGGGCCATAGGGGATTGACATTAGTGTCAACCCCTCTCCGATGAGAGTGGACGTTGCACAACGTCCTTTCTTCACGGCGTTCTAGGGCGCGCGCACCTGCGGCACCACTCGCTATCCCGCGCGACGGCCACGATTGCCGCTGATCACGGCAGGAGTGTGGATCTGTGTGTGTAAACACACATCCACCTCCTGTCAGCGGTGAGGAGACTGATGTGTGTTCCCAGTAGAGAGGAACACACATCGGTCTCCTCCCCCTGTGAGTCCCCCTCCCCCTACAGTTAGAACATACTTTAGGGAACATAACCCCTTCAGCGCCCCCTAGTGTTAACCCCCTTCCCTGCCAGTCACATTTACACAGTAATCAGTGCAGTTTTATAGCACAAATCGCTGTGTAAATGTGAATGGTCCCAAAAACGTGTCAAGTGTCCGATATGTCCGCCGCAATGTCACAAAAAAAAAAAAGATCGCCGCCATTACTAGTAAAAAAATTAAAATGCCATAAATCTATCACCTATTTTGTAGATGCTATAACTTTTGCGCAAACCAATCAATATACGATTATTGCATGTTTTTTTTTTTTTTTTACCAAAAATACATAGAAGCATACGTATTGGTCTAAACTGAGGGAAAAAAAAGTTTAAAAAAAATTGTGATATGTTTTAAATAAAATATATATATATATATATATTTTTTTTTAATTGTCGCTCTTCTTTTGTTTATAGCGCAAAAAATAAAACCCGCAGAGATGATCAAATACCACTAAAAGAAAGCTCTATTTGTATGGGGAAAAAAACATAATGATTTAATTTGGGTACAGTGTTGCATGACCGCGCAATTGTCATTCAAAGTGCAACAGCGCTGAAAACTAAAAATTGGTCTGGGCAGGAAGGGGGTGAAAATGCCCAGTATGGAAGGGGTTAAATGTAACCATATTGCTACACTTGGAGGTGCCTCTCTTATACTCAGTTGTGACATGATGCTACTCCTTATATCAAGACATCGCTTGTATATCAAGTCAATTTGTTAAAAATAAATAAATGTTGCTCATCTTGCAAAACGCTCTCAAACCAAGGTTTTACATGGTTATGATAACCCAGAAAACTCATGGCTTCAATACTATGGATGAGGCTTCTGTAACTTTCAACCTAATATTTAAACCTGAACTCTGGAAGGCTTCCCCTTGCAGCAGGGCTTGGCTAATTGCTTGTTCAGTCTAGGATTGTAAATTTTACTTACCAGATATTTTGCTCTGGCAGGTGACTGTGGCCAGAGGTCTTCGGCTCAATGCAGGGCTATAGATCCTGCATCAGCCTTGATGTCAGGCCTTTAGACCACCAGTAGGTGGACCACAAGAATTTTGTTGCTTTCCATGGGTTTTTGCTACAAATCAACATTGTGGCAGACATACTCCACCCTTGTTTCCAGTGTTGTTAATGCATTCTTGATGGCACCCTCTGTAGTTCCAACTCCTGTGAGCTCAGAGGGAGGTGCTGAGAGTGGCAGGTGAAGGAAGGGACTTCCAAGGGCAGCACTGGTCAGACACTGGGAGAGCTTTTGAGGGCATGACTGACTGGATAAGGAGGTGAGCTCAAATGATGAGTCTGTAAGGCAGCAGTGTGATGCAAAGAGCTGGAGCATTGTGTGTTTATAAGGCATGTCAAAATGATGTTGGCCGGCAGGAATAAAAATGTGAGTTTGTCCAAAAGGTTGCTGACCAGAGTATAGGGGAGGAGATGCTGCAGGAACTGGTCTAGCGGCATGGAGGATCAGGTAGATTGCTTCTTTTTTTTTTTCCTCTCTTTCTCTTGTATGCCCTGAGAACTAAATGAGTAGTTGGCTGTTACACATCTCCCACTGCATGGGAGAATTTATTTTTTGTTCTCTTCTTTAAAGTGGCTCGAAGTACGGTGAGTGACTTCAGCTATAAGCCCAGCCTATGGCCCCTTTCACACATGCGGACAGTTCAGATCTGCGTTTCGGTTTTATCAGGCAGACCTGAATGGGTGTTCCATGTACCTCTATGGAGCATCGGATGTCAGAGGTGACTTGTCCGCTGACAACCCGATCAGCCCCGATTTGATCCTCTCTGCTAAAGTGTGATGGATGCAAACCCTATTTTACATCCGTCTGGTGGATTGGATGAAAATGGACAGATGGTTAGTTTTCATCCAATTTATCCCCCCCATAGAGAGTGGAGATCTGATTGGTCTGTTTCTGCACAGTGATGGGCTAGTCATCTGCCGGCTGAGAAAGCAGATGCCTAAAAACGGATCTGCACATGTGAAAGGGGCCTATAAGGAATGCTTCCATTTCCAGCAGCTTATGTTATACTCTGAGCATTCTAAGAATCTGGTCGACTTCTGGTTGTATCAAATGTCATCTGTGCCTATGTGTCTACAGGGTGTAGAATCCATGATGCCCAGCAGGTACAAGTCTCACACACCAGACTGCTTATTGCCCGAAGCAGAGCCCCTCTATAGGCCAACCTGCAAGTTGACAGCTGATGTCAGACTAAAATGAAAAGAAAACCTGTCATGAGAGAAATTAGGGGTTGACTGCTGAAAAGGCTAGTTGTCTGGTATCTACTTCTAAAAGCAGGGTTCCAGGCATACCAATTTTTTTTTTGCTAGCTAAAATTAATCACATCACATAGTCCCTAAAAACATATTAATGGCTCCCCAATTGTTTCAGAAATCATTGCAAACACTTGCCTTATATCCTCCAGCTCATGTTGTGGCCGTATCCATCATAGGTGTGGGCATGTGAAGACCATTTCCTTTTTCTTCCTGGTTTTCAGGGAGAGGTGCATGCTGGGTGAATTTTAGGCACAGTAATGCCCAAAGACTCCTGGGAAATGAGTGTCATCATTTCCCAGGAGGCATTGGGGTCTTAGGACAGGAAGTTGAACCACCTAGGACCAGGAACTAGGCAGATTACAATTACAGCCAGATAGTGAGTAAAACATTTTTATTTACTTTTTACATTAAAGGCAAGCTGTTAATAGAAAGTTCATTTTTTTAGGGTGGAACTCTACTTTAAATCAAGTCTGTTGCTCAGGAATGACCGAAAGTCCTTATATACTTGCATAGTCTGGGTTATGCCTGAAGTAGGGTTGCCACCTCATCCCTTTAAAAAGGAACACATCTGAATTACACAGGTTCTGTGGCCAATTAAGGTGGTAATTAAACTCACTTGGTGCCTTATCTGTATTAAATTTGCCTCAGAATCTGTGTAATTCAGATGTGTTCCTTTTTAAAGGGATGAGGTGGCAACCCTAGCCTGAAGCCATCTCTGGGTATTGCAGCAATATTCACTTCTGTGTATATATATATACATTTTTTTTTAACCACTTTTTTTGTGTCTACTCTAAAATTAATGCTTGTAGTTAAATCAATGCCAGTTGTGTGTGTCCCCCCCTTTAAAACTGCAGATATGAAGTGATCCTTTTTGATATGATTGAAGATCAAGTCTGCTGCATTCCAGAAGCAAGGCAAACGCGTCTCAAGAGCTGCTGTGGCCAGATTTGTATATTCATTCCTTTCAGACATCTGGTTTCATTTATCAATGTTCACAGAACGAATAGCTGAATTGCCACATAGCAGCCAAACCTTTTTTATATTGGTATTTTACAGGGAAGGTTTGAAGTTCTTGGATATTATACTGATTTGAAGGCGCCTAAAAAAAGCACAAACCCCTTTAGGGCTGTGCTGTACACCCTATACTTGGTCTCGCTGGACCCTCAAAGCTTCACTTCCTGAGCACCTATTCACATCAGTGCAATTTCACAGGTCAAATCAGAGCCCATTACTGGCAATAGGAGCTTCCCGATTGGTGCGATGCCGCACTGATTTCTAAAAGTAGTTCCTGCACTACTTTTAGTAGTATTTTTAATATACATCTGGGCATGAACCCGCACAGATGTTTTTCAAGTCGCCCCCCAAGTCGGACTGAAATGCAGCTTTGAAATAGCGAGTTTTTGATGGACTTTTTTACAATTTCAAAGCTGTGTTCAGGGTGATTGAGGGTTAAAGAACCAGATGGGTTTTACTTCCTCTTTGTTCCCCTACAAAGTAAAAGCATAATGGGCTAGTATGAATTGCACACTAGCCCATTATGTGCCACTTACCGGCAAAAGAAGTCTGCGCTGATGATATAATCGGCTCACTCACTGTGAAGAAACGACCCTCCATTTCTTCACTTGTGACTGCCATGACTGGCGGCCTCCTCTTCGGCCAGTTCCAGAGCTGGAGTCAGCAGCCGCAGAAAGAAGAGGGCCAAGATGTTTGTGGCCTCCGGCTCTGGGACTGGCCGAAGCGGGGGCTGTCAGTCATGGCACGGAGGGCAATTTCTTCACAGCGAATGTGCCGATTTTATCATCGGCGCAGTGTACAGCAAATGTCTCCTAATCGGTCGGAGAAATTTCCCCTACCTATAGAGAAGCCTAGTAAAAGTCCCAATCAGACTTGGATTTTTACTGCCTACCCTCCGCTCTCTGAAAAATGATCTGTGGTGGATTGCTTTTCAGAAGGAGGTGGTCCTGCTTGACTTTTGAATGCCTGTTCCTTTCCTCCATTTACTGAACGTTTGCATAAGATGTTTGGTATTACACAAATATGCAGAAAACCTCTGGTCTAGGGGTTGAAGTATTCGATCTTTCCCCAAAGGCCACTTAGGCTACTTTCACACTGAAGAGCAGAGTGCGTCGGCGCTTTACCGTAGTTTTTGCCACGATTTTCGCCAGCATTGCGGTTTTAACCCTGCTAGAGGCCGAAAAAGGGTTAAACCCACCCGCAAAAACGCTGCTTTGTGGGCGTTTTGCAGGCACTGCCCCATTGTTTTAATGGGCAGGGGCACTGTAGGAGCAGTGAATATAATGCCTCAAGGATGTGGCTGGCATGACTTTTTTTTACCGTCCTGCTAGCGTAACGCTCCAGTGAAAAATCCCTCAGGCTTTCACACTGGATATAAAGGAGTTGCTCTTTCAGGGTGCTTTGCAGGCATGGCATCCGCTCCATAGGGCAAGGGGGCGCAATTGACCCCCCCTAGAAAATCAAGAAGGTGTTGAAGAGTTTTGCGGCTGCGGGCTGCCTGAGCGCTTCCGGGCCGTATGTCACACAGGCACAGCAAGCACAGTGAAGCTGCCTCCCCCTCCAGTGTTTATGTGTACACAAGGGGAGGGAACCTGCTGTGCCTGTGCCACGCTGATGGCTGATCTGAGGTAGTGGATGGGGTGTTCATCTGTGCTAAAGGGGGGTATGTGCTGAAGGGGGGTCTGTGCTTAAAGGGGGTCCATATGTGCTGAATGGAGGGGTCTTTGCGGAATAGGTGGGTCTGTGCTGAAGGGGGAGTGCATCTGTGCTGAATGGAGGGGTCTGTGCATGCAGAATGGGGGGTCTGTGCTGAAGGGGGTCCATCTGTGCTGAATGGAGGGGTCTGTGCTGAAGGGGGGGTCTGTGCTAAAGGTGGGGTCCATCTGTGCTGAAGTTGGGTCTGTACATTCTCTAGGCTATATTTATATGGGCATGGAGTGGAGCTGAATTATCTCAAGAGCTATTTCACACTGCCAGCTGGCCGCGTTATCGGGAAAGCGGCATTGTTTTAGCTGCGCTATTCGGCCGCTAGCGGGACGCCTTTAACCCCCGCTAGCATTTGAAGAAACGGTTAAATGCGACTGTGTATCGCTGCTGCCGAAGCGCCCCTCCCTTAAAAAATTTCAGCGGACGCCCATGTTTGCAGGCGCTATTTTTAACGCAATAGCGCCTCAGTGTGAAAGCAGCCTAATGGGTGCCCATATAGGGAACCCATCGGCAGGAGAGCCATCCATGTGTGGATGGGGTAATATATGGATTTCTATCTTTCAGTCCAGCAGGCAAAATATGTCGGAGGTCAGGCAGTTAATGAAACGTCTTGAAACTAAACAGGAGGATATTGAAGTGCATTATATGTATCTATTTGGGGTATTTTGCTAGGTGGGGGTGGAGCTTTATAGAGCTGGAACCCAGAGATGGAGCCAGGACAATATTGCAGGGACCTGGAACAAAACATTGTGTGGTTAAATGAAGGCTTATGGGCGGCAGCCTTTTGGTAACATAGGTGTGTCAGCTATGTGTAATTATTATTCTTTGGTCAACATGAACATACCAAAAGGACATTATGAAATGAGATAATAGAGGATTACTGTACCTCCAGAAGGGAGGCAGAGGGCCTGGATCATCCTAACGTCTTTATAGCAATACTTTAATGATCGGGGTAGAGCTCCAGCAACTATTGGTTTTATCTAAACCAGCCCTGTTATATTTAAATGATGTTAACTCCTTCACGCCCAACATCTGTTGTACAGGGTCTTTACACTTGGCAGATGGGGAGGGACTGCCTGCTCACGTGACCACTGATTGGCTGTCAGAGTGGTCACATGTTTGGAAACAAGACCTGCTGACTCCCAACCATTACTATTGGCAGAGAGCTGTCTGTGACCCCATTAACCACTTGCCTACTGGGCACTTTGGCCCCCTTCATGCCCAGACCAATTTTCAGCTTTCAGTTCTGTCACTCTTTAGCCTCGTACACAGGGGTGTATTTAGGTTTCGTGCTGCCCTAGGCCTGACTAAACTCATGCACCCCCTAATTTAAATATGACCCACCCTTCCTGTCAAGGTCACACCCCTTGCTGTTTAAGACCCTTCCTGAAATGTTCGAGTGGGGATTCCCTTAATTTGCAAAGATTTCCTCTCACTTCCTGTTTGGCTATAAGGCAGGAAGTGAAGGGAAATCTCTGCAATAGGACAGGGATGGTAAAAAATTAGAAGCCACGCCCCGCCCCACAGTTGTGGAATGCCAACCACCCACATACCGCAAGCAGTGCGGCCAATTTATGGGGGCACTAAACTAATTTGCCTAACAGTGTAGCGCAGGCCAGCAGGGACACTTTTCGTGCTGCCCTAGGCCTGGGCCTTGTTGGCCTAGGCCAGGATACAGCATTGCTCGTACACACAATTGGAATTTTCTGTGGATTTTTGTCTGAAGGGGCGTTGGCCTACGCATACACACGGCCCAGCATTGATCAAATCGCACCATTTTTCAGCTCTTTACCGCCACCCTTTGGGCAATTTCTGCTATTGTCTGATTTTTAGCATTGTTTCCGAGCATGCGTGTTTGTACTTTGGATTTTAGTTGGACGGATTTGTGTATACACGATTGAATAAACCGACGTAACAGATTATTGCCAGACGGCGAGCATGAACAGGCAATATTTGTTGTCATTGATTCAGCCAACAATTGTCTGATTGAGCAAACACACGGATTATCCGGCACAACGCGTCTATCAGACAATTATGGCCATAAAATTGGATCGTGTGTACGGGCCTTAAAGGTGAAAATTGTACGGTCGTGCAACACTGTACCCAAATTTAATTTTTAGCATTTTTTTTCTCACGCAAATAGAGCTTTCTTTTGGTGGTATTTAATCACCACTGTTTTGTTTTAGCAAAAAAAAAAAAAAAACGAGAGGCCAAAAAAATAAATAATCATAGTTTGTTATAACATTTTACAAACGGGTAATTTTTCTCTTTCACCAATGTGCGCTGATTAGGCTGCACTGATGGGCAGTACTGATAGGCGACACTGATGAGGAGGCACTGATTGGTCGGATTGTTGGGACTGCATTGATAATCCAGTGCCCTGATTATGAGTGTCAATGTCCCGTTCGCAAAAGCTGGTTATTGGCTCTGTCCTTTACTCCTCATACTCCTATCAGCATGAGAAAAGCCGATAACCAGCTGATGTTGACATCCATGATCAGCTGTCATTGGACACAGCTGATCACATGGGAAAGGGCCCTTTACCCTGATCTGTGATCCACTGAGTATGAAGGACTTGGCGATCACAGAGCGCGCTGCCCACTCACCACAGTGACAGGCGGGAAGTGCAGATGCCCTCCTAGCAAAGTAAGCCTGTGCTTGTAGCCGTCATTTGGCTATAGTGCGGGCAGGAAATAGCTATGACTAAGCATTGTCTATCAATGTGAAACGCGTCAGGTGTATTATCCCACCGTTTGCTGTTTTGGTTCTTGTAGTGCTTTTATTTTTACCTTACTTTTTACCTTACTTTTGTTTTACATCCATTAGAGTGCGGCTGTCCATAATATTTTTTCTTCTATTTGTGCCGTGTGCATTGCCTGCACCCATCTGTTTTTAAGTGGATACCTAACACCGAGGTGCGCTCACCTTGAGCGGCAGTCTCTTTTCTGTTCACAGTGAAGGGAGACTTTACTGCGGTGGTCAGTGACGTGCGTGGCAGGACGCTCTCTATGTGTTAGAGACTTCAAGGAGGTGTGAATTACTGGGCGTGCCGCAATTCATACTGGGAAATGTAGTTCTTACATGAACGAGTGCTGCAAACCAGGAAGTGAATGAGAGAACAGAAACTAGAACTCCGGAGGTGATATAAATGAAGGAATTTAATAGGTATTTACTCGTTTGTTAACAGAATCATTACACTATTATGTCTTTCTACCTTGCAGACATTAATTTTAGGCAAAAAAAAATGTTCCTTTACAACTCCTTTATTATATTCTATATTATAGAGAATGTACGGTATTTATGTCTGGAAGCACCAAATCAATAGAGAATAGAGCTAGTAATTACGGCGAGCAAATCTTACCAATGGAAACTCCAATAAAAGATGCCATTAGCTCACTAGCAGACTTTACCTTTATCTAAAATATCTCTTTGAGACAGACCAACGCTTTAAGCTGTTCACATAACAATTTTAAATTGTGCAGTTTCCATGTAAAAGAAGGCATCATCGCATTCTCCATGCCGGGCCGGATTAACAGAGGGGCTGATGGAGCTGCAGCTCCAGGCCCCTTTCTCAAGTTTTTTTTTTTTTTTTTTTTTTAGATCGACTTCGGGGGTTGTAGCTCGATGACCAGAGGTCACAGAAACCCCACATTTGGGGGGTAGTCAGTTGAAGTCCTACCCCACAACCGGTCAAAATATGGGATGGCTATCATTTATGGTTCCGGAGATACAGGCCTGCTTGCACAGCATGTCAGAAGCTACATACAGAGCGGCCATTATAAATACAAGCTGACACACTGCAGCACACTGAGAAAAAAAATCATCATTTGTTTTTTGCTACAAAAATTACTCTATGGTGGTCTTTGCAACTTTTTATGTTGCACGGTATAGAGCTGCATGATTCTGGCTAAAACGACAACTGCAATTTTTTTGCTTAGAAGATAGATCATGATTCTCTCACGATTCGTACGGCATAACATCATCTTTCAGATTAAAATGAAAAAAAAAAAAAATGGGATAACTTTACTGTTTTGTTTTTATGTTTTTTTTATTCAATGAAGTGGCAAATGCAGTGTGACATAAAATATTGCAGCAATTGCCATTTTTGTCTCTGCTAAAATATATATAATGTTTGGCGGTTCCAAGTAATTTTCTAGCAAAAAATATTGGTTTTTAACTTAAAGCGGAGCTCCACCCAGTATAACAACATTTTACAATGTTGTTTGAAAAAAAAAAAAAAAAAAAAACCTGAAAAAAAAAAAATAAATACTCACCCGAAATAGCTGTTGCTATGCGGAAGTCCGTAATCTGCCTCTTCCTAATCCGCGGTGTGTTTTCTTCTTCTTCTTCTCCTTGTGAATGGGCGCGCTGCTTCCTGGGAACTGTGTGTGTTCTCAGAGAGCAGCGCGCCCATTCACAAGCCAGCGTGAGACTCGCGCAGGCGCAGTAGGAAACGGGCAGTGAAGCCGTACGGCTTCACTGCCTGTTTCCCATATTGTGAATGGCGGCGCGGGACCCGGAGCGATCGTGGGACCGGCATCGGGGGGCCCATCAGCGCGGGCGCCTAGGACAGGTAAGTGTCTTTATTTAAAGTCAGCAGCTACACTGTTAGTAGCTGCTGACTTTAAAAAAAATGTTTATCGTGGCTGGAGCTCCGCTTTAAACAAGTGTTGGACTTTAAGGCCCCATGCACACGAGAAGCAAAAGCAAACACTTCTAAACTCAAGTTTTCAAACGCAAAAACCGGCGTTCAAAACGCCCGTTTTTGCCGCGAATTTCGCGGCGTTTTGCCGCGTTTAGCGGCGTTTTACCGCGATTGCGGCTATCAGCGTTCACAACCACTGAATTGTAGACCCTCCCAAAGATTATATATTAACATTATCATTTCTGCAATTTTCAACAGAGAGAGCAGCAGCAGCAGAGAGAGCACTTGCATACATTCATTATTCTCCTTTGTGAAATGGATCCCATAATGAATATATGCCAAAGAAATTGTTCTTCTTACTTTGCACTTGATGAGGCTTCAACGCCGTCGCAAACTACGGGACGACGACCGTTCGCAGAGCTCGTCGTCGCTATTGGACCCATCCGTTGATGGCACAGAGATTTTCAGTTGGGTATTTTACATTTCGAATTTTCAAAATTCGAATTTTCAAAATTTCGAATTTTCAAAATTCGAATTTTCAAAATTTCGAATTTTTGAAAATGCGAATTTTGAAAATTCGAAATGTTAAAAATTCGAAATTTTGAAAAATTCGAATTTTCGAAAATTCGAAATATTGAAAAATTCGAAATTTTGAAAAATTCGAATTTTCGAAAATTCGAAATATTGAAAAATTCGAATTTTGAAAATTCGAATTTTGAAAATTCGAATTTTGAAAATTCGAAATGTTAAAAATTCGAATTTTCAAAATTCGAATTTTAGAAAAATTCGAAATTTTCAAAATTTCGAATTTTCAAAATTCGAATTTTTCAATATTTTGAATTTTCGAAAATTCGAATTTTCAAATTTCGAATTTTCGAAAATTCGAAATTTCAAAATTCGAATTTTCCAATAAGTATTTTTTGACTCTGATACAGACTTCCATCTCTTCTGAAAATCTTTCACTGTACAAGGAAAAATAAGAATATGTCAGACATTTTAACTAGTTTACATCCCAACCAAGCCCAAAGCTGTATTAATCTTACCTCTTTTTTCTGGGTGATATGGGTTCAACTGGTTCCAGTTGGATGTCAATTCTTTTCCAATTTCTTGCCAAGTCCTTTGCTTGGCTGTCCTGTCTGAATATAGTTCATGGGACTTGTCCCACATTTGGCGATAAACCTGGACTGCCTCTATAAGTTGTACTAAAGTAACATCAGAAGTCATTTTTGAAAATTCGAATTTTTAACATTTCGATTTTTCAAAATTTCGAATTTAGAAAAATTCGAACTTTCGAAAATTCGAATTTTGAAAAATTCGATTTTCGAAAATTCGAAATTTTGAAAAATTCGCATTTTGAAAATTCGAAATTTTAAAATTCGAATTTTCGAAAATTCGAATTTTCGAAAATTTCGAATTTTTCTAAATTTCGAATTTTTAAAAATTCGAATTTTGAAAATTCGAATTTTTAACATTTCGAATTTTGAAAATTCGAATTTTTAACATTTCGAATTTTCAAAATTCGAATTTTCCAATAAGTCTTTTTTTAAAGTAACATCAGAAGTCATTTTTGGAGATGTCACCTCTTCAACTTCTAACCAAAAATGAAGATTTTGGGAGGTGGCATGCCAGGCATTCATATGAAAATTAGACACTGATTAGATTAGTTGGGCTGAATGGAAATGCAGGTGGACAGATGTTGTTGAAAGTACAACATATAGGTTTAAATTCAAAAGGAAAATTTTGGAAAGTGCAATGCTGGTGGTGTATTGAATTATTGAATGAATATATATCATCTGTGAATTATCTGAATGATAGACATAATTTAAAACGATTAAAATAATTTTTTTAACATTTTTTAATGATATTTCCCTATTTTATTATGTTAAAAATAGGGTTCCTTTAAAAACGCTTATAAACGCAAACGCGGCTAAACGCGGTGCCCCGCGTTTAGAAGTGTTTAGACGCGTTTAGCGGCATTTAGCGTTTAAAAAACGCAAAAGCAAACGCTTCTAAACCCAAAATTTTGCGTTTGAAAAAACGGCCCTAAACCCAACTGCTTTTAACCGCCAAAAAACGTGATTGTGTGCATGGACACATAGGATAACATTAAATGGGTTCAGGGGCAGTTGAAAAAAATGCCCAAACGCCTCTAAACTCGAGTTTACCAGCGTCTCGTGTGCATGGGGCCTAAGTGGTTACATTTCTTGCATTTACACACAGAAGTTTGATCTAAAAAGGAAGTTGGTTACAATGTTTCATGTTGTTTACAAACTTGGCAGACAGTCGGATATTTTCTTTACACACAGAAGTTTATCATTTTGATATAAGAAAAAAGCGTTCGTTACAATGTTTCCTGCTAAGAACTTGGCAGACTGTCCAGATATTTTCTTTTGACAGCTGAAAGTCTCTCCACTTGTTATATGAAAGAATCAGCAAACTCTGCATTGGAGATGTCAGGGGGGTTGAATCAAGATCACAAATTTAACGATTAATTGTGCAGCTCTAGCACGGTACTGTATTTGCGCAGCAATTTTTCAAACATGTTTTTTTGGAAATAAACTGTTTCATACATTAAAAAAAACACTAAAGTTAGCACGATTTTTTTTTTGGTATCCTAAGCGATGCTTTAAACATTTTTTAGGCTACATGTTTAGAGTTACAGAGGAAGTCTAGTGCTAGAATTATTGCTCTCACTCTAACGATCGCAACGTATGTAACCTGTGTGTATCTGGCTCTGATACTAGCCAGTGCCTACCCAGCTACTGGCTGGTATCTCTCCCCAGCCTGTCCCCACACACCCTCTCACCTGCTGACCTGTAGATGGGGGAATCACTCCTGTGGTGTTATTGTGTCCTGCCAGTGAGTACAATGATCAGTGTTGCTATCTATAGCTGGCAGCAATGATTGTTTTTGGAAAAACAGGCTGGTTGTACTCAAGTCGATTAATAGATTGACTTGTGTAAAACCAGCTAGCCCATACATAGATCGACTATGACTGGTCTCTGCATAATTGGTGTAATTTCAATTCATGTATGACCCGCTTAACCACTATGCAGTCCCTAAACATCCTTCCACTCCTATACATTGTGCCCACTGTCATACCCTCCACACTCCTCTCCTGTACATAGTGCCCACTGTCATACCCTCCACACTCCTCTCCTGTACATAGTGACCACTGTCATACTCTCCACACTCCTCTCCTGTACATAGTGCCCACTATCATACCCTCCACACTACTCTCCTGTGCATAGTGCCTGCTGTCATAGACTCCTCTTCTGTACATACTTCCCACTATCGCACCCTCCACACTCCTCTCCTATACATAGTGCCCACTATCATACCATCCCCATTCCTCTCTTGTACATACTGCCCACTGTCATACCCTCCACACTTCTCTCCTGTACATACTGCCCCATTATACCCTCCACACTTCTCACTGGTACATACTACCCTTTGTCATACCCCCACACTCCTCCTGTACATACTGCCCACTGTCATACTCTTCACACTCCTCTCCTGTACAAACTGCCCACTGTCATACCCTTCACACTCCTCTCCTGTACATAGTACCTGCTGTCATACACTTCTCTCCTGTACATACTGCCCCATTATACCCTCCACACTTCTCACTGGTACATACTACCCTCTGTCATACCCCCACACTCCTCCTGTACATACTGCCCACTGTCATACTCTTCACACTCCTCTCCTGTACAAACTGCCCACTGTCATACCCTTCACACTCCTCTCCTGTACATAGTACCTGCTGTCATACACTTCTCTCCTGTACATACTGCCCACTGTCATACCCTCCACATTCCTCTCCTGTACATACTGCCCACTGTTATACCCTCCACACTCCTCTCCTATACATAGTGCCCACTACCATACGGTCCACACTCCTCTCCTGTACATACTGCCCACTGTCATACCCTCCACACTCCTCTCCTATACATAGTGCCCACTATCATACCATCCACACTCCTCTCCTATACATAGTGCCCACTGTCATACCCTCCACACTCCTCTCCTGTACATGGTGCCTGCTGTCATACACTTCTCTCCTGTACATACTGCCCACTGTCGTACCCTCCATGCTTCTCTCCTGTACATGATGCCCACTGTCATACCCTCCACACTTCTCTCCTGTACATTGTGCCTTTTGCCGTACCCTTTGCACTCTTCTCCTGTACATAGTGCCCAATGTTAGACCCTCCACATTCCTCTCACTCACCTGCACATACTTCCCACTTATATACCGTCCGTACTCCTCCCCTATGTCGCTTACCCACAAAAACCGTTCTTTAAAATGATACTGAATACCCTCAATGTTACCAGCTCTAGAATGGACACACTTTTGTTAGTTCAACTAAAGGAAATCTCAGTTCTCATATTTGTTTTGTTCCATGATTTGAACTTATTTAATTTTGTGATTACTACTGTGATGTACAGAGGAACATAGGGGATCTCAGCTACTCTAAATATAGCACTTGTGAAAAAGTGTCCCTGAATTTTTTTTTTTAAATGTTGGCAACTATGCACTGCCCAAGGGCCACTGGGTCAGTAGTGGGCCCCATGAGAGGTTTCTGGGATCCTGTGATATTAAAGCGGTAGTAAACTTTCCTGACATTACTACTTTTTAGAGGCCCTGGGGTAGGTTATGCCACAATGTACAAGTATGCACAGCATATTAGCACATTAGGGTACACTTAAATTTTCAGACTGGGCCCTCCATTGCTGCGCTGTGATTCTCACGCATTTATTTATTATTTATAAAAGGCCCCACCAAAATCCTCAGCACCAGGCCCATGATGTTCTTAATCTGGCCCTGTCTCCATGTCACGATGGTACAGGTTTTACAGATGATGGACAAAGGTCCACTAATATTATATTTTGGTCCTTACATTTTGTTATTTTTTTGAGAGGTGCTATGATACATAAATGTTCCCAGTGTCGATCAGTAGTATGAGACTCCATCAGGCGACGAGTTTTGCATCTTTATTTATATTCTTTAGCTCCATCTTGTGGAATATACAGTACTTGCACTCCCATTAAACACTAACCTCCATTATAAAGTTACCATGACTATATAGTTATTTACCTCCATTGCATACAACAGGGTGAAATCCGATAACTGACCGGGATGCGCCTCAACGTACGTTTTGTCCTACAACGTCATCGGGAAGAGTCACGATCGTGGGTGGCCGGCGGACATCGAGTCCGCCAGACCCGGGGGCGAGCTCCCCTGGCATGTGTGCCCGTAACAGCTAGTGCACAAACCGCCATAAATGTACAGCGATCCACGCAAGGGAGCCAACCTGGCGCAGTATGACTGCAGCTGCTGGTCGGGAACAGTTTAAAGCTGCACATTACATTGCCATGTTGGGCAAAGTAATATGATCACTTAACCATTTAAGGACATCTTCACGCCCATATACGTCGGCAGAAAGGGAATGGTTGGGCACAAGCACGTACCCGTACGTCCTCTTTAAGAGCCCAGCCGTGGTGTCGTGAGCGCGCCGGTGTCCTGCGATCAGTCTTAGGATCTGAAGAACGGGTAGAGGTGTGTGTAAACACACGTTCCACGTTCTTCATTGTGGCAATGTCAGTGATCGTCTGTTCTCTGATATAGGGAAAGACAATCACTGATGTCACATGTCCAGCCCCGCCCCCTACAGTTAGAAACACATATGAGGTCACACTTAACCCCTTCAGCGCCCCCTAGTGGTTAACTCCCAAACTGCAATTGTAATTTTCACAGTAATCGGTACATTTTTTTTTAGAACTTTTCGTTGTGACAATAGTCCGATGTGTCTGCAAAACAGTTATAAAAAATAAATCGCTGATCGCTGCCATTAGTAGTAAAAAAATATGAATAAAAATGGCATAAAACTATCCCCTATTTTGTAAACACTATAAATTTTGCGCAAATTAATCGATAAACGCTTGTTGTGTTTTTTTTTTTACCAAAAATAGGTAGAATAATACGTATCGGCCTAAACTGATGAAAACATTTAAATGTTTATATCTTTTTTGGGGATAGTTATAGCTCTATGAGTTGTCAGTCCGCCCCTGTCTACAAGCTTTAACCAGACACTAATAGAAGTCACAAAACTGCTATATGCTGATGAGAAAAGGTATTTAACAGTTTATATTTACTAAACTAATTGGATTTCCTTGTTCTGTGGGAGATCAGATGCAGGGTCCTGGGTTTAGTAACACTTTAACTGCGCAGCACGTCTGCTAGATTCAGGTAGGGCGGCGTATTTGTACGCGGGCGTAGCGAATATACGCTACGCCGCCGCAAGTTAGAGAGGCAAGTGCTGTATTCACAAAGCACTTGCTCCCTAAGTTATGGCGGCGTAGCGTACATGGGTCGGCATAAGCCCGCGTAATTCAAAGTAGGTGGAAGGTGGGCGTGATCCATGTAAATGAATCGTGACCCCACGTAAATGACGCGCCGAACGAACGGCGCATGCGCTGGCCGTGGACGTAACCCAGTGCGCATGCTTAAAATCACGTCGCAAATAGTCAATGCTTTCAACGTGAATGTAACCTATGCCCAGCCCCTTTCTGAATCGGCTTACGCAAACAACGTGAAATTTGATGGCTGTTCCGACGTCCATTCTTAACATTGGCTGCGCCATCTTTTTGGTGGTTTATCTTTACGCCTGAAAAACGCCTTACGTAAACGGCATAGCTTACTGCAACAGCCGTGCGTATGTTCATGAATAGGCGTATCTAGCTAATTTACATATTCTATGCGTAAATCCCCTAGCGGCCAGCGTTAATATGCAACTAAGATACGACGGCGTAGGAGACTTACGCCGGTCGTATCTTAGCAACATAGCCAGCATACTATCAAGGTAAGTAGCCTTTATAAAATCATGGTAGCCTTTGTACTTCTTACAGGAAAGTTTATCTTTTCCATATGGTATTTCTGTGTTTCTGAAGCCACCTGCTGTTGCCTGTTATGCCGCGTACACACGGCAGAGAAACTCGACGGGCAGAACACATCGTTCCGCCCGTCAAGGTTCTCTGCCGGCCGTCAGAATCGGCAACCAGCAATTCATCCCGACGGGCCGTCGAGCAAATAGAGAACCTGTTCTCTATTTGCTCGATGGGTTTCCCGACGGGCGGGGTTTGCCGAGAGCGTACACACGGCCGAGGTTCTCGGCAGAATGCGTTCTCGCTGGTTTCTCCAGAGAACCTCGGCCGTGTGTACGGGGCTTTAGAGTTGCAGTAATGGTTACCAACACTGGTATTGGTATAGGTTTGATAAATGCATTAAAGTGGAGTTCCACTCATTTTTTTATGTTTGTCTGTGCTGCATGCCCCAATCTCATAGTGTTCAAAATGGACAATATTTATGAATGAATGAATGAATGAAGAACTTGTATAGCGCAGCACATGCGAAGTAAATCGCCTCTGGGCGCTTGTTGTTCCTGTCTCCTTTGAGATCAAAAGAGATGCGTCTTAATCTTTCTCCTGAAGACCAAGTAGTTCTCCTCCAGTCTAATGCTGACTGGTAAGGCGTTCCATAGTCTGGGACCTTGGACAGCGAATCTCCTGTCTCCTTTGGACTTGTATCTGGCTTTCGGTATTTGAAGCCGATTTTGATTGTTGGATCGTAGAATACGATTGGGATTGTACATTTTTAATTTTTCGCATAGATAATGGGGAGCATTCCCATGGATACATCTATGCGTTAGACAGAGTGCTAAAAGTGATTCTGTCATTGACTGGTAGCCAGTGAAGGGATCTCAACGAAGGTGAGATTGATTCCCAGGGTTTTTTCCCAGTCACAAGTCTGGCGGCCGTATTTTGCACGACTTGAAGACGAGCGATTTGGTACTTGGGGAGTCCGAGGTAAAGGGCATTTGCATAGTCCAATCTGGAGTTTACAATTGCTCCCACCACGACCGCTATGTCCTTCTTCGGAATAAAAGGCGTGAGTCTGCGTAGTAGGCGCAGCAGATAGTGAGATCCGCTGACTACTGCCCCTATTTGTGCGTTCATTGTCATGTCGGAGTCAAAGATGACCCCAAGACTTTTGACTTTGGCGCTAGGGGTGATGACTTTGCCCAGAATGGGCGGGGGGATCCAGGTTGTTATCGGTTGATTCCTGTTGCTTGTAAATACCTTTATTTTGTAGTCCTTCATTACTTCCTCCTCCTTATTAGCCTAGGCCAGTGATGGTGAACCTATGGCACGGGTGCTACAGCTGGCACTCCAAGCCCTCTCTGTCGGCACGCCAGGGGATTCCCCCAGCCAGGCAGTCAATTGCACTGAATCGACAGGACACCGGCTCCCTTCTTTGCATAGGTGTCAGTGACGTCGGCAGGAGGGTGGGCAGTCAGTCATCATGAGAGCTGTTTAGGGGGGTGTAAAATTCTTCCTCCACCGTCCCAACTCTGTTCGGAAGCTTATTGCCTCCCCGAATCCCTACACCTCTGGTAAGACATTCGGGCATTCCTTTCTGCAGGCATGATATTCCAGCTCCCCCTGCTCCAGGACGACTTTGGTTCAGTCTGTCCTTCTAGTGCAGCCTGTGAAAAAGCGGAGGGGGAGGAGCGGTGCTCTGAGCAGATCATACATGGCCATGAGGAGCGGTGCAATGGCTTGTAGCTGACCTCCCGGCGGTGGGGATATCGAGAGTGCATGTGTCAGGTAGGTGAGTTTAATGGTCAGGTAGGTCAGTGCATGTGTCAGGTAGGTTGGTGTATGTTGCACAGTGCATTCTGAGCACAGTGCATTCCTGAACCCTGCATTCTGAGCGAATCTGGCATAATCGTACATTTTTGGTCCCTTGGGGCTCATTCAGAGGGATGATCAGTCCCATCCTCTGTACAGAGCCGCTGGTAGGTTTAAAGTGGTTGATGTCACAATGTAGAGTATAAGATTTCCTATCATCTGTGCCCAGTCTTGCCACACAGAGTTAATCCAGCGCTGAGTAATCCTCTTTTAAAATCCAGTGCAAATTAACCGGACTTCAGATAAAAACCTGCCAAATTAGGTTAAGTCCGTTTCTCTGTTATTGCTTTCAGTGACAGGTTATTTACAAATATAGCGTGGACATGTTTATCATAACAAGAGGTGATCCAAAGTTCATTGTATATTACTAGGATGTATGATGTTATATCACCTCATGTTATGATAAACATAACATAACATATGATAAACATGTCCTAGCTATATTTGTAAATAACCTCTCACTCAAAGCAAGAAGAGAGATTCCGGACTTTTTGATTTAGGCAGGGTTTTATCTGGAAGGCTGTTCGTTTTCACTGAACATAAGGCTGCATTCACATCTAGGCGTCGGCGGCAGTGGGCGTATTCGGGCGACATGCAATAGGCGTTTTGTCCCCGCGATTTGTGGCGACAAAACGCCTATTGCTTTTTTGCTGGAGGGCAGAATTTACACTGTCGGCTATGGCCGAACGCCCGATACGCCTGAAAAAAAGGGTCCGGGACTTGTTTCAGGCTTCACGCTTCAGGCGTATGTGAACCATCTCCATAGCCGACAATGTAAATTCCCCCCTCCAGCGTATGTCAGGCTGCTTCAGCGTCGGGCTTCAGGCGACAAAACGCCTAGATGTGAATGGAGCCTAAAAGAGGATTACTCAGCGCTGGTTTAACTCTGTGTGGCAAGACTGGGCACAAATGATAGGAAATATTATACTCTACATTGTGACATCAAAAAAATAAATAAAATTGTTTTGGGTTTACATCCACTTTAATTCTGTGTTGGCACTTTGAAAGAAATAGATTGGTTTTGCATTGCGGTTTGGGCACTCGGGTTTAAAAAGGTTTGCCATCACTGGCCTAGGCTATTAAGTCACAAGGCTATTTGCAAGGGTTTCTGGGATAGGCATCATGTTTCCCAGTAGTCCTTGCAAACCTGACTGAAACCTATTATATTGTGCAGCACTGAGCATGTGCGAGATATGCAAAGCTGAAATCCAGGAAGTCATACAGTCTGGCTTCATGATGCCCACACTTAAGATGGCCACTGTCTATTTCTAGATTATAAACTAAATGCAATCAAGTGGGACTTCTGCGCTACTAATTTGTCTATCAAGAAATCAGTGACAATATGCAGCAAACACAAAAAATGCATACACAGCACCTAATAACGTAAAATCAATGTGAGTGATAGCGCAATTTGTAAAAACATGACATAACATATACAATGGGTGATATATATGGTGCACAAAAAGTATAAAAGTGCCAAGCTTATAGGTCTATCGGGGACGGAAAATAAGTCCAAAGACAGTGCTAAATCATAAATCAGTGCACTAATAGTCCATAATGGTGAAAAACAGTGTAAAAGGATGTCCACTAGTCCAGAGAATGAGGAAAAAACACCACCACACAGCGCGTCTGGTCTCCCAGAACTCTCACCTTCAGCAAGTCAAAAACAGGCATATAAGATGATCCTCTGTGTGGACAACCTCCCTCGGTAGTTTTGTTAGCCCCCACGGATCGGTGGGAAGATAGGTACCTGCGATCTCGGGTGACAGTGGAAAACAGGGGAGGGGGAAGGACAAAAAACCTCCAATAGTGTGTTATCCTTGGTGAAAAATAGTTTAATAAAAGAATCGCACTTACAGGTAGATGAATAAAAATTTGCATGTATACAACGGTGATCGCAGCGCTTACAGCACGTCACTCACTGCACGTCTTTCCCTTCCCTACGCGTTATGACACAGGATCACGTGTCTTCATCTGAACCGGAAGTTCCGCATCCGCCATTTTCTTGTAGTCTGCCACACTCGAGGGCAGTGTGCTAGAGCTGTCTGTATTGCGAATGAATACAAGTTGCTACTACACACAGCATTAAATAATGACAAACGTGTGTTTAAAATGATGGGAATATATGTATATAAACATATTATTCCTAAACCGGAAGTTCAGCATCCGCCATTTTCCCGTAGCCCGTCGCACTCGAGGGCAGGATGCTGGAGCTATCAGTATTGCGAGTGAATTAAAATTACTATTACACACATCATTAAAGCGGATCTCCACCCTAAAGTGAAGATCCGCTGATCGAAACCCTCCCCCCCTCCGGTGTCACATTTGACACCTTTCAGGGGGGAGGGGGGTGCAGATACCTGTCTAAAGACAGGTATCCGCACCCACTTCCGGCCCGCAGTCTCGGGCAAAAGACGGGCTTTTCCCGTTGTGTGCTGGGAACTCTCAGCTCCCAGCACACAGCGGGAGCCAATCGCGGGCGCAGCGCGACTCGCGCATGCGCTGTAGGGAACCGGGCAGTGAAGCCGGAGCGCTTCACTTCCTGGTTCCCTCACCGTGGATGGAGGGGGGAGCAGCAGAGAGACGAGCGATCGCTCATCCTCTGCTGCGGACGCCGCTGGACTCCAGGACAGGTAAGTGTCCTAATATTAAAAGTCAGCAGCTGCAGTATTTGTTGCTGCTGGCTTTTAATATTTATTTATGGTGAACCATCCGCTTTAAATAATGCCAAATGGGTGTTTAAATAATACAAATATATGTATATAAGCCATATTATAGCTACATTTCGAACAAGAATCCCATCTCTCTAGAAACACCTCTGTGCTTCTCACTTTACTTTTGCCTAATATGTCGCCATCTAGCGTCTATATTTAGGCATTGCCACATATTATTCAACGGACTAAAAAAATCTTTTACAATCTATGTGGCTAAATGTGGATATTTATTCGCAGATAGGGGTGATCGTGCATCTGAGTGTCATGTTAACATAGTGTTCAGTTTCCAAGTGGTCTCTTTTGGCAAAAAACCTGAACAGTGTATGATAATGTGTTCCAATGATACCATTATTATATGTAATTTGTGCATCTGACATGGGCTCATAGTTTGCCTCTTTACACCCGTACAGGTTGGGGAACAACTCAGGGGCAATGAATTGCACATAACTGAAATACTCCACATAAAGAATAAAAATTAAATTATTAGAAATTATTAAAAAATTACTTAAAAAACAATTTAAATCAAAATCAACATTCATCCCCCCAGGAACTAAAGTCTTCATTTTGTGGATCCATTGGGACTCTTTTTGACTAATAGTACTTACTTTGTGACTACCCCTCCAGTTTTTCGTATATTTGTCAATCCCCCAAAACTCCAAACAGGTAGGGTCCTTATTATGTACTTTGTCGAAATGTCTCGACACATTGTGTTTGGAGGATCCTTTGATAATATTCTTAACGTGCTCCTTTACACGGACTTTCAGGGCTCTCTTTGTCCTACCAATGTATTTGTAAATTACAGCTACACTGTAGGACATATATCACCCCCTCAGTGTAGCATCCTATACAATCCTTAATGTCAAAGGATTCTCCTGTATTTGTTGCTACAAACTGAGTCCGTTTCTTTTGTGGTTTTCTTGTTTTTTCACATGCAAAACAATTTCTGCAGGGAAAAAAACCCTTTCCTGTAAAAAATGAGAAAGGGGGTTTAGGTGGAGGATCCACAACTGACTTGACCACTAGATCTTTGAATGTGGGAGCTCTTTTGTATACAATCTGTGGTTTCTCCGGGAGTATCGTACACAGATCTCTGTAGGATATACCAATATTTTTTGATAATCTTTGCCACATCCTTATGCTGAGAATTATAGTTCAAAACCAGAGAGGGGGCTTTCTGTTCTCTTTGTGTTGGAATCTTTGATAGTAGCATTTTTGATCTATCTAATGAGCCCACCTCTTTGATTTGATTAGAGATTGAAGATTCATCATACCCTTTGCTGGTGAAACGTGAACCTATCAATTGGGCTTGATTCATATAATCCTCTTCCTTCGTGTAGTTCCGCTTCATTCTAACCAGTTGGCCCCTTGGAATGTTGAATAGCCAAGGTTTGAAATGGCAGCTATCGGTTGATATGTAGCTGTTGGTGTCCACATTTTTAAAGAAAGTTTTCGTAGTGATCTTATCGCCTTCTATACTTATACTTAGATCAAGGAAATCGACAGATTTCTCATCGATCTTCCAGACCAATTTAATGTTCTGTTCATTGGTGTTCAATTTATTTAGGAAATTTTCTAGAGATTGCTTACTTCCATTCCAAATAATGATGAGGCCATCAATATACCTCTTGTATAGAGCAAGCTCAGCTGGCATATCTTCATATACTGCTGACTCCTCCCACCGTGCCAATAAACGCATTGGCTACGCTAGGGGCAAATTTAGCTCCCATCGCGATGCCAATGGTTTGTTTATAGTATAATTGATCATACCAAAAGTAGTTATACTTCAAGCATATATCAAGGCACTTTATGAGGTATTTTCGTTGTGGGCATATAAGATCACTAAAATTCCTCAATAACCATTTGGTGGCATGACATGCGTCGTGATGTTTGACTATCATGTATAACGATGAAACATCAGCAGTGGCAAGGATTGTTCTGCCTTCCAGTACTGGTATTGAGTCCAATAGCTGTAAGATATGTTTGGTATCTTTTAACCACTTAAAGACCCCCGCACGCACATATACGGCCACAGAATGGCTCGTACAGGCACAAGGGCGTAAATTTACGTCCCCGCCTTTGTGCGGTTCGGGGGTCCCATCGGGACCCCCTCCGCGGCGTGCGGGGGTCCCCCTGCCTCTGGGAGCGATCGCCGACAAGCGGGCGGATGTCCGTGATTTCCGCCCCCCCCGCGATCGCTCCCAGCCAATGGGAGCGCGCTCCCATCGTGTCAGTTCCTCCTCCTGTGTTTACACAGGAAGGAGGAAATGATGTAATCTCTCATCGCAGCGCTGTTTCCCAGCGCTGCTGATGAGAGAAGACATCACAAGTAAGTGTGCACCAACACAACACTGACACACACTCACATAGGCACATTAACCCCTTGTGATCGCCCCCCCCCCCCCACCCCCCTGTCACAGTGTCACTGAATGCAGTGATCTAATCACTGCATTTAGTGTCAGTGTGACAGGCAGTGTAAAAAACAGTTAGTGTTAGGTTCAGGATAGCCCCCCCACCCCCCCTAATAAAGTTTTAACCCCCTGATCACCGCCCTAGTTAACCCTTTCACTCCCTATTGCCAGCGTCACTAAGCGATCATTTTTCTGATCGCTGTATTAGTGTCGCTGTTCCCGCTAGGTAGCTATTTTTTTTTTTTTTATTGCGATTTTTTTTTTTTTACTAAAGACATGTGGCTGAATTAATTTTGGCCTAAATGTTTTACTAAAATTTAGTTTATTTGATTTTTTTTATAACAAAAAGTAAAAAAATTGTGTTTTTTTTCAAAATTGTGGCTCTATTTTAGTTTATAGCGCAAAAAATAAAAATCGCAGAGGCGATCAAATACCACCGAAAGAAAGCTCTATTTGTGGGAAGAAAAGGACGCAAATTTTGTTTGGGAGCCACGTCGCACGACCGCGCAATTGTCTGTTAAAGCGACGCAGTGCCGAATCGCAAAAACACCTTGGGTCATTTACCAGCGTATTGGTCCGGGTCTTAAGTGGTTAAAAAAGCATTGGTTTTTTGGACAGCTGGTTGCATGAAGTGGTCTATGTATTGACCATGTCTTGATGTCAAAGAGTCAATCCCATTGACAATCGGTCTGCCCGGGGGATTCTCTTTCGACTTGTGTATTTTGGGGATGGTATAGATTACCGGTACCCTACACGAATCAGGAATTAGATATCTGGCCTCCTTTTTATTTAGGATACCCTTATTTACTCCCAGATTGATGACTCTTTGCACTTCCTTCTTATACTTCCAGAGTGGATTTCCAAGTAATTTGCAATAGGTGTCTGTATCGTGTAATTGTCTATCCAATTCATCTTTATATTGTTGTTTAGACTGGACCACCACTGCCCCCTCTTTATCTGCTGGACGGATCACGATGTCTTTCCTCTGAGTGAGGAGTTTAATTTCTTTTTTGATATATCCAGGATCTGATTTGGGTTTTAGTTTCAAAGAATCTAGATCTTTTAGTACTAGTTTTTTGAATACATGGATGTGCTGATTATTCGTAACCTGAGGATTAAACGAAATGCTCTAACAACCTAACAAAACGGACCTTAGTTTACAGACTAACTTTACTAGAATACATTAAGCTTGTGTATTACAGGGGTATAAATTTAAAAAGTGAAATTGTGGGTGGAACTCCCCTTTAGGCCGCGTACACACAATCAAATTTATCTGCTGAAAATGCCTGTACCCCCCTGCCAGTAACTGTTGCATATCTTGGCAAACCATCTTCAAAAGACCTGGGCAGATTGTTCTTTCCCACCTGGGGTCTTCAAAATAGTGTGGAACACATTGTCTCATGCTCCATTCAGAGGTATAAGACATCCTCAATATGGCCAGTAACACTGAAGAAGTATTTTGTATGGCTAATAGGTCTAGAAGGATTTCAGATATCCCTGTGTCAAGCCAACGACCTTGTTGCTGAAATTATCAGGCAAAATGGCTCTAGTCTCTTCCTTTGCACTATACAGAGTTCTGCATCTCTGCATCTGGGTTAGAACATCGTCCTTTTGACAAAATTAAAGTGTGTGAAGTACCACAAGCATTGGAAATAGATTCTGCGTTGAAGAGAGACATAGAATTGGCCCTTCTTCAAGGAAAAAACAATAGGCTTTTCAGGCCTAACGGCATCAGAAGAAGACAATCGCTGTCCATTAAAGACAATCGCAGTGGTGCAGATTAAGTTAGTCAAGGGGCTTAGATTGAGGGCACAGACCGCTTTCCCAGATGGCTTGCGCATCCATGGACGTAACTCCAAAAGAGTCCCCAAGGAAGTCCCTCCAGAACTAATATGTAAGCTACAACCTGGTCTACATTCAGCACGTTGGGGGCCCATTTTAAAGTGGACCCAGCAGCCTTAGCTACAATACATTTCAGTCGTTCGTGGGCATAGACCTAATCCTCGATTTAAACACTTCAGCATTACCCACCCTTGTTGTCTGGTGATTTTTTACATCCCAAACCTATATGCTGTCATGCTGTGTCAGGAAATGGGAACATTTTCTACTTACCTGATGCTAATTTTTCTTACCTGATGCAAAGCATGACAGCATATAGGTCCCTCCCGAAAGGGCTTCGCAGTGATACTAGGTTACGAGAATGCTGCCTGCAGGGAGGAGACTTGCTTATATAGTATAACTGGTCCTGGAATAGGGCAGGGAGCAGAGCCTATCCGTATGTATGTGCTGTCATGCTTTGCATCAGGAAAGGAAAATTATCGTCAGGTAAATATAAAACTTTCCCCTTTCTGCAACTACCCACTTGCTACTGCATAATATACAACTACAGAAAGCATATTTTATTTAAAGCGGATGTCCGCTGAAAAAAAAATATTAAAAGCCAGCAGCTACAAATACTGCAGCTGCTGACTTTTAATATTAGGACACTTACCTGTCCTGGAGTCCAGCGCCGTCCGCAGCAGAGGACGAGCGATCGCTCATCACTCTGCTGCTCCCCCCTCCATCCACGGTGAGGGAACCAGGAAGTGAAGCGCTCCGGCTTCACTGCCCGGTTCCCTACGGCGCATGCGGAGTCACGCTGCTCCTGCTGATTGGCTCCCGCTGTGTACTGGGAGCCGAGTGTTCCCAGCACACAACAGGGGGGACGGGGACGGGCAGTGACGTCATGCCCGCAGTCTGCCCGAGACTGTTGTGGCCAAAAATGGGTGCAAATACCTGTCTTTAGACAGGTATCTGCACCCACTTCCCCCTGAAAGGTGTCGAATGTGACACCGCAGGGGGGAGGGTTCCGATCAGCGTGAGTTCCACTTTAGGGTGGAGCTCCACTTTAAAAAGTATTTTTGTTCTGAGCAGTACAAGCCCCTCTGTTTTGTTTTTTGTTTTTATCCTCCAAGTAAGTGAGACAATGATGAAAAACTTTTCCTGACGCATTCATGGCAGCACACACTGGGTTGTGACTCCGCCCCCACAACCTGACAGGATTGGTTAGCTATAAATTTGAAGGGGAGACGCCCCGCATCATTCTCTTTTTTCATCCTCACCTGACAAGATTGAATGAACAAGCAAAAAGCATGCCTCTTACCGCAAATCGCCCCAGCAGGTTCAGCCTCTCCTGTTTGGAAGTCCCTCCTGTACAGTCTCTAAATGAGCTTTATGGTGGGAACCCCGTTCTGGTGGTCTCAGGGGCTCTGGAATTATACTGGCATCTGTAACAAGCTTTAAAAAAGCTTCAAATCTCGCAGTGGCCCCCACTTTCGCTCTGTCTTTCCTTCCAGTGCAGTGTGTGCTTCCACAAAGGTATTTGTATCATTACATTTACCACCTAAGGTTAGTCCGTTTTGTACCTTTGTCTGCCTGTTGTTTTTTTCTCAGCTCTGCTGAGCCCTGTGGTTCCTCTGACACCCCATACTCTCGGGGTCACCGCTGCGTAACCCTTGGCGCTCTGCACATGCGCGCAGCTCAGTGATGACGCCGCCTGTCTCCTCTGCCCTCTTCCAAAATGGCGCCGGGCGAGCGGGGCGCTTCTGAGCATGCGCACGTCCATAAAAAAGAAAAAAAAAAGAAACAGTCCTATTGCTCTGTAGTTCTGGCTGCTGCCCTGCTGCTCTCCTCTACTCAGAGTGAAGATTGCACCAGGTGTGTGCAGGCATGTCCCAGATCAGCCTGGGCTAATTGATTACACACAAAAAAAAAAAGGAATAAATAGGATAGAAGATATTATACAAGCGCCCAGAGGCGATTCAGTTTGCATGTGCCGCGCTATAAGTTTTCATCATTCATTCATTCAATACATTTATATATTAATTTATAACATACCATAGAAGAAAGTGTATCCATAATTTAACAATTAATATAATCCAAAAAAAAAAAAAAAAGGATAGATATATGTATATAAAATTATTATATTAATTTAATAAATAGAAATGTTGGGGGGGAACATATTGTAATGTTTTCCCTTCTCTCTTTTTTCCCACCTTTTCGGGCTGTCTCTCTACTATCCTCATGGGAGCCACTGCCCTCGCAGACCACCATCAGCTGACCAGGTATAGAGGCCGTCCAGAAGGTGGTAAGTAGAGGGGAGACAAAAAAGAGAGCCTGGCCACTGACGCTACAGTTTTGGTAGCCCTATCGGGTCAAGAGACGCAAGTTTGCGGCACAGAGGGAGATTCTAGCCATGCTTCCGGCAGAAGGCGCAAGAAATCACTCAAGGTTACCCTCTTGATTTCTTTAATCAAGGCATAGCCGCTCGCGTCACAGCACTCCCGTCACAGTCGGTCCCACCGCAGACGATTACCTTCATCCCAGACAGAGCTATCTTACCCGCACCACGGCAAATGTTTGCCAAATATGCGGGGCGCCATCCTTGCCAGGGGAATTGGCCTGCCGCTCGTGCTTCATCGAAGTAACCAAGGATTCAGAGGCCAGAGTAGATACTGAGCTCCCAGGAGAATCGCCACAGGGATCATATGTGGGCGATCCTTCCCCAAGCACATCGCCCGGCCGTTACGCCAGGGTGCAGTAACCCTCTCTAAGAATGAGGAGTGTGAGCAGGCGTCGGACTGTCTCCTTTTGGTTGAACCATTTGCCCATTCACTCAAGGAATCGATCGGCTGGGAGGAGGTTATGGCAGAACTTCTGAAGGTTCAGAAATATTTCCCGGTGCTGAAAAGGGGGTCCTGAATCATTTCCTTTCATCGAAGAGCTGGAGAACCTCATAAAGGATAAGTGGGGGGGTCGCATAAGCGGCCCAGTATGAGCAACAAGTTTGCAGATTGTACCCCTTGTGGTAGTCTAAGATCGATTCTTTGATCAATGCAACTACGGTCGATTCATCTTTAATGCGACTCGCTAGAGACGTTTCTCTACCGATTGAAGACGCAGTTACCTTCCGGGACGCTCTTGATCATAAAATCAATATAGAACTGAAGAAAGCCTGCTCCACGACAGGAGCCGCTTGTAGGCCGGCTATCACCACAGCGGCAGTCGCTAAAACTATCGCTGCATAGGCAGCTAATGTTGAGAATCCCATTCTAGAAGGAGCCGACCAGGGGAAGATATTCTCCTCCCTGCAGGAAAATTAAGTTGGCTTACGGCTCCTGAGGGGGCGACTTCATGGCTGGGAAGAGCCTTATGGCTGAGACCCTGGATAGCGAAGGCAGCGTCAAAATCAACTGGTGCAAAATTCCATATGGCGGCTCAAGTGTATTCGGCACAAAGATGGACTCGGCCATCTCCAAGGTTACCGGGGGAAAGTCTGGGCTGATTTCTCCGATAGGAAAACCAGAGCCCCAGAAGGGCCCCGCTTACAGGCGTGATCTTCCTGTCAAGTACAGGGATGTTAGATCCTACCGCCCCGGCAGGGAATTTAGGAGGGACTGGAAGACTCGACCCTCCTTCATGTAGATACAGTAAGCCAATCACAGCTGGGGAACAGCAGAAGTCCTTTTTGAGGGTCCGTCTGCCCACCCAGCTCAGGTGAGCACCAGACTCAAGAGATTCGCTCGGATATGGGCAACTCGTATAACAGATCCATGAACACTATCCTCTATCAAGAACGGTCACAATTGGAAATTCATGGGCACATTGCCAGGGAACACATTCCAGCCTACCAAGTACTTCCGCACCAGAAAGGGAGGGGGTTTTATTCCCCTTTATTTCTGGTACAAAAAAAAAAAACGGGGATCTACGTCCAGTCTTGGACCTAAAGAATTTCAACAGACGATCAAAATAGAGGCCCTCAGATTGGAAAAGCCTTCAGTCCATTTTGTTGTCAGTGGACGTGGGAGACTGGATGCTATCTCTAAATTTTTCGGGCGTTTACCTTTACATCCCAGTTCATCTTACCTTCCAGAGGTCCCTTCGGTTCTCAATCGATCAATCCCATTTCCAATTTTGGTGCCCCCCATTCGGCATCGCCTCAGCACCCAGAGCATTCGGCAAGTTAGGGTGTTCCTAGGGGCAGAATAAAATACCAGGTTGTACCGGGTGCAACTCCCTCAAGAGAGGCTGAAGCCCTTGCTCCAGAAGATACAAAGTCTGCTATCATCCAGACGTCTAACTGTCAGAGCCTGCCTCAGTACCCAGGGGTCCATGTCAGCATCCATACCCTTGATACAGTGGCCCCTGTGGCACATGCAAGTCTTACAGAACTCCTTTCTCAGGCAGTGGAATAGAACGTCAATACTCCAAACCATTCACATCCCGAACTGGGTAAAGCAATTAGTATGGTGGTGGACACACCCGTCCGACCTCAGGGAGTCCATTCCAAAAGTTCCCCCTATCTAGACTGAGTAGCCCAAGGACAGTGGCATTTTCGGGCTCAGGGCATAGTGTCAAATATTTTAGAGCTCAGAGCAGCCTTTCAGGCCCTCCTGGCCATTGCGCCTCTTCTATAGAGGAAGAGTGTCCTGATCAGGATGGACAACAAGTAGCGGTGTCATGTATCCAGAGACAGGGGAGCATCAGGAGTCGCACGCTTCATAATGGAAGGGGCACAAGTGCACCTGTTAGATCTGTGGGGAGTATGCGTCCCAGCAACACAGAATTCGTTGGCCAACTACCTAAGCCGAGAGACACTTTCAAACACACGAACGGTCCCTGAACCAACAGGTATTCTCCATTCTTACGAAAACTAGTACCAGAACCAGAAGTCGACCTAGCGGCCACACCAAAGAATTCCAAGTGTCAGAGGTTCCTGTCCAGAGCCCACTTTCCATTACCTGAAGGGACAAACTGCCTAGTTCTTCCATGGAGCTGCGAGCTAGGGTACATTTTTCTTCCAACTTCTCGGATTACAAGATTCCTGTCCCGACTTCGGAAGTCCTCAGCCACAGTTATTGTACTAATACCGTTCCGGCTGAGGAGGCCATGGTTTACGACCCTGCTACAACTAGGTACGCGGCCTCCAATACATCTTCCAGTAACCTGGGATCTCATACATCAGAGGCAATTCTTCCATCCAGCCCAGAGTAGCTGCATTTGCCAGCTTTGAAGCTGAGAGGGCTAGGTTAGGGGAACTAGGATACTCTCAGGAGGTAATATCAACCTTAGTACAAGCTCTAAGGAGCTCCACTGATGTCACCTATACTAGGATCTGGGAGAGGTTTGTGTCATCGCAGCAAAGACATTGGAATCCCATCTCAAATTCTTGAATTTCTTCAGTCAGGGTTTAACAAGGGCCCGGGCTTGGGTACCCTGAAGGTGCAAGTATCTGCCCTTTCAGCCATGACGGGTACTAGATGGGCTCTTCATCATCTGGTCACTCTGTTCCTCAGGGCCTACGTAAGATCAGACCACCTAGGAGGCCAGCCTTTCCAACAGGGGATCTCTGTGTAGTACTCGAGGCCCTGTCCAATCCACCTTTTTCTCCATTCAACTTAGTCTCACCGTGGAACCTAGCTCTGAAGATGGCTTCCCGTATTGCTATCACCTCAGTTAAGAGGGCGTCGGAGATACAGCACTTATGGCTACGGAACCCCTATTTAGTGTTTTTCCCTGACAGAGTGGTTCAGAAGCCCTCAGACCATTTTTATCCAAGGGTAACTTCCTCCTTTCATTATAACCAGGACATCGTCCTTTCGTCTTTTACTAATGAGAGGGGCGAGTCCCATGACTAGGATGTCAAGTCTACCATCTCCAGTTACGTCACAGCTATATCTCAGGAAGACGGATTCTCTCTTGATTATCCCACACGGGAGCAGACGAGGTCAGCCAGCTACCTCCCGTACCATTACCTCTTGGTTGTTAAAGCTATCAAGGAGACCTATTCCATCCAGCAACTTACGCCTCCTAGAGGGCATTAGGGCTCATTCGACAGGGGCAGAGGCCACTTCTTGGGCAGCATATTGCAGGACTTCACCGGAAACCATAGGCAGAGCAGCAACTTGGTCTTCCCAACACATCTTCATTTCTCACTACAGAGTGAATTCTGCTCTCCTGGCTACCGTCGACTTCGGCAGATCTGTTCTTAGAGCCAATTCCTCAGCGCTATAAAGAATAAATATTACTGTTTTCTTTGTACCCTCCCGACTAGCGAGTTATATCCCAGTGTGTGCTGCCATGAATGCGTCAGGAAAACGGAAAATTGTATACTCACCTTTCCGTAATTTTCCTTTCCTGACGCATCTTCATGGCAGCACACAGATGCCCACCCTGCTGTTTTATGATGATATATACAGAGAATGATGCGGGGCGTCTCCCCTTCAAATTTATAGCTAACCAATCCTGTCAGGTTGTGGGGGCGGAGTCACAACCCAGTGTGTGCTGCCATGAAGATGCGTCAGGAAAGGAAAATTACGGAAAGGTGAGTATACAATTTTCCGTTTTTGTGTTTATAGTTTTTAAAATCATGTCCCAAAACAACCACTAGATGGAGCCATTGCCCAATTGCCAGACCTAGTTCTATCTAAACTGTATAAGGTATATTTAGTATGACATATAAAGTGTAAATAAACCCAAAGACAACATTTTTATATATTTCAGTTTATCAGTGCTTAGCCTCGGTGGCTGTATTTTCCTTTTTAGGCTAAAACATTTTCTGCAAGTACAAAAAAAAAGATTTTGTTAATTTTGCCAATTCACAAAAAAAAAAAAAAGATTATGCAGTATTTACAGGAAAATGAAAAAATCCAATCACGGCTGATCACAATGTAAACAAGAAGAGCCGGCGGTTATCGACTTTTCCTCACTTGCGTCTGTCAGACGTGAGTAGAGGAGAGCCGATCGGCTGCTCCTCTGACAGGGGGGGTTTGTGCTGATCGATTATCAGCACAGCCCCCCTGAGGATGCCCACAATAGACCACCAGGGATGCCACTAGACCACCAGGGATGCCACCAGACCACCAGGGATGCCGACCACCAGGTATGCCACCCTAGACCACCAGGGATGCCAATCAGTGCCCACAATGGGCATCACTGATTTTTAGGCATTGTTGTTTGGCACTGATTTGCATCCATAAGTACAATACATTATATCCGTGCCACCTATCAGTGCCCATCCATGCCCATCCGTGCCACCTATCAGTGCCCATCCGTGCCACCTATCAGTGCCCATCCGTGCCGCCTATCTGTGCCCATCCGTGTCGCCTATCCGTGCTGCCTATCAGTGCCCATCCCTGCTGTCTATCAGTGCCCATCCCTGCCGCCTATCAGTGCCCCATATTAGTGCCCATCAGTGCCCATCAATTCCACCTCATCAGTGCCTATTAGTGCCACCTTATGTTTAAATCCAGAAATTTCTGCACTAGACATGTGCACAGCAAAAAATTTCGTATTATTTTGTTCCGTTTCGTATCGTTCCGTAGGTTCGTACCGATTCGTAATTTCCTGTTTGTTCCCGTTCGTATTTCGTACGACGCAATTTTTTCGTATTCCGATCGTTTCATATTTTGGTTACCGTTTTATTTTCGTACATGCGGGATGATTCGTTATTCTGTTTAATTTTTTGTCGTTTCTTGTTAGACAATAATTTTTCGTGAATTTTCATCATTTTGTACTTTCGTAAATATATTGTGGGATTCGTGGCACTTTCAACACGCGGCTCATCCATATTAACTATTGTTAAGCCCCGTACACTTGGTCAGACTCTTTTGCCAACAAACATAAAAACAAACGTTTTCCGTTCGTTTTCAAAAAATCTGTTCGTTTGTAAGCTCCATCAGAAAACCATTTTTGGGTTCAAAAGTCTGGCCAACTGATCTCCCTTTAGACAAAAATCCACGGAAAAGTTTTTTTGGCTTTACTGTACTCGGCAGTCGGCACAAAAGAGAAGCTGATTCACTAACTACACTCACTCACTGCCCATTCAAAAAAACGAATCAAGTACACAAATTTACAAACAGACCAAAAATACGGATTTACAAAACACCCAAATGAAAATATGAACATACGACTGAAAATACGAACAGAAAAAGGATTTAAAATACAAAATGCAAATCATTCGTTATAGATGTCATTTTCGTTCTCTTTCCGTTTCCGTTTTGTCGTATTTTCGTAAGATTGTCGTATCGTTCGTTCGTATTTGCGCTTGTTCTTTAATGCGGCTCATTCGTAATCCCGTCGTTTTCGTATTTTGGTGCTTTCATTTTTTAGTATGTACACATTATTCCGCGGGTACGAAAATGAACAAATTCGTACGAAAATACATTAGTTACGAACGGGAACGCACATATCTATTCTGCACCTCAGGTGCTGCCACCACCATTCGTAGTAAGGGAACCTGGCAGTGAAGGTAGGTAGAATTGTGGTCCTAGATAAGGTTGACTATGGCAGAAATGAACAATATCTTATCGGATGGAGCCACCTGTAACGGTTACCACCGCTTACGACTTTCCATCCATCCACGACAAGCTTATCCGACACACCAACAACCAGGCAGACATGATTCATTCCATTTCCCAGAATAAACGAGACTGCGCTCCGTTCTCTAGTTTCCAAAATGTATGAAATCTTTATTGGTTCTTAGCTTGCTTATATCCAGTACAACATAATGCAGTTAATCACAGGATAATGTAATCTCCACCCCCCTATTCACTCACTGAGGATAATTCTTTAATTGGTAGCTAGACATGACGGCACCGTATTATCAATAGGGTTCAATTAACCTTGAATAGTAACACAGACATCTAGTTGAATAAGTTCTCTATACAGCTTTGTCACACAATGGCAGTGAGAGTGGGTGTCTTTACATTGAATAGCCAACACCTTAGGATATTTCAATAGCCTATTATACAAAAGGTATGACTCACTGGCTGACCTGGTCATGTCATCATGACTCCTTGTGATATCTCAGTCCTGCAATATGAAGTATTATTAATGTCCCATCACATGTAATATGAATTATGATTCACTATTAGCCACCCTATACCCAAAAGGGCACAGGGTGGATTTCGACCCAAGAGTTTTTGGTGCTGCTGGCACAAGAGTATCTCTCATCCTTCCAACGTCTCTGGGTGTCACGGGCCATTCTGTTACATCTCTCCCCTTTCGGTGGGAGACGGACACAGGAGGGAACCCCAAACGGGTTGACTCCGAAGTCCGTCAGTAGTTCCCGTCCTCCAATGCTGGTATCCATACTGTACCCCAAATAAATGGCTTCAAACTGAGCATTACTCCCCCCGCCAACCTCCGCCTCTCTCAGAGAACACGCCTGCCGCTGGGGAGAAAGCAGGGTGGCTGGGCTCAGTCCATCATGCTGTTGGGGGTCCTTCCTGGGGTCTACCAGTGGAGACTGAAGTCCCATCCACTGGTGCTAGGTGAAAACCCCCCGGTGCTTGCAAAGCAAAGCAGACATCCTCCTGTCCCAGTCCTGTACCATTTTATGGGGTTGTGCCAGTGGAGACTGAAGTCCCATCCACTACTCCAGGAACCCCCTCTTCTGTTAGTGAGGAGCAGAGGCCTATGACACTCTGCTCTGTTGCCAGCTCTTCCGCTGGGTTGCTGTGAGTGGAGACCACCGTCCCATCCACTACCACAGTGTCCCCCTCTTCCGTTAGTGGAGAGCAGAGGTTTGGGGTACCCTGCTCTGTTGCCAGTGATTCAGCTGGGGGTAAAAGCTTTACCACCTCAGCTTGTTGCTGGAGAGGGGGGCCAACCGCCCCGGCTCCCTGGAACTCCACACCATCCTCTTCGGCTTTAGGGATTAAAATCTCCATATTTTCCACTGCCGATTCATCAGCCAGGAGTTCACAGTTGTCATCTGAACTTTCCTCATAGTCCCAGGCATTGGGAGCCCCACCCTGCTGCTGGGCCGAGTCTAGCAGCTGTCTGTAGGCGACCTCCAGCTCCCATTCCCGAATGGCCAGAAATTCCAAATCTTCCTGTGACCAGTGGCCTCCAGAGATATTTAATTTCTCCTCTCTGTGCTCCATTATGTCCTCCAAGCGCCACTCCCGATCATCCCCAAAGTCGGGATCACTGGACATCCTCCAATATAATAATCCCAGGCCATTATAGTCATAGCCTTCTGTGGGGCTGTCATCTGCTGGCCACGGGCACTCTTGGGCTACATACCACCGGAGGGCTCTGTAGCTCTCATCCAGCTGCATCTCTGCCTGGATCAGCCTGCTTAACTCCGCTATCCACTCCTGCTTCGGTTGTTTCCCCAACAACGGCATTCGTACGTCATACTGCGGCCAGTACCTTGCATAGATGGAGGGCAGGACCTTTCCTTGGTGTTGCTGCTCCTGAGCTAACGCTTCCTTCCAGAGTTGGCACCGAATAACATCCGACCATCCCAACAGGACCTCCTCTGATACTGGTCCTCTATGCTGTATCCGCATCTCTTGTAACCTCCTTTGGAATTCCTCTTCCATGGAGACTGGTATCTGCACCTCTCCTCTCTCTTCAGCTGCTGCAGCCCTTCTTCGCTGTCGCAAGGTGGCATCCACAGCCGCTATAACCCGGTCTATGATCTCCGGCGGAGGATTAGGACCATATTGTGCCAGTCCATGTTTAACAGCCCGATCAAAAAATTCTTCCTCGGGTGTCCTGTCTGTTACGCTGGGCCTCTTAGCTCTATTCATTTCGACAAGTTCTGCGATAATGTCCCTTTTCTTACGGTTGCTGGCCGGTCTGCCCCGGCTCTCCAGTAAGTCCATGAGGGAAGAGAGCTTCATCCGTTCATACAGCGTCTCCATTGTCCTGTGTCCTTGTAGCCATCCTTCTGAAGATGGAATCATCCCACTGCTGTGCCACCAATGTAACGGTTACCACCGCTTACGACTTTCCATCCATCCACGACAAGCTTATCCGACACACCAACAACCAGGCAGACATGATTCATTCCATTTCCCAGAATAAACGAGACAGCGCTCCGTTCTCTAGTTTCCAAAATGTATGAAATCTTTATTGGTTCTTAGCTTGCTTATATCCAGTACAACATAATGCAGTTAATCACAGGACAATGTAATCTCCACCCCCCTATTCACTCACTGAGGATAATTCTTTAATTGGTAGCTAGACATGACGGCAGCGTATTATCAATAGGGTTCAATTAACCTTGAATAGTAACACAGACATCTAGTTGAATAAGTTCTCTATACAGCTTTGTCACACAATGGCAGTGAGAGTGGGTGTCTTTACATTGAATAGCCAACAAGTTAGGATATTTCAATAGCCTATTATACAAAAGGTATGACTCACTGGCTGACCTGGTCATGTCATCATGACTCCTTGTGATATCTCAGTCCTGCAATATGAAGTATTATTAATGTCCCACCACATGTAATATGAATTATGATTCACTATTAGCCACCCTATACCCAAAAGGGCACAGGGTGGATTTCGACCCAAGAGTTTTTGGTGCTGCTGGCACAAGAGTATCTCTCATCCTTCCAACGTCTCTGGGTGTCACGGGCCATTCTGTTACACCACCTATGTCACTTTAATTAACAATCTCACTGTTAAATACAAAAAAGAATTGCAATTATTAGTAATGCTTATGAGGATGGGATTCTGAACAAAAAGGAAAAATCTTATCCGATCTGCCCCACTTATGCCAGTCATATATTTCCTCCCGAAGGTACAATAAAACCCTATAGAGCCCCCTGGACACCCGTCTGTGGCATTGATTCCCTTACCTCAAGGATTGGGAAGTATGTGGATGAATTTTTGCAGCCACTTATGTCCAAGATGCCATCATATTTGAAGGACACTACCCATACCTTGAATTTGTTACAAGAGATCTCGTGTAAGGAGAATTACATTATAGCCACTGTTGATGTGATCCCATGAGCACTTAAGAAGAGTACAGTGGAACAGGAGAATGCTCATAATTCAAAGTACTCGAAAGTCAGTGGAAACTAAAATAATTAGTTCCGCATTGACTTCAATGGGATGCAATACCGCATGCGGCCAGAGGCAGGTGGTGCCAGAGAGCCTCGGAAACGGACGAAAAGGCCCGAGGACACTTCGGCTGACCTCGACAAACCTCGGAAAGACTTCCTACCCGAGATTTGCCAAGGTCAGCCGTGCTGTCCTCAGGCCTTTCCGTGCATTTCCAAACGGTGCTGATCAGAGACGTTTGACTCTACTCAGCTCCAGCGCCCCCCCACCTCAGACCATATACTGTACTGCACAACGCTTTGGCCTGAATCTTGCTTGTGTTGCGAGACAACACTCGCAAACTGAGTCACGATTTTTAAAATACAGTGCTCGTATTGCGAAATGCTTGTTAATCGCATTACTCGCAATCCGAGGTTCCAATGTATTCTTTAGTCACAAGGACTTTTTTACTCTGATTATATTTGATCTATACATGTTGCACATTTTTCACATATCTGGTTATATTACATATATGTTGATTATTGATTTGCGATCCAGGGTCCCAGACTATGGAACGCTTTACCAACCAGCATTCGGTTGGAGGAGAACCACCTAGCATTTAGGAAAAAGGTCAAGACTTTTCTCTTTTGATATCAAAAGAGACAGGAACAACAAGCGCCCAGAGGCGATTCAGTTCGCATGTGCCGCGCTATATAAGTTTTCATTCATTCATTCATTCATTCATTCATTCATTCATTGATTCAAGTTTGTTCTCGATATTTGGAAATTTATTTTTAGCACAGCTCAGTATATTGTGACTTTGGTGTCATTGTGTTAAATATCTCATAGTAGAGTTTCTGCTTTATACGCATTAAATATTTAACATAATTCAATTTTGGTTTATACATGAGCGTGGTTTCCTTTTGGCAACACCCCTCCTGTATTAGAGTGCACCCACTCTGGATAACGAGGCACAGCAGACAGCAGCGCTGTCAGTCTGGGGGAGGGAAATGTCAGATGTACTAACAGATCTAGATACACTAACAAACTCCAACTCACACTGCAGGTACATTAGCAGTTACAGGAACATTTTTTTTTTTCCTTTTGGGATAAATAAATAAAAGCCCATCATTTGTAATGATGGTTTATCCACCAGACATTATCATTATTATGTTGCCTTCCCAGCTGCATGCTTCACACAAAGTCTCAAACCTTTTTCTCATATATCCAAATATCGAGGAAGGAGGTACATTTTGATGTCCTTTATATAAAGTCCCAAATCGTTTTTTCTTTCTTCTTTTCAGGTTTACAGTTGCGCCATACTCTTTCCATTTTTGGATGATGGATTGAACAGTGCTTGGTGAGATGTTCAAAGCTTGGGATATTTTTTTCATAACCTAACTCTGCTTTAAATTTCTCCACAACTTTATCCCTGACCTGTCTGGTGTGTTCCTTGGCCTTCATAATGCTGTTTGTTCGCTAAGGTTCTCTAACAAACCTCTCAGGTCTTCACAGAACAGCTGTATTTATACTAAGGTTAAATTACACACAGGTGGACTCGATTTACTAATTAGGTGACGTCTGAAGGCAATTGGTTCCACTAGATTTTAGTTAGGGGTATTAGAGTAAAGGGGGCTGAATACAAATGCACACCACACTTTTCCTATATTTATTTGTAAAAAGTTTGGAAAACCATTTATCTTTTTCCTTCCACTTCACAATTATGTGCCACTTTTTGTGTTGGTCTATCACATAAAATCCCAATAAAATCCATTTACACTTTTAGTTGTGACATGACAAAATGTGGAAAATTCCAAGGGGTATGAATACTTTTTCAAGGTACTGTAATATAGTAAATGTTTTCTTTTGGGTTTAATAACACTGTAATGATAGATAGGATCAGATAAGTCAGCACCCAGGCATGAAGGTCATTGTGTGTCCAGTTGTCATCAAAGCGCACCCATTTGTAAAACTTGCAGGCACATACAGTAATTGCCACAGAGGAGTGCAGTTTATTGGCCGGCGTCCAGGGATTGTGCCGCAGTTTTACATACAGGGTGTCTCACATTTGCCTCGGTCTTGGATGGTGCTGTCCTGTTTGTTTTTGCCTGGTGAACTTGGAACATTTCCATCCCAATTCCCCACACAGCTTGAGTGGCTGAAGTGAAGTCACACCAGTGCTGGGAAATTAAGACTTAAATAAATGCCAGCTTAACACTTTCACTACTGCCCTGATCTGTGTACTAACAGCGTGCAGGCCCTGACAGTGGAAGAATGCTTGCCATCTTCACCACAAAGATTGTTGAACGCCATTAAAGCGGATCTCCACCCTAAAGTGAAGATCCGCTGATCGGAACCCTCCCCCCTCCGGTGTCACAATTGACACCTTTCAGGGGGGAGGGGGGTGCAGATACCTGTCTAAAGACAGGTATCTGCAACCACTTCCGGCCCGCAGTCTCGGGCAAAAGTCGGGTTTTTTGGCGACATCCCGTCGCCCCCCCCCGTTGTGTGCTGGGAACTCTCAGCTCCCAGCACACAGCGGGAGCCAATCGGCGGGCGCAGCGCGACTCACGCATGCGCCGTAGGGAACCGGGCAGTGAAGCCGCAGCGCTTCACTTCCTGGTTCCCTCACCGTGGATGGAGGGGGGAGCAGCAGGGTGACGAGCAATCGCTGGCCCTCTGCTGCGGACGCCGCTGGACTCCAGGACAGGTAAGTGTCCTAATATTAAAAGTCAGCAGCTGCAGTATTTGTTGCTGCTGGCTTTTAATATTGTTTTTTGCTGAACCATCCGCTTTAAGTATAAGCATCCCTTCTATCCCAATTTCACACAAATGTATATATCATTAATGTAAACCCAGTCATCAAAATCTCATATAGCTTTAACATCTTACTGCCATTTCAAGTCATTTTCATTATTTTTAAATCTGCGGCTTTTTTTTTGTTTTTTGCACACATGTTTAAAAAAATTGTTTTAGTCTTGAAGATTAGTTAAAATCCCCAAATATCATATATTTCCTGAAAGAAGACCCCATTGAGAATAAAATAGTGGTAGTCCAATTTTTTGCGTCACACAATATTTGCACAATTGTTTATCAAACAATGCATTTCCATAAATAAAATAAAACATTTAGAGCCGGGTCACACTGGGGCGACACGACTTCCAAACGACTTTCAGAGGCGACTCAGACACGACTTGAGCATGAACCACAGGGCGATCTGGGGCGATTTACAACACGACTTCCAGGACAGGAGACATTCCAGTGGCCAATAAAACAACAATCAGCTCTGGGAGAGGGAGGGAGAGGTTTGCCTGTGAGAAATGTATGTTATCTTATCTGGAAAGTAGCTAGTGATCAGACTTGAGGCGACAAGTCGGATTGAAGTCGTACAGTGAACCGACTCTTAAGTGCAACCAAATCATTCTCTTTGTTCCTCCCAAGACCTCCTGCTTTCTAGCTCCCTCGTCGCCTCCTCCCATATTTGCCTTAAGCACTTCTCCGGAGGCTCTCCCATCCTTTGGAATTCCCTACCCAACCCAAATCTGTCTATCTCCTACTGTTCAATTGTAGGCGATCCCCGAAAGATTTTCTCTTCAGAGAAGCCTATCCTGCCCTCAGCTGACAACGGTACTTTAATTTTCTTCATCAACTCATCCCCCAAAGATATCACCTTTTCAATCACTTGATCCTACCTCTAATGCCGCGTACTCACGATCACTTTTTGTGATGAAAAAAAACGTCATTTTATCTCACGAAACAAAGCGACGTTTTTCAAACGTCATTTTAAAAAACGACGTTGCATACACACTATCGTATTCTGAAAATGCTCTTGCAAAGCGCGGTTACATACACCACGTTCGACAGCACTCTGTTCCATTGAAGCTCCGTCTCATAACTTGCTTCTGACCATGCGCGGGTTTAAAAACTTTGTTTTAAACTTCGTTTTGCCCACACACGATCATTTTTTATGACACAAAAAACGACATTTTGAAAAACAACATAAAAAGTTCAAGCATGTTCGAATTTTTTTTTCATAGTTTTTCAGAAGACATAAAACAACGTTTTGCCCACACACAATCATTTTAAATTACGTTTTTTTAAACGTTTTTTTTCATCACAAAAAGTGATCGTGTGTACGCGGCATTAGATTGTAAGCTCTAACAAGCAGGGCCCCCTGATTCTTCCTGTATTGGATTGTATTGTAAGTGTACTGTCTGCCCTAACGTTGTCAAGCACTTCACAAACTTTTGGCGCTATATAAATCCTGTATGATAATAATTTAATAAAAAACACAATATGTTAGTCAATTGTTTGGTAAAATATAAAATACTAATTTGCACTACGTAAATTGATACCCAAAGTCTCAAGCTTTATAATGTAAACCTTGATAGACAAAATTTTTCATAGGCAACGCTTTAAAAGCCCCTTTACGTCATCACTTTAGAGTTAACCGTGAATAATGAGCGTGGAGTTATTGCTATGTCTTTAGCGTGCGCAGTGACATGTAACAAGTTTATCGCAAGCAATGTTTTCACACATAGGTGCCGCAACATTTGCATTTTTGTTAACGTGTGTCTACACATGGTGGCAGGGAGGGTTAAAAAATGTTTTTTGAGGGGCGAGTTTGAGTGCTTGGGGTAACCTTAATTTTTTTTTTTTTTTTTTACTTTCACAGAAAATGTATTTATATCACATATGGGGATAACAATTCCAGTAGTGAAGGGGCAATCCTTAAGGGGGCCTCTATCTACAGTATATCCTCCTGCCTACATTCCTCCCCCTTTAAATATTGCACGCACCCATGCCCAGGGCCGTCTTTACCATAGGGCAAACAGGGGCAGCTGCCCAGGGCCCTGTCACTGTTGGGGGCCCAAAGCAGAGCCGCCTGTTAAGCCCCTGTGCTGCCCACAAATCAGCGCTGAAAATCATCAGCGGCACGCTGTACTGCTTCCCTTCCCAGTGTTTTAAAATGTACAGAACCCCTGGCTTCCCTTTAGACGTGCACTTCTCCCTTCCTGCCACTGGGTGCTGCTTGTATATGAAAGTGAATTAGAATGTGATTTTATAGCATCCCCAGTTTGCTCTTCCCGAGGCTGACTTCTTCTTCATGTCCTGCTCCTCAAGGTATGTCACTGTTTGCTATATTGTAAATAGAAGTTTTCTGTAGAGTGTGCCCAAAGTCTTTATAATATTTGATGATTCACTGCAGGCCTGGTCAGTGTTTTAAAAAGTTCCTGTATTTTACACATGGCATGGCATGGGGTCACAGCACCGTCTGTCCATTCTGCTTTAGCACCATGGGACCCCATGCCATGCCATGTGTAAAATACAGGAACTCTTTAAATCACAGACCAGACCTGCAGTCCAGGCTGAGTAAGGCCTCAGAGCACATGGCATTACTGTCTGTATTTAACTGCTTGATGGGCTTATTTTGGGCCTGACTGGTACACATGTATGTGTTTTGGCGGCCCACATTTGCGTAGGCACAGCAGCCCATTCATTTGAATGGGCCGCCATGCCTGCGTTTCCTGCAAAAAAAAGCGCATGCCTCATGTAATAGGCTGCGCACACGGCACACCTATGCCCATCAAGCAATGAAATACAGCACTGTCTGTCCATTCTGCTGTCTGCTGTGACTTATCTGCAGTTCCTGCACTGTCAAACTTGCTGCATTTTTAGACGTTTAGGTCAGGCTTTTAAAAACACAGTGCGTTTGTGTGTGCAAGAACTGCAGGTAAGTAGCATGGTGCAAAAACAGAATGGATTTCAAGGCAACTGTATTTTTAAAATGTTGAATGCACCTTTTTTTCCGCAGGAAACAAAGGCAAGGCAGCCTATTCAAATCAATGGGCTGCTGTGCCTGTACAAATGAGGTCCGCCAAAACACATACATGTAAACCAGCCAGGCCCAAAATAGGCTGGAGGGGGGCCCAAAAAAAATGTTTGCCCAGGGCCCAAACCATATTAAAGACGGCCCTGCCCGTGCCATGACTAAGAGCCACAGGACACCCACACGAACAAAGGCATAGTGCAAACATACTTAAGAGATAAGGCACAGACTGACCAATTGGTGAATCTGAAGGAAAACCCACACAAACTTGTTATACAATCTGAATGTTCCTTATCGATGATATCGAACTTTTCTGCAGATAAGCATGGGAACTCCATTCTATATTCCATCGTCACATAGATAAAAGAAACCTCTGCAGATGGGCCATTCTGGTTCGTCTCCAGTTATTGAGTTCCCGGGGTGGCAGAAACAGTCAATTATCCCAAGAAAGGGCAATCAGCGGACCATAGTCCAAGTGATAGGTGCCATCTGTATAGCGGGGCACAGGGGTTAATTTTACATACCCTAAGGTTTCCAAACTCTGCTCAGAGGGACCTCCATATTGCATAGCTCCAAACTGTCCCTGATTTTGAAGGACTGTCCCTGATTTGGAACATAGTCCCTCTTTCCTCCTCATTTGTTCCTCATTTTGGTCTGATCTATATAGTTGTAAATAAATGCACTATTTATCTTTCACAAAGTGTTTCCCAGTACTAAACCTTTCAAAAAGCCAATATAAAGGAATAGTAGTGGTAAAAAAAACTTGTGGGACATTTTTGTGGGACATTTTTCCCCAGGGCTTAGTAAATGAATTGAAGCTCAACTGACTTCTGTCATGCAATGATGTGCAAGAAAAAAATGAATTTTTATTTTTTCATGGACATGATTAAGTACTATTTGCAAAGTGAAATTTCACCACATTCACTGAGCCCTGGGGAAAATTCCCTTGCAAATTAAACAGCCTATTTACATTTAAAGTGGATGTAAACCCCACAATGATGTCACAATGTAGAGTATACGATTTCCTATCATCTGTGCCCAGTCTTGACACACAGAGTTAATCCAGATCTGAGAAATCCTCTTTTAATGTTCAGTGAAAATGAACAGCCTTCCAGATAAAAACCTGCCTAAATAAAAAGTCTGTTTTCTCTCTTCTTGCTTTGAGTGACAGGTTATTTACATATCTGGCTTGGACATGTTTATCATATGTTATGTTATGTTTATCATAACATCAGGTATAAAAAGTGAGAAATCCACCCCTCCCCCACATAACACATCCTGGTAATATACAATGAACTTTGGATCACCTCGTGTTATGATAAACATAACATAACATATGATAAACATGTCCAAGCTAGATTTGTAAATAACCTGTCACTGAAAGCAAGAAGAGAGAAACAGACTTTATAATTTGGCAGGTTTTTATCTGGAATTCTGTTAATTTGCACTGAACATTAAAAGAGCATTACTCAGCGCTGGATTAACTCTGTGTGGCAAGACTGGGCACAGATGATAGAAAATCTTATACTCTACATTGTGACATAAAAAATAAAAAATAAATTGGGTTTGCATTCACTTTAAGCTCCATTATCTGTAAAGTTTTTTTGGAATGTTTTCCAGCAGAAAAAAATTGCTGAAAGCTGCTAAATGCTATTAACTGCTTCTAAACGCTACTAAAACACTACTAACAGCTTTTCTTTTAGCTTTTTTTCCCCTGATGTACTGTAAAAATGCTATTGCTAATAAAAGCTTCTAAACGCTACTACAATCTGGCACAAAAAAAGCTACATTTTTCCTCCAGCGTTTTTTCCTAAAATTTCTTGAGCTTATGAAAAACATTGGTGTGCCTTGGAGCCTTAGTAAATAAACCTAATTGAATTAAACATGTAGTGGTCTTTTGTGCATTTTTGATTCCTGGTTTAAAGTCATGTTGCTCTCTACACTGTTAAGTGCAGACAGGCTGAATGTAAATAAAGGGACTTGTATCGTGGCTTGGGCTTTTGATGACAGCTCTCAAAAGCAAAGTGAGAGCAAAGAGAGCAGTAAAATGCTATATCTGCAAAGTTTCTCTGGATACATTAAAAGAACTATTGTGTGTCAAAAGCATGGTTATCCTTGAAAGCGTATCTGTCAAGGCTAACAAAGGATCACAGTTTTATAGATTAAACTGAAACAATACAGAAATCGATGGCGCATTTTAAATATACACTTCCTTTATTCATTAGAAGAGGAAAACATGTTTTAACAATTATGCCGCGTACACACGGTCGTTTTTTGCGATGAAAAAAAAACGACGTTTTTTAAAACGTCATTTAAATTGATCGTGTGTGGGCAAAACGTTGTTTTTTGTCTTAAAAAAAACGACCAAAAAAAAATTCCAACATGCTTGAATTTTTTGTGTCGTTTTTCAAAACGTCGTTTTTTGTTTCACAAAAAGTCACCGTGTGTAGCAAAAACGTCTTTCAAAACGACGTTTTTCAACCCGCGCATGCCCAGAAGCTAGTTATGAAGCGAGTTTCAATGGAAAAGAGTGGTGAACGTAACCTTGCTTTTTGTGAAAAAACGATGGTGTGTATGCAAAATTGTCTTTGAAAAGTGACGTTTCAAAAACGTCGTTTTTTACTTCACAGAAAACGTCGGTTTTTTTTCATCGCAAAAAACGACCGTGTGTACGCGGCATTACATTTCTAAACCTTTTAACATTAAAGAAAATGCATTTGTAAAAACTTCAACTCCCTACTGCTGTCTTCACCTAGAATCCTAGAGGGTAAGCTGTTCCATCTAGTGGCTTTTGCATGTACTGCAGTGAATGCTCACTAGCGATGTGCCTTTTCTTCTTATCAAATTAACTTGAATGTTACCTGTGTGACTTTGCATAACATGTTTATGGGTAGTTCATGTAAATTCATTATAGTTCCCTTTTAAAAAGAACCAAGCAGGTTATCATGAACTGAAATGCACCGTGACTAATACACTCTGTGTTCTAGCAAAGTCTGATCTTTTTTCATTCCACCCCATGCATTGAAAGAGGGTTGTATGGTCACAGTCATAAATATGGAAATAAGTATGACTTATGGGAGAGTTAACCTTGTACAACCCCTGGGGCAGTGATGTCACTGGCAATTTAGCTGAATGCATTCATCTTCACATCCCTAGAATAGGACAGTGATCCAACACACATAAGACTAAATACCTGCTAGCAACGCTGTATCCTGGCCTAGGCCAACAAGGCCCAGGCTTAGGGCAGCACGTTGCAGTGGGGGCAGCATGGAAAGAGTCCCGGCTTGTGCTACACTGTTAGCATAATGCAAGCTGCTTCTAATTTTAACTGTCCTATCATCCTGGACCACAAACCTTCCTCAGTGTATATGTTTTCTGTTGCACCTTTGGCATGGTTATATCTTCTTAGTTCTCTCCATAAAATTATCAGAAATTTGTGCTTAAAATAGAACTATAGGCAACACTTTTTTTTCATTTGGGATAGAGTAAGAGAGGGTTATAGCCCCTGTCAGTTTATTTTTTTACCATCCCTGTCCCGTTGCAGGGATTTGCCTTAACCTCCTGCCCCATAGCCAAACAGTAAGTGAGAAGAAATCTATGCAAATTAGGGAATCCAATGCCCCCCCACAGGCCCTAAGAACTAGTGTCCATAATTTCAGGGCGGGTCTTGAACAGAAAGGGGTGTAGCCTTCACAGGAAGGGTGGGTTATATTTAAATTAGGGGGTACACAAGTTTATCAGGCCTAGGGCAGCACAAAACCTAAATACACTACTGCCTGCTAACCAACAACCTTCAGCCTCCAGAGAGGGTTCTGGAATTGGGAGAGATTAATGTGCAACATACCTGATATATGTGTAGCACCCTGGTGTTTAGGCAGGGTTGCTAACAAATTTAGTTTGCCAGGTAGTAATTGTCCTGGCTAATTGTTAGGAGATCCACTAACTTTCCCCTAATTCTGGAATTGCTGCACTTTTCTCTTCTGTCACTAGGTGGCATCATGGCTGGTGACAAAAAAAATTCGAACATGCTGTATTTTTTCACGACGTTTTAAACTATGTTGTTTTTCGGGTTGTAAAAAATTACCGTGTGTGGGCTTTAACGACGTGAAAAACCTGCGCATGCTCAGAAGCAAGTTATGAGACGGGAGCGCTCGTTCTGGTAAAACTATCGTTCGTAATGGAGTAAGCACATTCATCACGCTGTAACAGACAGAAATACGTGAATCGTCTTTTACTAACACAAAATCAGCTAAAGCAGCCCAAAGGGTGGCGTCATCTGCATGGAACTTCCCCTTTATAGTGCCATTGTACGTGTTGTACGTCACCACGCTTTGCTAGAGGATTTTTTTTTCACTATCGTGTGTAGGCAACGTCGTTTTAATGATGAAGTTGAAAAAAGCTTAGCTTTTTCTGGAGGCTGAAAGACTTTGTGTTTTTACAACCCGAAAAATGATCGTGTGTAGGCGGCATTAGAAGCCATACTAGACGCATTTACATTTTAGCAGACAACAGACAGACAGGTGGCTGGAGTTGACATCAGTATCTTCTAACAGTATGTGTCCCAACATTATGAATCCGTCACTATTTCTAATATGGCATATACAGGTTTCCCAGAGTCTGTGTGTCTTGGGGGGACATGGACCCGAATCCAAAGAAACACCATTCCAAGGGTCCCCAGGCATACAGCTCACAAAGACCACCATTTTCCCAAATGCCAGGGGCCCATAATCGGTAGGCAAGAAGCTAGCATTCAGTCCCCTCCAAAAGCCTCTGTCCCGGCTAGGTCTGTCACAGGTACTCAGATGTTTTTCTTAATTAAAATAATTGCAGTGCCATCGTCCAAATACAGAAAAAGAAGGGACAATGTAAATGAAACTGTGTGTGTTTTAGTATCACTTTAACTGCATTGCTGTAATACATTCATTTAACCTACCACTGGTTACTTGGCCTACTATTTGTGCACTTTCATAGAGTGGGAGCATACTAATGCTTAGGCCGCGTACACAGGAAGAGACATGTCCGCTCGAACATGTCCGACGGACCATTTGCACGGACATGTCTCATCGGATTTTGGTCCGATGGCGTGTACACACCATCGGACGAAAATCCCCTCGGGCTGAGGACGCGGTGACATGGCGGTGACGTTGACGCCGCCACGTCACCACTCCAGGAAGTAAAATACTTCCACGCATGCGTCAAATCCATTCGACGCATGCGCGGACATTTTTGTCCGCTGGTTAGTGTACTAACCAGGGGACATATCCGACGGACATGTCTCCGGCGGACAAATTTCAAAGCATTCTTTGAAATTTGTCCGATGGGAAAACATGTCCGCTAGCCCGTACACACGATCGGAGATGTCTGCTGAAACGGTCCGTCGGACCAGTTTCAGCAGATAAATTTGATCGTGTGTACGCGGCCTTAGGTTACATAGGTGTGAGCAGCTCCCACTTACAACTACTGTAGGCGAGTCAGTGGGGATTGAGCTGCTTTACAGTATAACTCAAGGCAAAACACTTTAAAGAATATAGAATGCTTGTCAGTTTTTATTTGTCTGTGCCCACGTTAAGGCGATTCACCCTCTCCATTTGTCCAGTTTAATATAATCATTAAAAGTAAAAGGAAATCCTACATTTTGGGTTGTTGTCCCCAGAAAAGTAATAGAGGGGAAATCTTCTAATGGGGACACTAGTTCTGGTGACCCGGGTCACCAAGGATTTTCCTTAATTTACAGGGATTTCCTCTTACTTCCTGTTTTGGCTATGGGACAGGAAGTGAAGGGAAATCTCTGCAATGATACCCAAAAAAATCTGTCAGGGGTTATAACCATTCCATCTATCCACAACAAAAAAAAAGATTTGCCTATATTTCTACTTTAAGAGTTGTGGCAGAACAGAGAACCCATCATTACCAGTGGCTGGTGTGGGGATAAGCTCTACACTGGCATCGACAATAGGGATGTCCCGATACCGATACTAGTATCGGTATCAGTAGCGATACCGAGTATTTCACGAATACTTTTACTGGGGGGAAATGCTCTGATGCATCACCTGATACCTGGGCAGGCAGGAGAGTTGCAAGTCTTCTCCCCCCGTGCTGTCTTTCCCCCGTGCTCCGTACTGTCTTCTCCCCCTGCTGTGTTTTCCCCCTGCTGTCTTTTCCCTGTGTTGTCTTTTCCCCTGTGTTGTCTTTTACCCCTGCTGTCTTTTCGTCTGTGCCGTCTTCTCCCCCGTCTGTGCCGTCTTCTCCCCCCGTCCGTGCAGTCTTCTCCATCCGTCCGTGCCGCTCTCCGCCCTCAATTTGTCAGGATGGGGAGCGGAGGTATGACCTGCTAAACCCGGCTCCTACCTTTTCCGAATGAACAGAGTCAGTGATCACTGACTCTGTCCATTCATATAACTGAGCATCGTAACCTGTGTTTACGATGCTTCAGTTTATGAATGGAGAGGAGCTTCTGTCCATTCTTAGCTGAGGCTGCTGAGGTAAGGGACTGGGGAATCTGTGTCCTTAGTCCCTTTCTCTGTCTTAAAGAGAGATGTCAGAGGTCTGTTAAGACCACTGATATCTCTCCAAAGACCCCCAACAGGGCGGATTAAAAAAAATAAATTGCAATAAATATTTTTTTAAATAAATAAATAAAAATAAAATGTAAATAAAAAAAACACACTGACAATCCACATCCTCCTCTAAAAATAAATAATTGAAAAAAATAAAAAATACTGCCACTGTCACAGTATCGGTAATCGGTATTGGCGAGTACTTGGAAAAAAAGTATCGGTACTTGTACTCTAAGGTGACCAGATTTTTTAAATGAAATCCGGGGACATATTTTTTCTTTACTAGTAATGGCAACAATCAGCGACTCTCTGCCTGTCGCCGCCCGCCTCACAGCCTCTCAAGTCTTACTCTTTGGGCCCCGGCTACTACTGGATGGGGAGCAGAGGGAGATCACTCCTCCAGGGAAGGCAAGGAGATAAGCAGGTAGGTGGCTTGCTAGGATTTGAGCCAAGGCAGAAGAACATGCAAGCAGAGCTAAATGGGCATGCGCCCGAAACTGAAGAAATATTCCCTCCGCTCCAACAGCACATGTTCATCAGAAAGTAGCACAGATAATGGGAAAAATACAACCCCCCCTATAGTAGTAGGCACGGTGGAGTGGGGGTGTGTAATTTAATTATTATTTTTTTTTTAATTCTGCACTGACTGTCTTTGACATTGCCCCTGCCCCCTTGGTCCGGGGACAGTGTCCTCAATCAGGGGTCTGTCTCCTGAAACTGGGGATGTCTGGTCACCCTATTGTACTCGGTCTCAAAAAAGTGGTATCGGGACAACCCTAATCGACAACATCCTATCACTGCCCGCATTGCAAAATAAATAAACTTGAAACATCTAAGCGTGCTCATGGAGTGCTCTGCAACACCCTAAAGAGCCTGAGGTTGGTTGGATCGTGCAACAAGACACCATTTAAGATCTATAGCCAGGTTTCCTTAAAGGGGTGTTCCAGCCAAAATTGTGTTTATTAAAAGTCAGCAGCTACAAAAAGTGTAGCTGCTCCTGCGTTCCAGCGACGCGCCGACCGGGGCTCCGCTCCTCTCCCCCCCTCCCCAGCCGGCGTCTCCATCTCGACTGTGGGCACCCAGTCGTGACAGCCTTCGGCTTCACGGCCGGGCACCCACTGCGCATGCGCGAGCCGCACTGCGCGGCTCGCAGCTGATTGGAGAGGCGATCGCATGGGACCTGTCAGTGTCCCATGTGATCGCCTACAGGGAGGGGCTGGTGTAGGCGATTTAAGGCCTAATTGCCTAACCAGCCCCTTGGCGGAAGCAGGAAGTGGGACAGGAAGTCCCACTCCTACTGAAGCCCCCACTCCCCCCCCAAAAAAAATTACATGCCAAATGTGGCATGTATGGGGGTGAGGAGTGGAACAAGAGGAAGTTCCAAATTTGGGTGGAACTCCTCTTTAATGTATTTTTTTAATAGGCAGTCCATAAATTGTTGAGCACTAGAAGCTTTAGCCAGCTTAATGAAAGTATCTGTCTACAGCTATTGCCTGTCTCAATTGCATGTTGAATGATCCAGCTCGGGGGTTGCAAACCTCCCACAGCATTTTTTACTGACAAAACATTGAAAATTTACTAGCAATCTGAGAAATTACAGAACTTCTATTGGAAAGTAATACTGTGAATATTTGAACAGTATAAACATGATATGGAAACACTGAAAATACCAATAACACCATCATTTGCTTAATTTACACTTAAAAATTCAACACAGCATGGAATTATCAGCCCCTGATATTTACAAGCTGTCAGTAAATTTACTGGCGGTTGACAACCCTGATCCATATTCCTATCCACATCATTGCTCGTCACTGGAGTGCTGCATAAAAAGAATTAGCTTAGCGGCTTAGAAGCGGTAATACAGTATATCCCTGAGGACAGAGCCGAGAGGTGATGGGGAAGCAGTTTTGTGATGCTATAGAAAGCCTCTTGGTACAATGCACCTTGCATAGACTGCTGAGTCACTGCCCTGATATTGGTGTGCTGCTGGGGAGGGCTTTATCAGCGCTTTGTCTGCCCATCTGCTGGCAAGATGACATTGTCCTTTCCTTGTTTCCATGTCCTGTTTTCTGACTGCCAGAGAAATTAGCTCCTTCCTCTTGCATTTTTTTTTTTCTCTTACTGCTTGTACAGAATAGATAATTTCATGATGTTGCACCACGGGAAATGTAGTCTAGCAACAAGCGTCAGAGGAGCTTAAAGCTTCTTGTATTAATAAGAAAGGGAGGGGAGGCATATTTGGATGGGATTTACCATAGGAGAATCACTTCTGCAAAAAAAAATAAAAAGACCGAAAATTTTGAAAAACAAATGCTTTTTTTTTGTTTCTGTTACAAAACTTTGTAAATAAGAAAGTTTTCTCCTTCACTGATGGGCACTGATGGGGCTGCACTGACGGGCTCTGATATGGTGGCACTGATGGACACCGATGAGGTGGCACTGGTGAGGTGGAATTGATGGGCACTAATATGCAGCACTGATGGGGCACTGATAGGCGGCACAGATAGGCGGCATGGATGGGCACAGATAGGTGGCACGGATGGGCACGGATAGGCAACACGGATGGGCATTGATAGGTGGCACGGATGGGCATAGATGTACTGTATTATATTGTACTTATGGATGCCAATCAGTGCCAAACAACAATGTATGCCAATCAGTGATGCCCATTGTGGGCACTGATTGGCATCCCTGGTGGTCTAGGGTGGCATACCTGGTGGAGGGCATCCCTGGTGGTCTGGTGGCATCCCTGGTGGTGTAGTGTGGGCATGGGGGGGGGGGCTGTGCTGATAATAGATCAGCACAAACCCCCTCCCTGTCAGAGGAGCAGCCGTTCGGCTCTCCTCTACTCGCGTCTGACAGACGTGAGTGAGGAAAAGCCGATAACCGGCTCTCCTTGTTTACATCATGATCAGCCATGATTGGACACGGCTGATCACGTGGTAAAGAGTCTCCGTCAGAGACTCTTTACCTAGATCAGTGCTGCGGGGTGTCAGACTGACACCCTGCAACAACTATTGCCGCGATAACGCTATAACTTTTGCGCAAACCAATCAATAAACGCCAATTGCGATTTTTTTTATGAAAAATATGTAGAAGAATACGTATTGGCCTAAACTGAGGGAAAAAAAAAGTTTTTTTATATATTTTTGGGGGATATTTATTATAGCAAAATTTAAAAAATATTGAATTTTTTTCAAAATAGTCGCTCTATTTTTGTTTATAGCGCAAAAAATAAAAACCACAGAAGTGAATAAATACCACCAAAAGAAAGCTCTATTTGTGGGGAAAAAAGGACACCAATTTTGTTTGGGAGCCACGTCGCACGACCGCGCAATTGTCAGTTAAAGCAACGCAGTGCCAAATCGCAAAAAGTGCTCTGGTCATTGGGCAGCAATATGGTCCAGGGGTTAAGTGGTTAACAGAATTTATTACACTATTCTGTCTGTCTACCCTGCAGACATTAATTTTAGGCAAAAAATGTTTTTCCTTTACAACTCCTTTAAAGTGGATGTAAACCCGATTCATGAAATTTGAGTTGAGCACATATCTCTGCAGTGTTTTGTTATCTCTTTTTAATTAGCTAAGTCTTACAGCTCACTTCTGAACAGTTCCTCTGTTATCAGCCTGAGAACTCCTGATATATTTTTTGACTTTTTAGACAAAAGCAGCCTGAATCTTTTGTCAAAGGAGGTTGCTAAAATAGATTAGCAGAGAGCACCTCCTATTACAAAACAGCCCTGAGAGTCTCTGCCTATGAGAGAGGGGGTGTGTGCCTTTCCTCCAATCAGCAATGTTACCTATCTTGGCTGTATGCCTAGACATCACACTCTGTGTTAACCAGGAAGAGAAATTCTCCTAACACGATCTGAACTTTTTAAACAGTATATAAATGTGAAGACAGCAGATATACATGTAAAACCTATGTAGGGAGATTTGGTTAATCTCTGTGTATCATCTAAAGCTGTTCACTTAACTGGGTGTATGGGGAGTTTACATCCACTTTAAAGGGGTTGTAAAGGAAAAAAAAAATCATAATAAGCATCATTTACCTGCAGACATTCCTCTTTTCACTTCCTCATTGTTCGTTTTTGCTCAGAAGTTGCTCTATTTCTTCTCTGTTCTGTTCACGTCCTGCTTGTCTGATTTTACTGACCACTGTGAAGGGAGACTTTACTGTGGTGGTTAGTGACGTGCTCGCCCCCTCCTGGGAACTACATCTGACGCTCTCTACGTGTTAGAGACTTCAAGGAGGTGTGAATTACTGGGAGTGCTGCAATTCATACTGGGAAATGTAGTTCTTACATGAACAAGTGATGCAAACCAGGAAGTGAATGAGAGAACAGAAACTAGAACGCCGGAGGTGATATAGATGAAGGAATTTAATAGGTATTTACTCGTTTGTTAACAGAATCATTACACTATTCTGTCTGTCTACCTTGCAGACATTAATTTTAGGCAAAACATTTTTTTCCTTTACAACTCCTTTAAGGAGAGCCCAAACTGCTGCCTTGGTCAGTGACTTTCACTTAAAGGGGTGTTCCAGCCGCAATTTTTTATTTTTTTTTAAAGTCAGCAGCTACTAACAGTGTAGCTGCTGACTTTAAATAAGGACACTTACCTTGTCCTACTTGCCCGCGCTGATGGCCCCCCCGATGCCGATACCACGATCGCTCCGGGTCCCGCGCCGCCATTCACACTATGGGAAACAGGCAGTGAAGCCGTACGGCTTCACTGCCCATTTCCTACTGCGCCTGCGTGAGTCTCACGCTGGCTTGTGATTGGGCGGCTGCTCTCTGAGAACACACACACTTCCCAGAAAGCAGCGCGCCCCATTCACAAGGAGAAGAAGAAAAGACACCGCGGTGTGGAAGAGGCAGATTACGGACTTCCGCATAGCAACAGGTATTTCGGGTGAGTATTTTCTTTTTTTTTTTTTCATTTTTCTTTTTTTCTTTTTTTAGGCAATATGGGCAAATGTTGTTTTCCTGGGTGGAACTCCACTTTAATACAGACAAACAATATTTTTCTGAATAATTCTTGCACAAGCTCATCACTGCTGGCAAGCTATTAACTAATGAGGAGTATGTAAGATCCCCCAAGGAAACAATGGATGGAATCGGCATACCAAATGCAGAGAGTTGCAGCAAGGAGAGTCTATTTTCAAGATCATCCTGGGATTTGTGCAGTAATATATGACAATCCATTAATACCTTTAGGTCTGCATTTCAGGCTGGATTCTGCTGATGCAGCTTGGCGCCAGGAACATTACACTTAATAGGGTTAATCTTTCAGCAGCTGCGAACTCAGGCAGGTTACCTTCATGCCCTGGAACATTTGAAGCAAAGCTTTGTCCAACTTCAGCAATTTCAGACCACAATAACTAGGAAATGCAATTGTTTGCTAATAGCTATAATGGAAATGTTATGCGGGTGTTCTTAATAGGTGGTACAGAAACTAAATGATAATGGTAAAAGGTTCAATATCTGAATAGATTATTTATTATCACTCTCAATTTGAACTCAATTTTAAAATTTACACACACTGCAAGGGTTAACTACTCATTTTATCTAGAGGAGATGCTTTTGCCGGGGACTGTCCTTCGATGTCATCAAATCCAGTGCAGAACTACGGTCCCTGCATTGGTATTGATGATATCAGGACCCAATACCGCTGAGGCATGGGGGAGAAGATGCGAATGCTATGCCCGTACTGCAAGGGTTAAAGCGGGGTTCCAGACATAATTTTTTTTTGCAAGCTAAAATGATTTACATTAAATAGTCCCTAAAACATATTAGTGGCTCTCCAATCGTTCCAGAAATCATTGCAAACACTTGCCTTATATCCTCCAGCTCATGTTGTGGCCGTATCCATCATATGTGTGGGCATGTGAAGCCCAGTTCCTTTTTCTTCCTGGTTTTCAGGGAGAGGTGCATGCTGGGCGATTTTTAGGCACAGTAATGCCCAGAGACGCCTGGGAAATGATTGTCATTATTTTACACGAGGCAATGGGGTCTTAGGACAGGAAGTTGTTTACAAACGGTTTATTGAAAAATAAGTCTCAATACAGTTATGAAGTACAGTGGCAAGAGGTACAAAAAAAATAAAACATATGTACATATTTATATATATATCAGCAGTAAGCATCTGTGAAACATAAACATAGCAGTAAATCAAGAGGAGAAAAAATAGGTCCTGGTAAGTATAAAAGGTCATTCAGTAGCAATATATAGTGACAAAATGGTCTAACAAATTAGTTTAATGGCCAATGGGAAAGAAAAAAAAAAAAAAGGGGGGAAGATAATAGACTCACATCTTTATTCAATGAATTAACAGAGATAGGTCCCACGGTTTCCATTTTTGATCGTATATGTCCATAGAATCATATAAGGTGTGGTGAATGCGTTCTGCTAGTTTGATGGACAACATACGATCCATAATTTGGGACCATGGCACTGTAGCGGAACGCCAGTTGAGAGCTATAGCCCAGTGTATTGATGTGAGCAAGGTGTGTATTAACCTAGTGTGGGCTATAGGAATGTCAGGGATAGGATAAAAAAGGAGACATAATTTTTAGGACAGGAAGTTGAACCACCTAGGACCAGCAACTAGGCAGATTTCGTAACATCCAGATAGAAGTGCGTAAAAAAATATTTACATTTTTTTTTACATTAAAGGCCACGCTGTTCATAGAAAGTTAATTTTTATGGTGGAACTCCACTTTGACTGCTTGTTTCGTCCAGGGGAGGGAGAAAGTGTTTTTAATTACCTGATCCTCTGCTCTCTTGTGTTCTATCGAGTAATGCCTCCGTTGGGTCAGCGCATGCGCAGTACCAAACGTCACTCCAGCTGATATGTTGATCAGCTGGCGTGATGTCAACTCAGTACAATGCGCAGATCGTTGGAGGCATTATCTGACGCTAATCGAACAGCAGAGGGAGAACGTGCTTGTCAGATTGAGCCTTACAGTTGCAGGGCGGGTTCTGGGTGTGTTGAAGGGCGGGTTTGGTGTGTGTTGCAACCCGCCCTCACACACGGGCAAAACCCACCATTCAGCACACAGAACCCCCCCCCCCCCCCCCCCCCAGCAACAGGGAGGCAGAATCTGACATGTACGTTCTCCCTCCGCTGTTTGCATAGTGTCTCCCTCCACTGTTTTTATTACGTTGAATACTGTCTCCCTTCGAAAAACTGCCTCCAGCAATCTGCACATTCGATGTGTTCATGTCACTCCAGCTGATGAACATATCAGCAGCAGTGACATTTGGTACTGCGCATGAGCAGACCCATCAGAGGCATTTTTTAAAGGGAGGCATTTATCTATAGGACACCAGCAGATGGCGCTCCTCCACACTCCAGCACTATACTGTCCATTTGCATCAACACATCCAATGCAAAGTTATAGGGCCAGATTCAGGAACAGTTAGGCTGGCGGATCCAGTGATCCGCCAGCCTAACTGTGACTTTGAGCCGGCGTTTCTGTTTTCTGTAACCAGAAAACAAGAAACGCCGGGTTGAAGCTCCGATGCGATCAGCGTAACTGAGTTTCGCCATCGCATCGTTACTTCAACTTAAAAATGGCGCCGGGGGCGTTCCCGCCGATTTCCGCTCAAAAAATATGTTAATGAGCGGAAATCGGCAATTCACGAGCGAATTCCGGCGCGACGCAATGACGGTACGACGTTTCCGGACGGGATACGCGGCGCGAAGATATACCTACATGGGGTTGGAATATCCTATGTTAGGTATAGGCGTCGTCATCGCGTCGGAAAAAAAATAAATCACGTCGCTTGCGTAAAAAGTTCATGAATGGGAATGTGACGTCATTGACGTTCATTCACAGAATTTGGAGCATGCGCACGGGGATGTTTTAACACTCGACGCATGCGCAGTACGTTCGCGGCGGGATCGCACTTCGTTTAAATACTACACGCCCCGTACCCGCCCAATTTGAATTCCGCCGGCTCATTTGCGATGCGCTGCCGCAACTTTAGGAGCAAGTGCTTCTTGAATAACAGCACTTGCTCCTAAAATTTCTGCAGCGTAACGCAAATGAGAAGCGTTACTCTGGAGCAAAGATGCTCCCATCTACCTGAATCTGGCCCATAGTCTCTATAGTTCTGTGACTGCCTGCTGAAAGTCTGGATGTGAAAGGGAGGCTATCCCTGAAATGAGTCCCTATCTTTTTGATCACTGATAATCTTTAGCTGCCCATCCCCCAGAAACTGAGAATGGTTGGATTTTAGTATATGGATATGCCTTAAAGTGACATAAAGTGATTGTAAACTCTTACAGACCACTTTATGCTACAGGTAAGCCTATAATAAGGCTTACCTGTACCTACCCAGGATATATCCTAAACCTGTACAGTTTTGGAGATATTCCCTGTCCCCTGCATGTGCCGATGTCATGGGAGGGACGCCATTGTGGCTCCGGCCAATCACAGTGCCGAGGCCCGCGATACCCGGAAGTCATCGGAGATGTTGCTGCCGGAGACGGGGATGAGGACAGCTGTGGGGGGATTTGATGTAAGGTAAGTAATTCATAATGAGGGTTTACAACCACTTTAAAGTTTAATTTATTTTATTTTATTATACTTACCTGCTCTGTACAATGGCTTTGCGAAGAGCAGCCCTGATCCTTTTCTTTCTGGGGTCCCCCGCCAGGGCTCCAGGCTCCCCCTCTTTGGCAAGTGCCCCCATTTAAAGTTGCTATCAATGGGGACACTCGCTCCCAGCTGCCCTGTCTGCGTCTATTGACACAGAGTGTGCGGCTCGACCCCATCCCCCACTTGCTCGCCACAGCATTTGCTAGCATCAATCTGCCCCAGGAGGATGAAGACAGCGATGAGTGCCACTTCTCATATGCACATGTTGGATTTGATTAGGCTCAGGTAAGAATAAGGTAAGGTTGGGGGATTACAGAAGGTTTTTCACCTTAATGCATTCTAGGCATTAAGCCTTGAGGCTTTAGAACCATTTTAGGCCCTACTTGCTCTGCTTGAAATATGGATAATGATATGCTTTATTTTTAATTTGTGTCAATTTAAATGGATTATGGGTGACCATTGAGGATCTCTTGCATCTTTCGCATATAACCTACCATTTAAAAGCTTTAGCCCTTTTCTCCACCCACATAGGAAAGAGACTACACACATTTTTAGAATTCCAGTGAATATATGGTATCATCATAATAATAATCATGGGTTTCATCATGCTGATCACTCACATGTACTCCTGAAGAAGATCTATTCATTGAAATGCGTTAAGTCTGCAGGTGAAGTGTATTGGATTTAAACAATAACTGAATCTTTTTACTCAATATTATATGTATACTGTATGTAATTGGTATTTGGCACCATCTAGTGGCAAAAACGTGAAATGGACTTCATTTATTTTAATTTTTCAAGAACATGAGATATTATGCCAACAACCTACCCATGAACCCCTTGGGCTGAGGTGCATGCTGGGTATGGTATAAAAGGCACTGTGGTGGCCATCTTAGGTCTCTTCTGGACGTGTGGCCTGCCTACAGGGAGCTCTGAGGAGGTGATCCAGAGAGCAGGGGCTCAGTGCAAGAAGGATTCCCCACTAGTTTCCATTCAAGTGGAAGGGATCTATACCAAGTCCCTTCTGGATACAAGAGCTCAAGTGACTATTTTATATAGAGACTTCTATGACCGACACCTTTCTCACTTGCCCCTACAGAAACTGGAAGAATTGGAAATATGGGGTATTGGGACTGAGAGTTTCCCTTATGATGATTAGTTACCAATCCAGTTGACCTTTGACCCTTCAGTATCAGAAGCAGCAGAGACCTTTGACACCCTGGCAATAGTCTGCCCCCGGCCATCAAGGGCCCACAAGAGCTCTCTTATTATAGGGACAAACACTGATTTAGTCAGGAGACTTTTGATCCCTCTAACGGAGGGGGCAGAGGCCCCATCACCCATCCCATGTCCATCCCATGTTACGGAGGGTCTATCAACAATTAGTGATGGAGAAGAAGGCCCCTGAAGAAGGAGTGGGTAAGATCTGGCGGCTGGACAAGACAGCGAAGATCTTACAACCAGGTGAAGTGACTGGCTTGAAAGCCTCTGTAAAGCTTACCTGGTCCCAGCCAGGCCCGTTCCTTGCTCTAGACCAGGGGTCTCAAACTCAAATTACCTGAGGGCCGCAAGACAAGTTTTCATATCCCATGGGGGGGGGGCCGCATTCAAACTTTCAAACTCCAGTACTGGTGTCAGCGAATGTATTATTAACCCCCAGCACTGGTGACAGCGGACGCATTATTAACCCCCAGCACTGGTGTCAGCGGACGCATTATTAACCCCCAGCACTGGTGTCAGCAGACGCATTATTAACCCCCAGCACTGGTGTCAGCAGACGCATTATTAACCCCCAGCACTGGTGTCAGCGGATGCATTATTAACCCCCAGCACTGGTGTCAGCGGATGCATTATTAACCCCCAGCACTGGTGTCAGCGGACGCATTATTAACCCCCCAGCACTGGTGTCAGCGGATGCATTATTAACCCCCAGCACTGGTGTCAGCGGACACATTATTAACCCCCAGCACTGGTGTCAGCGGACGCATTAATAACCCCTAGTATTGGTGTCAGCAAACGCATTAATTTACCCGGACCACTGCACACTGACCACTGCACACTGACCACTACACTGCACACTGCCGACAGACCACTACACTGCCAACAGACCACTACACTACACACTGACCACTCATCATCATGGCACAGCACATCAAGGCTCAGAGCCCAGCACATCAGGGTACAGCACATCAGGGCACAGCACATCAGGGTACAGGGCACAGCACATCAGGGTACAGCACATCAGGGCACATGGCCCAGCACATCAGGGCACATGGCCCAGCACATCAGGGTACATGGCACAGCACATCAGGGCACAGCACATCAGGGTACAGGGCACAGTGCACATCAGGGTCCAGGGCACAGCGCACATCAGGGTACAGCGCACATCAGGGTACAGGGCACAGCACATCAGGGTACAGAGCCCAGCACAACAGGGCACATCAGAGCACAGCACATAGGGGTACAGCACAACAGGCCACATCAGGGTACAGGGCACAGCACATCAGGACAGAACATATCAGGACAAGGCACATGGCACATAAGGGTACAGGACATGGCACATCAGGGTACAGCACATCAGGACAGGGCACATCAGGGTACAGGGCACATGAAACAGCGTATCAGGGTACAAAGCCCAGCAAATCAGGGTACATGGGCCACAATCAGGGTACATGGCACACATCAGGGTACATGGGCCACAATCAGGGCATATCAGGGCACAATTAGGGCACATCAGAGCACACCAGGGCACATCAGGCACAGCACATCAGTAGAGGACACATGGCACATCAGAGTACAGGGCACAGGGTACCCTGATGTACAGAGCCCAGCACATCAGGGTACATGAGGCACATCAGGGTACATGGGGCACATCAGGGTACATGAGGCACATCAGGGTCATTCACCCACCCAAGAGACTGACTTATGATCATTCGGGGGAATGCTCTGAAGAGGCTATTATCACTTCCAAAAGATCCAGTACCCTACCTAGTTCTCCCACTGTGAATTTGGTGGGGGACAGCCCCAGCTCACCCCCTGGCACATCTAAAAAAAGACACCTCAGTGTTAGTAGGTAGTGGACAGAGTAGCCTGCCCTCAGCTGGCAATTGGTGGGAGGTTCCTCTGTCAGAATTGTGCAATTGCCTAGAGGCGCTAAGATTTTAAATATCTTTGGGGACCAAAGACTTTAAGTGGGGGGAGTATCTAGCGGGGGCATGTTTGCTTCTTAAATTTGTACTAATGTTATAAATTGGTATTTGGCACCATCTAGTGGCAAAAACGTGAAATGGACTTCATTTATTTTAATTTTTCAAGAACATGGTAAGATATTATGCTAATAATCTACCCATGAACCCTTTGGGCTGAAGTGCATGCTGGGTAGGGTATAAAAGTCCCTGTGATAGCCATCTTGGGTCTCTTCTGGACGTGTGGCCTGCCTACAGTGAGCTCTGGGGAGGTGATCCAGAGAGTAGGGGCCTAGGGAACTGTGAAGAAGAACATCCAGCGATCCTGTGTCACATCCCTGAGCTGAAGAGACAAAGGGACGGGATCAAGAAAGATCCAGAGACATCTGCAGGGTTCCAGCCATCCTGTGAAGCTAAGCGGCGTGCTTGTGCTGACTGAAAGCAGGATCCAGGGACAGCCAGAGAGGAGGTTTCCAGTTCTTCTAGGCCCAGTGTGGTGAGCAGGGCAGCCGCCCACAGTTGCTTAATACACTCTTACACTTATGCCGCGTACACACGGTCGTTTTTTGCGATGAAAAAAAACTACGTTTTTTGTGAAGTAAAAAACGACGTTTTTGAAACGTCACTTTCAAAGACGATGTTGCATACACACCATCGTTTTTTTCACAAAAAACAAGGTTACGTTCACCACACTTTTCCATTGAAGCTCGCTTCATAACTAGCTTCTGGGCATGCGCGGGTTGAAAAACGTCGTTTTAAACGACGTTTTTGCTACACACGGTGACTTTTTGTGAAACAAAAAACGACGTTTTGAAAAACGACACAAAAAATTCAAGCATGTTGGAATTTTTTTTTGGTCGTTTTTTTTAAGACAAAAAACGACGTTTTGCCCACACACGATCAATTTAAATGACGTTTTAAAAAACGTCGTTTTTTTTCATCGCAAAAAACGACCGTGTGTACGCGGCATTAGACTTACTACCACAGTGTTGTTGGAACTTGTAGTTCTTCGGAGAAAACTTCATTAAGCTGAACTGAGTTACAAATAGGCCTAAGTTCCACAACGCTTTGGGGACTGATATTGTGAGATTATTGGCAATTATACCGGGAGAAATAATAAGTGTGTCACAGCACTGGTTCAGTTCAATACAGTCACGTGTGTATAGGCCTCAAGCCTAATTTAATTATCAAGTGACTGCTGCTGGAAATATATTCCCAGGAAGGAGTGCACAGATACTTTGCACAATTGAAGTTACTGTTCTATATTGTTCTACATTATTTCATTGATTAGAGATTAGAGTGGATTGTTTTGGCTATCTGCACATAGCCGGAAGATCCATCCATCTGCCTTTTGGCCACTTGGAACTGGAGAAGGGACTGGGGGGACCCTGAGCATTGATACCAGACCTGTACGAACTCAGAGTTGGTGGGAGATAGGCCCACCTTTCATGATCACAAAGTGAGTGCATGTCTGTGTGATTTATCATTATATTTCTAGTGCTATCACAGGATTATGCTATGTTGTGTCTCTGATTTTTACATGCTCATCTGCCATTGAGATCCTTTGCCGTCACCCCTTACTGCTGTGCGTTTTCTCTGCTGGAGTGGATCCCTTACTGCTGTGCGTTTTCTCTGCTGGAGTGGATTTTTTTGGCTATCTGCACATAGCCGGAAGGTGAGCGGTTAGAGAGCCCTAGGGGTGTCTGCACCGAAGCCTCCATCTGCATCATTTCGATGTTGGAAGTTTTCTTTCTGCTCTGGGCATTTCACTCACAGAATTTTTTATTTTTTTTGGACTTGTACCACAGACTATTCATTATTCCACTCTTGTATTATTCACTCTGTGAAATCATTTGATGTCTGGATGTCATAACGTTTTATGGTGTTATCCTTACTTGTGTGTTTCAGTATTCACTTTTCACATGTTGTTTACACTTGTTCATTATTTACCTAGTTCCTAGGACCCCCCCCTGGTTCGTGCACTATTGTGGCACATACCCCTAGCACAGTACAGACACCAATATTTTTTCACTTATCACTTATTTTCTGGTCTAGGACAGACTACCAGGCATCTGCACGCAGTGCCCCCTAGCTGTATTCCCCGACAGCGCAGGAGTCCCTTTCACATATAGTTAATTGCAGACTTGACAACATTAACATTTTAGTTTTGTTCTTATTGACTCTTGCAAGGGCCCTTGCAGAGTTATATATATATATATATATATATATATATATATATATATATTTGTAATCTGCTGTTTGCTCTTTTATCTTTTTACATGCCAAGTAAAGTTTCCTTTGGTTTACTATATTGATTGTGAGAGGTGTGTTTGCTCCTGAGGACTGCATTCAGAAGAAGGTAACAACAGTATTGCATGTCATTGTGTATTTTACATGTGGTATTGTGGTCCTAGTAACACGTGGGACTCACAATACATTTATATTTGCCTGTTGTGCCAAGGGAGGATTCGAGCCATTTAAAAGGCTGATAGGTCAGAGAGTAGACCCAAAACGAATCAGCAGCTCCTACGGGAGTACCGCTACATATATATTGGAGAACTTGGTAAGTAAATCTACTTTTCTGTGTCCCCTACACCTAAATAGCCAATAACCCTTGTAGTGTGGGCACAGCCCCACAGCAAGGGGTAATTTCAAAGTTGAGTTTTAAGGCAGGAAGTCCTTTGGATCACTCAAGATGGACAACTTTCTATTTGCCAGTTGAAATTTTAGCATGCTCAAAGTTATATTGCGCACTCCATCCAGCATTTACATAGACCTTTTGTTACAAGGGAGCAGAGTCAAATGTACAAGTAGGGAACGTCCAAGTAACATTGTCATTCTGTGTACCTCCATTCCATATTTTGATTCCCCAAAAACACTACTACTTGTAGCTAGCTTGTCTATTTGAAATTCGTCATTCTTATATATGTAGCCAAGTCCCAGGCCCCCAGAGGCCTAATGGTGACCTCCAGAGTTAGGGACAGCTGACATCCTTCTGTGTAGAGTGGGTTACAAGGCATGGTGGGTGTGATGCAAGGTGGATTAATGGGCCCAAGACACTTCTTGAATGCAAAGAGATTTATTGTCTCTTGAGCAGAACTGTGGGAGAGAGGGTTGGAGCCAGGGTACCCTTAAGTAGATGCAAGACACCACATCTGCATGAGTAGGCCCGCTGTCTTCTATGGCAACAATCTTCTAACAAAAGTTGTAATGAACTCCTCCACTCATTTTACAATCTCCTTTGGTAGAACTTCACTCAGCTGAGCTCCCAGTCATTCACTAAAACTTGCTGATCGACTGCCACTGGATCCCCAGAGTTTTCCAATCTTATTGGCACTCACAGATACTCCTCAAGTCCCTTAGTAGCGACAGCTTCCCCTCTATCTCTGACCATGATAGGTTCTTTGACTGGCAAAACCTTTACTTCTGGTTGGACTGCAAGCCACAGTCCCAAACCTACGCTGCTCTCTTGCTTCTGGATAGGCCCTCAGACAGCCTAGCAGCCAGATGTCCAATCCTGGTACATTGACCAGTCCATCGTTCAAAGGTAAGGTAAGAATTTGCCCCTTTGCCACAGCTCATTCTACCTAACTAGCTACGCCCCCCAGTGTCCTTGACGTTTCACAGTCCATCAATGTTTTCACTCAGGGTGAAACAACATTTCCCAGCAGCTTTCCTTCTTCTTAGGGATAACTCTGGAGACAGGAGGCATAGCTGCATTCAGGCAACAAGCAGCCAGGCCATGGTACAAGGGACCGCACTTCTGATAATCTCAGTCTGTCCGCATAACAGCCGGGGACTGGAAAAGATTTCCTCTCTGGTTGAAGAACAAACCTGTGTGCAAGTGGTATCTCGCGCCAAAATAATTGTGTGGTGCTAAATTAAAGAGCTGCTACCCTAAAATAATCAATGATTACCTGAGATTGGAATGGGGGGTGGGTGCGCTAGTAAATAAACATATTAAGAAACAATACGAGTACATATATGTGAATACAAATATTATGGTGCTAGATGATCTAGCGTGAAAGTCCATAGGAGCCGTTCATGTCAATATTGAAAAATCAACATAGAAGGCACACCCGTGATAAAAATACAAATTAAATATGCAAAATAAATCCAAGTGTGAAAAAAATATATATATTCCGTGAGTCCATATAAAGATCTTAAATGAATCAGATCAGGTTCAATGTTCTTGTGATGTGTGGTCCACCTTCACCAATGCATATATTCAACACCCAAGGTGAATGAGTGAAATGGTTCCTTACCAGATGGAAATGACCCTTAATTTGTTACCAAAAGAAGGAGTCATAAACAGCTTGTGCAGTAATACCTGCAAATGCAAACGCGTCCTGGTGCTGGATATGCTTGTATTCAGATGGGTTCCAATGGTCACATGCAATAATAAGATGATGCCAACATAGTGTAACCAGTTTATTTCAAATTAAAATAAAGTATAAAACTGCCGATTGGCTGCTTACATTGAGTGGTGCCCCAAACCCGGCACTGAGGCTAAGTCGCGTGGGGGATAAAAGTAACTGGTCCCGGGCGCTAGACAGATGTCTCTGGCGTGCGTTCCATTCGATTGAGGTTCGGAACCAGCGGGACAGGAAGTGACGAGTAGAGCGTGGATGCTATGTTGATTTTTCAATATTGACATGAACGGCTCCTATGGACTTTCACGCTAGATCATCTAGCACCATAATATTTGTATTCACATATATGTACTCGTATTGTTTCTTAATATGTTTATTTACTAGCGCACCCACCCCCCATTCGGAAGAACAAACCTGCTAAATGTCACATCAACAGATTAGTTTTCAAAGGGAGACACGCTGGGAATTTCAAACAGCAGCCACCATTATTCATTTGGGCATTCCCTGTATCTGCCGGCAGCATTCTGGCACAGTCTCAGCAATACAGCCAACAGGAATGTTCTCCACTAGCAACAATTTTCTATACAAAGGTGGAGTATTTTTTCAGCATAGCGTCTTATCTCCACAAGGTACACATTTGTAATCCACATGGTGTCACTGAAACACAATTCGATATCTTCTTACAGTAATATCCGGGATCAGGTAACTTCAAGGCCTCTCCTTTTGCATTTACCATGGTAATGAAAGTTGATTCTGCGCCCATAACCCCAGGTGTGCAACACTGAAACATATCTCTCAGCTATCCTGGGTGACAGTTTTGGAAAATCCACCTGCAAAGGGATTCAGAGGAAACTTTGCACAGCTTCATCTATCCATTGGGTTTGTTTATCTAGAATTTCTTCTTCTAGATGAGCCAGTATGTAGGGATACAGGTATCCATATTCCTCAGTAGTGATGGCCTGGCGGTTCGCCCGGCGGTCATTTCGCGGCAAACTTTGCTAGTTCGCGGTCCGCTGAACAGGCCGACATGTAGCAATATTCGCGGCGGTCCGCCATTTTACATTGAGAAGAACTTTGACTCATGACACATCCACCAGGTGGTACAGAACAGCCAATTGAGACATTTCAGCACATGGACCCCCTACCTTATACATAGACCTAATCTGGTGGCCATTAGGGATGAGCTTCGAGTTTCCTGTTCGCCCAACAGCAAACTATTTGGGGTGTTCGCGGCAAGTTCGTGTAAACTTTAGAACCCTGTTAAAGTCTATGGGACTCAAACATTTGAAATCTAAAGTGCTAATTTTAAAGGCTAATATGCAAGTTATTGTAATAAAAAGGACCTGGACCCTGCCCCAGGGGAGATGTATCAATGCAAAAAAAGTTTTAAAAACTGCAGTTTTTTGGGCAGCAGTGATTTTAATAATTCCTTTAAGTGAGACAATAAAAGAGAAATATTCCTTTAAATTTCGTACCGGGGGGGGGGGGGTGTATAGTATGCCTGTAAAGTAGCGCTTGTTTCCCATGCTTAGAACTGTCCCTGCACAAAGTGTCATTCCTGAAGGAAAAAAAGTAATTTAAAATCACTTGTGGCTATAATGAATTGTCGGCTTCCGGCAATACAGAGAAAAGTCATTCATAAAAAAAAAATGTGTGGGGGTCCACGGCTTTTTTTTTTGGGGCTGGAATGGATCATTTTTTTTTAAATTGTCGCAGGGTTCCCCTTAATATCCATACCAGACCGAAGGGCCTGGAAATTGAATTTGGGGGGACCCCCACACATTATTTTTTTATGAATGACTTTTCTCTGTATTTCTGGTATCCGACAATTCATTATAGCCACGAGTGATTTTAAATGACTTTTTTCCTTCAGAAATTACATTTTGTGCTGGGACAGTTCTAAGCACAGTTCTACTTTACAGGCATACCATACACCCCCCTAGGTACGAAATTTTAAGGAATATTTCAATCTTACTGTTTCACTTTAAGCATTATTAAAATCACTGCTCCTGAAAAAACTGTAGTTTTTTAAAACTTTTTTGCATTGATACATGTCCCCTGGGGCAGGACCCGGGTTCCCAAACACTTTTTAGGACAATAACTTGCATATTAGCCTTTAAAATTAGTACTTTAGATTTCAAACGTTCGAGTCCCATAGACTTTAACAGGGTTCTAAAGTTCACATGAACTTGTGGTCTGTTCGCAGGTTCTGATGCAAACCGAACCCAGGGGTGTTCGGCTCATCCCTAGTGGCCATTTTACATTCTGCTTTTTGTCAGTGTAGGGAGAGGTTGCTGTTTGCGAAGCAGGGACAGGCTGTAGTACTAGTGACACAAATCGTTACCTAACAGGTCCACAAAAGTCCTTTCAAGGACTGGTATAGGTGTACTATTGTTTTGGTGTGAAGTATATAGGGGTGTAATACACTTACAATATACTTTTTGTCAGTGTAGGGGGAGGTTGCTGTGTGCGGAGCAGAGACAGACTGTATTGACACAAATCGTTACTTAACAGATCCACAAAAGTCCTTTCAAGGACTGGTATAGGTGTACTATTGTTTGGTGTGCAGTATAGGGGTGTAATACACTTATAATTTACTTTCTAATATAGAAAGAATATTATAGTGGATTTGTATTGTGCAGCATTGTGACTGGTGGTGTATCTGGGTACTGCAGAATTTGTGCCTCTTTCGCTGTGTTACCTCTGCTACACACATTGACAACATTTCCTGAGAAAAAGTTTTATAACTGGTGCGATAAACCAGTGGCCCCCCAAAACGACTGATTAAAGCGGGATGTTAAATACCTTCTTCCACATATACTGCGCTTCTCTAGAGACTTTTGTCACAAGGTCATTTAAAAAATGACAGGCAGAGGAAGAGGCAGGCCCTTCCACAGGGGTGGTAGTGGTAGGGCTGGAGCACCAGGCCGGAGTCAAAGTGGGAAGTGGCACAATGTTCATTCAATTACGTCAAAGGAGGCACCAGACTTTGCACCATCACCATCAGAAGACATTTCCGATGCGCAGCCATTCTTGACAAATGTGGCATGTAAGGGGGTGAGGAGTGGGATAAGCGGAAGTTCCATTTTTGGGTGGAACTCCGCTTTAAGTACCTCCAGCTCCATAGGGCCCCAATGCAGTAGGGGGACCGACTGCCAGGGAGGGAGTGAGTGTACCAACCCCCCTCGCTACCAAAGGACCCATCACCCATACCTGGTACCACTCTCCTGCTGACTGGCTGCTATAGCATTCCCACCAAGCCTGGACACCCATAGCAACTGCACGTTAGGCATGGCTTCCCACCATCTCCTCTGTATGGTTAACCCTTCCATAGTGGCCCTTTAACATCTCCTTTTCATCCCTACGTGTATAATACAGGACCTATTCTTTGGATATGTCATTTACCTTCATGCACCCCTTTAGATAAACTTCAGATCAGGCATTTAACAGTTATTGAAATTTTACTAAAGACTTGCAGGAGTACAATCCATAATTCTACTGCTAGAACTACATGGTGTAGCAGTCCTTCCTCTGTAATCCCATGTCAAAGAACGAGAGCCCATGAGCTCTCCTCTTGTTTTTATGGCTTACCAAGAGGACCGGAGCCATGAACACCAGAGAGTGGGCAGACTTAACAATTGGGTAGCCTGCTAACTCACTACACATTGCATTTCAAAGTACAGAAAAATAGAACTTCATCTATGGCCACATTTACAAGCAATGGGTTTGACTTAACATTTAAGGATGGGTATCACTTACTCTATGTACCTTGCCAGGACACTTTTACTGCCCATGGTGACAACAGATCTTTGAGGATCACATAGCTAAAATACTATAAGTGAATGTGCTCTTAATTATCTCCTGAAGACCAACATAAGAAGGTATGTATGAAGTCTTGCACCCCGTAATCCCTTGCCTTGGGCACTAGAGTACATTGTCTTGTCTTCTAATGTAATTAAGCTTGTTAAAACCAGTTTTATTCATGGTGGGCTAAGGTCAAAAGTAAAAAAGAAAGTAAAAGTACTTTGCCATGTACATGGAATTAAATAGTTAAGCTGAAGCTGCATCACACTGCAGTATCTGTTCCTCTTTGTCTGCTTCAGGATTTTAGCTGGTATGTTTTTTTTTTCAAAGTTTATTTAGGAATTTATTATAGATATTCATATAGTGTTGACAATTTTTAACCTACTAACATAACGGTTAGTCCACCCACAATTTTTATATTTTAGCTATAGGTGGCATCTGGTTGGTTGAGTCAGGCCCTATGTTCCTATAGGTCTTGCATACTTCAATAGTGATTTTTACCTGCCAAATGCCTTCTTCTGTTCCCGTCCCCCTGAAAGTTGTTGGTGCTCCCACCCACATTCATCTGTTCCAGATCCTCCTTTAATTTCCTAAGATAGAAAATAAATAAAAGCATGGTGTGCAATCACGGGAACTCAAGCACAGAGATCTGTATTCACATTTGAAATTTCTGGCACTTCAAACACAAATACCAGATGTGTGTTTTGGCACTACAAAAGCACCCAGGGGCATAGCTATAGGGGGTGCAAGAGTCACGATTGTGACCCGGCCCCAAGCTCCAGGGGGCCTGTGAGATTGTCCTGTCAGGTTTGTCTACACTTATGTAAACCAGAGCCACAATTGGGGAAGAGCTGGGAGGCAGAGCTGGCGGTCCTAAGACTGCTTGCCCCTTGACTTTACACTCTGGATTCAGCTAGTACCAGGCTCCATAGGAGGGCTGGCGGGCCGCGTATAGGAGAACCTCTGTCCTACTCCTGTCTCCAGCAGGTCTTTCAGCAGCTGCAGGAGCAGGATTGGTTCTCCTATATGCTGCCTTGCCATTCCTACTACCCAGTCAAGAGGCAAGCAGTCATCCGTACCTAGGACCGCCAGACCTTCCCCCTGAGGCTGCTCCTGGTAGGCAACAAACTCTCTGTCACAGCAGAGTGTAAAATAATACAATGCCAAGCGAGTATAGTGTTCCAGGTGTTCTGTTGTCAATCTACTCCCTCCCATACTGCCCCCTCTGGTCATGCTGTCCCCCTATACTGCCCTCCACTACCACTCTCCTATAATGCTGTCCCCAGAGCTTTTTTTCTCAGAAAATAGGTGCAGGAACTCAACCACGACCCCGTTCAGATTTCAAAAACAGTAGAAGGGTCTTAAAGGGACATTAAATACCAGGATTGCATTACATACAGAGTGTAGAGTTCAGGGGGTTACACACAGAGCGCAGAGCTGTCACTTGTAAACACAGAAACCAGACTTCTGTGTTTACAAGTGATTGTAGTGAGCAGGCATCAAAGGGTCTGAGCCAAAGATGGTGGAACTGAGTTCCCCCAAGTTCCCCCTGAAAAAAAGCCCTGGCTGTCCCCCATACTGCCCTCCACTACCCCCCTTCTATCTTACTGTTCCCATTACTGCCCTCCACTACCCCCCTCCCATCATGATGTTCCCCCATACTGCCCTCCAGTAACCCCCCCTCCCATCATGCTGTCCCCCCATACTGCCCTCCAGTAACCCCCCCCTCCCATCATGCTGTCCCCCCATACTGCCCTCCATTACCCCCACATCGTGATGTTCCCCCATATTGCCCTCCACTAATCCTCCTCCCATCCTGCTGCCCCCCCCCATACTGCTCTCCACTACCCACCACCTCCCATAAAATGGTAGAAAATAATAAAAAAAACAAGCTATAAAAACTACTGACCCTGTTCACTGCCCTACCAACACGACCACTGACCACGTCCACTGCCCTACTGACCACGACCCCTGCCCTACTGAAACCATCCACTGCGCTACTGACCATGTCCACTGCACTACTGACCATGTCCATTGCCCTACTGACCATGTCCACTGCCCTACTGACCCCCTCCATTGCCCTACTGACCACATCCACTGCCCTACTGACAATGTCCACTTCCCTACTGACCATGTCCACTGCCCTACTGACCATGTCCACTGCCCTACTGACCACGTCCACTGCCCTACTGACAATCTCCACTCCCCTACTGACCACGTCCACTCCCCTACTGACCATGTCCACTCCCCTACTGACCACGTCCACTCCCCTACTGACCACGTCCACTCCCCTACTGACCACGTCCACTCCCCTACTGACCACGTCCACTGCCCTACCTACCATATCCACTGACTTACTGACCATGTCCACTGACCTACTGACTGACACCATGCACAGTCTACACTGACACCACTGGCAGAACTACCAGGGTTGCAAAGGTTGCACTTGCAACTGGGCCCTGGCCTTCTGCCACTATGGCGAGGCCAAGTGTGAGAGACTGCACAAAATGTGAAAGGGATCTGCTGCAGGAACGTAAAGGGTCTTGGGATCAGTGGGAAGGGCTTTGGACTCGGGTTGGGAATGGCCCAGGTTGGAGGTCGGGGGCCCTTCATGGTTTCTTGCACCAGGGCCCTGAAAGTTCTAGCTACGCTTTTGAAAACACCAAAAGGTGTACTGAAAAAACACAGAACGCTCCACTTCTGAAAAGGTTATGGGGCTTCTATGGTGTGTTTGATGCACGTTGGGCAGCCCCATTCAAGTGAATAGACTGCTCTTTGTGTGATGTACAAAAACACATGAAAAATACACACACAAAAAAAACACGAGTGGAAATGTGCATTCCTGGTACACAAAGTTTTTGCGATTCATCACTGCGTCGCTTTAACTGACAATTGCGCAGTCGTCAACAAAATTTACGTCCTTTTTTTCCCCACAAACAGAGCTTTCTTTTGGTGGTATTTGATCACCTCTGCGATTTTTAGTTTTTGCGCTATAAACAAAAAAAGAGCGTCAATTTTGAAAAAAAATGCTATATTTTTAACTTTTTGCTATAATAAATACCCCCAAAAAATATAAAAAAAAAAAACATTTTTTTTTCCACAGTTTAGGCTGATATGTATTCTTCTACATATTTTTGGTAAAAAAATCGATTTTTATCGGGGCTACGACATTCTGGCGGACACATCGGACACTTTTGACTCCATTTTAAGAACATTGTAATTTTTACAGCATTCAGGGCTAAAAAATGGACCGATTACTGTAAAAATGACACTGGCAGTGAAGGGGTTAACCACTAGGTGGCACTGTAGGGGTTAAGTGTTCCCTAGGAGTTTATTCTTTTAGGGGGCGTGGCTACACGTGACACGTCACTGATGACCGCTTCTGGCAGTCACCGCCCCCCCCCCCCCCCGTTACATACCTTACGCCAAATGCTGGACACGGGACACGGGAGCGAACCTGCAAGGTAACCCCCTGGGAGAGCGCTTCTCCTAGGGGGTTATCTGATGTGGAGAGAGGACCTGGTGATCCACTGCGGGACCCCAGAAGTGTTCGGGGCCCAATAGTAGCCCAATGAGGTTTTACCCCTGAGCATTAAAAAAAAGTGTGTATTTGTTTCTGCAATCTGTAAAACTACTGGGAGTCCTAAATGCATTATATACATTCATATTTTTATATTAATATAAACAGAGCATAAAGTGGACTAATCACTATGTGTGACCGGATTGTGAGCTCAAAATATCGCTGGGATTGATGTTTGCTGCTAGAGAGACTAAGCATTTTGGTAAATTACCATATAACCCTCTAGTAGCCATATTGCTGCCTGCAGGCTCGACTTAGACTATTCTCATGTGCACCAACAGTGCAACTAGGACCCCAATGCTAGCTAGCTGAAGAGTTATGACTAAAGGCTTTCCCTTTACAACTGCTACACAGAGACCTTCACCTATTGTTTATGCTAAGAGGTACCTCACAGAGGACAGTGCACCACATCCTAGCATTTTATGTATTAAGATAAAAAACCTTCTGTGGGCAGCAGGCCCCCCTAGCCCCTCTAATACATATCTGAGCCCCCCTCTATCCAGCGATGTTGTAGGATTGTCTTGGCTGCTCGGGACTCCCCTCCTCATTGGCTGAAACAGCAGTGCGGCGCCATTGGCTCAAGCTGCTGTCAATCAAAATCAGTCAGCCAATGAGGAGAGAAAGGGAAACGGTTTGCAGCTCTGTGCCCAGGGCAGTCATCAGAAATGTTTAGGCCTCCCCCAGCAAGACCACCAACAATGCCCAGGGCTTGCCCACGGGCCATCCTACCAAATCCATACACCGGCCACGTCACCTGTACGCACTCAGCCCCCCCTCAATCCTGTGTATGTCAGCCCCCTCAATACTGTATATGTCAGCCCACTTAATATTGTATATGTCATCCCCCTCCACCCTGTATATGCCAGCCCCCCACCTGTATATATGCCAGCCCCCCTCACACCTGTATATATGTCAGCACCCCCCACCTGTGTGTCAGTCCAACACATACACAAATCTGTAATTACACAAGGCTCTGGCCCCTCTCTGTACACAAACCACCCCCTCTTTCCTTCACAGCCCCTACTTGTAAAGGAAATCTTCCTACCTAGTCCCAGCTAGTTTAAAAAAAAAGCTGACAAGTTGCTGACACAGAGGCGCACAGTACAGGCAGCTCACATGAGGGGTGCACATGCACGTAGAAGCCAGAGGTAGCAGTAAAGAGCTCAATGTCTGAGATCAATGACACAGAGAGCAGCATAAGCTGCAAGATAATTTCTAGAGAACAACACAGCCCCCCCTACACCCGTCCAGCCTTCTTCTGGCCCGGGCGGGCCCCTAAGGTCCCAGGGCCCCTTACAGTTGTATCAGCTGTACCCCCCGATGGTTGCCCTGTCCATGTCAGAATGGATACACAGAGCTGCAGCTCGGCTCGGGTGCCCCATAGGAAGCTTACATTCACTTTAATGCTTGTATGCACTGTTTATTGTTGACTTTGCTGATTCATGAGTTAATCCAACTTTATTGGTACGGAATTCTCTTCTAAGTTAATTAGAAGAGTAAAGGTTTGGACAGCCGCACTCCAATAAAAACACCTTTCTGCAAAATAACAAAAGTACAAACCACAGCAGGGTACTGATGCGTTTCATACTCTCAACAGTGCTTAGTCATAGCTAAAGAACCACAAGACTTTGCTACAAATATATACTAGTGCATATTAAACATGTGATCAATTGTGTAATTAATTGAAACTAATCAATTATTTAAATGAAATTTGGTTAATAGGAAACATGTATGGTTGAGTGTAGGGGTAAATATGTGTATCCTTTTGAATTAACTTAAAGTGAACCTGAAAAATGAAATAATTAATTTTATATAACTATAAGTGCTGGATGAATGTGCATGTATAGTGCTATCAAAAAATGTTTGATTATTATTGTATAATGTTACTCATTCATATACATTTAATAAATACACCATTAAAGACATATACATATATAAAGTGCATTCATGTATAAAGGAAAAATATGTGTCGGTATCTATATAATAAGTGTACGATGAGACACTAAATACCTAGAATGCTACCTATATGTATGTAGGTGTAAATATGAGAAATAAAAATTATTTGTATATGCATATGAAAAAATAATAAATACATATGCGATATAAAAACATAAATTAAAATGTATATATCTAATACATGCACTAAATACATTATGTGCATCAGTACCCATTCATTTAGTAGCCACAAGGAGTTATAAATTCGATATGAAATAAATTCAATGGTTTCAATATTTAGATAATGATATAATCGTTCATATGGGATGGGCAAAAAGAATGAATGGTATGGAAAATATAGTAGAAACATGTGGGAACTCCCACCCATGATCCACTCCCCCATCCAAAATAAATAAATGATACGCTTATATGCATAATTACTAAACCGCATGTTTCTTTTTTAATCCACTGTACCTTAGTAATCCTTTATGTTACTGCCCGCTTCCTGTATATGGATTCATCGGGTAGTGTGCGGGTATTCCGTCACTTCCTCGATGCCGCAATGTCTCCTGGGAGCTTTTGTCATTGTTCCCAAGAGAAGCAAGTTCTTTCTAAATCCTGCGATAACCCACGGGCCGATCTCTGCTGACAGTGACTCGAGCTGGGCATCGCCGCTTAATGAAGGATTGGCTCAGGCGGCTTGGCTGCTCTCGGCTGCTCTAGTCCTGCAAAGGGAACTGCTGTGAAAAAAGTGCAGGAACTCCGTTCCCACGCATTCCCGCAGGACTTGAGCCCTGATTAAAGGTTTATATTTATTTTTATATTATAAGGTATATTTATTTTTATAATGTCTATGACTGTGTCTGAACCTACTTTATGTGTGTTCATTTATGCTCAAACCACTATTTATTTTATTTTTTGTAAAATCTTTATTTAGAGAACAAATAAATGATAATACAAGTTGCCAATTAGCCATGGTATAGGGCTGACACTTCTGGTCCAGTCAGGACACAATATGGCAATGATAACAGTATGTAATACCCTTCAAAAGGGCATAAGGCAGGGGTGTCAAACTGGCGGCCCTCCAGCTGTTGCAAAACTACAAGTCCCATGAGGCATTGCAAGGCTAACAGTTACAAGCATGACTCCCACAGGCAGAGGCATGATGGGACTTGTAGTTTCGGAACAGCTGGAGGGCCGCCAGTTTGACACCCCTGGCATAAGGCATCCCGCTGGCAGTGCTGGCCGGGAGAGGGGGGCCAAGTCAGCCTCCGTCAAACCTCCCCTGGCACACCGCCCAATACAGGAACGCCTATGGCAAACAGGAGGTGCCAGGAGGGGAAAAGATGCCAACCCCTATGTGGGGGGCTCCCTCCACAGCACCTAGATGCTGTGGCCATAAGTCCAGTTAGTGCAAAACAGAGAAATTAACAGCCCTAAACCGTGTAACCAAGAGGCTGTAAATAACTGAGAAGGAACTAGGGGGTAGGAGAAGAAAAGAAGGAAAAGTAGGGAAAAAGTGAGGAAATAGAGGGAAGAGGGGAGTCAGAGCATACCTGTTATGGAGTCCTCAAGTCTGCACCGAGCGAGCAGCAACGGGGGCCGGGCCACCCCCAGAGGGAGCAGAGGAAAGTCTTCCTGATGCAAGAGCATCACTGCCCCTGCGGGACCTAAGGGAGGGTTCTGCCAATTCTAACATCGCCAGATCCAGTACATGCCCTGGGTCAGCCACATAGGCCCCCCAGGGTGCCCATAAGATGTGGAAGCATTCCAAGGTACCTCTAAAAGTTGCTATCCAATGTTCGGCTTCTCTAATATCATTTACCTTGCCAACCCATTCCTCCCTTGTGGGAATTCTGGACCGTTTCCAGTAGATCGGGAGTAAACGCCTAGCCACATTATAAAAATGTGACAATGCACTCTTTTTATATCTACTAACCGGGATCTGATGGACATGTAGGAAGAAGTGGACTGGGGATAGAGGGACGTCTAGGCCTAGGCTCTCTTTTATTTGGGATTGAATGTCTGCTCAAAAGGGTTTGATCCGAGGGCATTCCCATCATATGTACATAAGTGTGCCTTTGTGGCCACAAAATCACTATTTATTTTAACCTGTAGCAATACATTAGGGTTGATTTACTAAAACTGGAGAGTGCAAAATCTGGTGCAGCTCTGCATAGAAACCAATAAGCTTCAAGGTTTCATTGTTAAAGCTTAACTATTGGTAAAGCTTATCAAATCTTTGATTCAAACAGGTGTGTCAGAGGGGCTGAAAGTGTTCATCAATGCAAAGAACCGAAAATCCCAAATTACCAAATGGTTTCTTTGCACATTAGCGCATAAAGCATAAAATATTTTTTATTTAAATGTCATAAAATTATGATGTGTACAGACATGATAAATCATAAATATTATTATTATTCAAGAGCTATGCAATAATTATAATAACCCCATTCTAAGGCCCCTTTCACACATGCGGACCGTATGTCCGCTTTTTCATCCGACCGTTTGCAGATGAAAAAGGGACATACATTGGTCCCTATGAGATCGCGGATCCGCTGACACCCTATCTTGTCCACCTCCGCAATGATCCGATTCTGCAGACGGAAGAAAACCGCCCTGTCATCCACCAGCTCAGTGGGGATCAACGGAGCGATCCCTGCTGAGCATTACTGATCCGCCCCGTGTGAAAAGGGCCTAACTGTCCTACCCAAATATTTTAAGAAATGGTAAAAAAAAAACATTTACCTCTCCTAGAAACAACTTATCTGGGCTCCCCGTGGTGCTATTTACATGTCCAAATGCTGAGGCAGTTTAAAAACCTTGGCCCAGATTCACAGAGCGATTACGCCTGTGCAACAGGAGATGCGTGTGCGTAAGTCGAAATGTGCGCGTGCGTTTCGATGCACGGCATCCCCAGAACGAGATACGCAAAAAATCTACTTTTTTTTTGTCCGGCGTAATTTCGTTAGACTGGCGCATCCGTCCGCGCAAAAGTGCGCTAGACAGACCATTGATTTGCTAGTCAAATATGCTAATGAGGGACTTACGGGGATCCACAAAAGAACGCTAGGGCAGCGCAGGCGACGCAGTGTGCGCAACAGCAAAATGTCCTGTCTAAAATTAGACCATATAAAAGCTGGTCTAAAAAGAGAAAAAAAGTCTACTTGTTAGATAAAGCAACACTGTTAGTGAGGAGCTCAGCAGTCACACGTGTTGCACAACAATCTGTATGCCAACATGCCAGGGGCATCGTCGCGCATAGCTATACTACTGACTTTAGATGAACAAAGAAGGATGAGGGCACGGAGGAGGGCACTAAGGAGGGCACGGGAGATGTTTTTTTTATTTTTTTATTTGCTTATATAAACTTTACTATTTAATCTAATCTAATACAATATTCTTATCTGATACAAGCCCCTCACTCTTCACTCTTCACGGGAGAGGATATATCACACATGCATAGACATCTTTGGCATGAGTGATTCTGAGGTGTCTCGCATCTTCAGATTCACCCCTCATGCCATCATGGAATGAAGGTGAAGGGCGGGGCATGAAATGTCCCCGCCCACACCACCTATGGGATTGGGTCATACCTAGAAAATTAATTAAAGTTATTTAAATAAAAAAAAAAAAAAAAAAAAAAAAAAAAAAAATGATAGTTTCTTACTTACCTATGATTGGGGAAGTTTTGTTGTCAGTTGCCCTTAACAACGGTCCTCTAGCCCTATAAAAGGAATGAGGATGCGTCATCTGTGGCAGAAGAACGGAGAAGATCTGGAGAAGCGCATCTTCTGTACATTGTTGGGGACTTACCTGTGATGGAACAATTACTTCGCCAAATGATGGACCGGGCCGCCGCTACGGATGGTGATGTATGGATGCGGCAGTGCCTCTCACTTCCGGGCTCTTCTCCGGGGTTCATATCTTCTCCCTCTTCTGCCCTTGGTGGACCTGTCGGTCCTGCGGTACCGAGTACCTCCGCTTCTCGTTCTCCATTCGTCATCCCCATGGGTGTGCTGTCCCCCCCGGGACCTACGGTGTGCAGTGCGAGGTCTCCGCATCCTGCAAGTGGCGTTTCCGCTATTCGGATGTCGTCAGCTCCGCCCGAGGCGTCAGTGACAGCCCCTTCCACCACTCGAGATGTCGTTCAACCTTCTTTGTCAGCTGGGACCGATGGCGCGTGCGCAATACGGCAAGGCAGGGCTACACAGAGGCAGCTTAAGCGTCCCCGCCGGTTCGAATCCCCGCCTGGTCCTGTAGTTAAAGGACGAAAGAAGAATGAGTGAATTTTGATTTAATATTATTTATTTTGTTGCTGATGGTTTCTCTCGGTTTTTAATGGTTCTTCCTTGTTTTTTGTCCTTTTAGTGCTGTTAATTCTGCTGGTTTGCTTAGGGTGAATGCTGCAGTTCCATCATCCAGTCCTGTTGTCATGGCAACGGATAATCAACAGATGACAGGGAAGAAACGTCTTTATAAAACTACAGGTATTTTCAGGCAATTTGATATTTTGATGGATTTTACTCTTTCTGATACTGACTTTAATACTCCCAGTTCTTTCTTTATTGTTTTAGCTCCTTTACAGACTGATCCTGTTGCAATTGTACCGGGTCAAGAAGTTTCTCCTGATTTTGTTATTTCTACAAAGCTACTGCCAGCAGGGTCTGCGAATGCCTCGCCTGAAATGGTTACAGCGCCTGCTGGTGAGTTTACTAGTTCTTCCCAAGTCGGGGATTTACTTTCTTCCTTTTCTAAATTTATGGCTATGTTTGCAAATTCATTTACTAATGTTAACCAAACGCAGTCAACTCCTGCTTCTGTATGGCTGGATCCTTTGTCGGAGGCTCGTTGTAGCCCTATCTCTACCTCAGTTGCCACGGCAACTGTGGTTCCTTCTGCACCTGATGTTTTAGTTCCTCCTTTAGTCCCGGAATCTTGCCTTAAGGAGGTTATGACTTGTGATTTGTCTCCTCTGGGATTTCATTTATCGGGTACGCTTAAAGAAAAAATTTGGAGGGGGGATTATGTGGATATCTTATCTTTGCTTCCTTCCAATCATGAGCTTGCTGCAGTTAGGAAGGATGGGGATGGAAAGGGCGAAGACAAGAAAAAATTAGCGCCACGTTCTTTTAACAACTGGCTACAAGCCTTTTGCATTTACGCTAGCGTGCTAGGTGAACGGCGCTCTGATTTGTGTTCTGGCTTATTCCAACACGTTGAAATTATTTTGGAGGCTTATAAAAATTTTCAAGGCTTTTCATGGTTCTACTATGATGAAGCGTTCCGCCAGAAGTTGTCAGTGCACAAATCTTTAAAATGGGGGTCAAAAGATGTAGGTCTATGGCTCAATCTTTTATTGCCTCAGAAGCCTTTGGTTAAGGTTAATGTTTCCAGTGCCAGTAATACATACAGAAAAGGGGTGTGTTTTCATTTTAATGATGGCGTGTGCAAATGGCCTAACAGCTGTAAGTACAAACACGAGTGTAGTCATTGCACTGGTTCCCACCCTGCTTCACGTTGTTTTAAGAAATCGGCTTCTATTGCTTCTGCTCCTGCTAAGGAGCTTTTTCTTAAAAGCCACAACACCGGTGAACATTCTAAACATGCTACCTTGGCTTCACATGTATCCAGAAAATCAGAGGGCAATCATCCTGCATGATGGTTTCCTATTTGTTTTTCCCTTGCCTTCTTTTTCTGGAGTCGGTTGTCAGGTTTTTCCCAATTTACCTTCTGTTTCTTCAAATGCGTCTGTTGTTCGTGACAAATTAAACAAGGAATTGGACGCAGGTAGGATTGAAGGTCCTTTTTCTTCCCCTCCTTTTCCGGATTTTAGGGTTTCTCCTCTTGGTATTATCCCTAAGAAAGAGCCAAACACTTTTAGGTTAATACACCATCTTTCTTTCCCATTTGGGTTTTCATTGAACGACGATATTGATCCATCGTTATGTTCCGTTCAGTATTCTTCATTTGATGACGCTTTGGCGAAAATTAGGAACGTTGGTGCTTCGGCTTTGCTCGCAAAGGCTGATATTCAATCTGCTTTTAGGTTACTTCCTATTCATCCTTCTGCTTTTAACTCTCTTGGTTTTTGTTTCCAAGGTGAATATTACTTTGATAAATGTCTCCCGATGGGATGTTCACTTTCCTGTTATTACTTTGAACTTTTTTCGACATTCCTTGAGTGGGTTGTCAGTTGTCGTGCAGGTTCCAATAACTTATTACACTATCTAGATGATTTTCTGTTTATTGGAAAGGCTGATTCTTCTGATTGTTTGTATTTATTTACCGAGTTTAGGATTACATGTCGAGATTTTGGTGTTCCTTTAGCCGAAGAAAAGTCTGTTTTCCCAACGTCTTGGCTAGACTTTCTAGGCATTCAGATTGATACGATTGCCATGGAGTTCCGTCTTCCTGAAGAGAAGATTGTTAAGATTAGGATTTTGTTGGATTTTGTGCTTTCCAAACGTAAAGTTAGGTTGAAAGTGTTGCAATCTCTTCTTGGCTTGTTGGCGTTTGCTTCCAGGGTTTTGCCTATGGGTCGGGTTTTTTCTAAAAGATTGTATAGGGCTATTTCTGGTATTTCTTCTCCTTTCCATTTCGTGAGGATTACTTCTGGAATTAGGGAGGATCTTAAGATTTGGCGTAGTTTTCTGGCATCGTTTAATGGTAGTTGTTTGTGGCAGACTCCCTTTTGCTCAGCCTCAGCTCTTCATCTACATACTGATGCTGCTGGGTCTTGTGGCTATGGAGCGTACTGGGATGGTCATTGGTCGGCTGATTCTTGGCCGGATTCCTGGAAGGCGGCAGGTTTGACATCTAATATTGTTTTGTTGGAAATCTTTCCTGTTTTAGTAGCGTTAGAATTATGGGGTGTTCATTTTATGAATCGTCGTATTTTACTTTTTTCTGATAATAAAGGGGTGGTTTTTGCCATTAATTGCCTGTCTTCCAGATCTCTTCCTGTTATTACTATACTCAGATTGTTAGTGTTTAAATGTTTGAATCTTAATATTTGGATTAAAGCACGATATGTTCCAGGGACTGATAATCTTATTGCCGATGCTTTGTCCCGCTCCCAGATTCAGGAATTTCGAAGACTGGTGCCGGATGCGGATCCTGTTGGCCTGTTATGCCCTCCACACTTATGGGATCTTCGGTAAATCCTGTTTTTGCCGCCATTAAGGGTTCTTTGGCTCCCTCCAAGTGGGCATCATATAAAGCTGCGTGGGCATTGTGGTGCTCGTTCCTGCTTTCTCTTGGGTGTGAAAGTCCTCGCTTTTCAGAAAGCTTGGTTCTATCTTTCCTCAGTTTTCTAATGTCTCGCAGTTATTCTCATTCCCATATCGTAAAAACTCTCTCTGGTGTTTCGTTTTTTGTGCATTTGCAGGGTCTCAGGTCATGTATGTCCTTTTTCTCAATAAGGCGTGCACTGCAAGGGTACAGAAGGCAACACTTAGTCGCTGACGATAGATTGCCAATATCTATCAGTCTTCTAAGTCGTCTTTGTGACGTGTCAAGGGAGGTCTGTTTTTCCCCTTATGAAGCCCTCTTGTTTTCTTTGGCGTTTTGTTTAAGTTTTTTTGGGGCATTTCGAGTTTCAGAATTGCTACCGCGTAAGGTTTCTGATGACTCTGGTTTATTTTTTCAAGATGTTTATGTTGGATCGGATTCTGTTCAGATACTGCTCCGAAAAAGTAAGACCGATCCTTTGGGTCATGGTCGGTGGATCACCTTGCGGGCTGATCCCCGCGCGCGCTATTGTATTTATTCTTTACTTAGACAATTCCTGGTGGTGAGACCTGTTTTACATAAACACTTTTTGATACATGTCACGGGTGCCCCGGTGACTGTTTATCAGTTCCAGGCTGTTCTGCGTAGATGCCTCAAAGCATTACAGTTAGGACACCTGCGTTTCTCTTCTCACTCTTTTCGTATAGGTGCAGCCACTACAGCAGCTATGGTTGGTCTCAATGAATCAATGATTAAAAAAATTGGTGGTTGGCGTTCGAATTGTTATAGATCCTATGTTAGACCTAATTTTCAATTTTAATTTTAGATAACCCTTGTACCGTATGGATAATAGGACATTCTTATATCTTCTGGGCTCAGAAGAGAGCTGAATGGAGAATGTATGGCAGTAACTTGGGTTTATCTCATCATACTTTTAATGTTTACTGGTATGGCCTGTGTGGTATGCGTTGGGGCAGTTTACGTTCTGTTCTGACTCAGTTACATATTGATTGGCCAGTCCCTCAGATCATCATTTTCCACCTAGCGGGTAATGATTTGGGCAAACGCAAAACATTAGACCTGATTTCACGGATTAAACTCGATTTGTTATGTTTACATTCTGTTTTGCCCGATGCTATTTTAGTTTTTTCTGAGGTTATCCCTCGCTTGGATTGGTTAATTTGTCCTGAGCGTAGATATTTGGAAAAAATCCGTAAGCGAATTAACAGATCTTTGGATAAATTCATGCCTTTGGTTCACGGTATGTCGTTTAGGCATGTGGACTTAGAAGGTGGGTTGCCTGGTTTTTATAGACCAGACAACGTGCATTTATCCGATATTGCTCTAGACATCTTAAATTTGGATTTCAATACCTGTGTTGAATTGGCTGTTGCCATGGTGGGGTGCCATGCCCCTTTAAAGTAGGGCCTGGCGTGTGGGATGATATGTTTATTTTATTTAGCTTGAGCTTAAAAAGCTAAGCTACTTTGGTTATTATAGTATATATGTTTATATATGGTTATATGCTAACAAAAATAGCTAATATTTAAAGGTACTATTTAATTTTATTTAAGAATTGTTTTTTACATATTACAATTCATTTATACCTATAAATAAAGGCCACGGCCGTTTCATACCACAGGTATTGATTTGTAGTATTATTTACTTATTTATCCTTAGTAAAATTTATATTGGTTGTAAATTGGTTATGACTACAGTCCCATGAAGGTGAAGGGCGGGGCATGAAATGTCCCCGCCCACACCACCTATGGGATTGGGTCATACCTAGAAAATTAATTAAAGTTATTTAAATAAAAAAAAAAAAAAAAAAAAAAAAAAAAAAAATGATAGTTTCTTACTTACCTATGATTGGGGAAGTTTTGTTGTCAGTTGCCCTTAACAACGGTCCTCTAGCCCTATAAAAGGAATGAGGATGCGTCATCTGTGGCAGAAGAACGGAGAAGATCTGGAGAAGCGCATCCCGCCCTCCCTCCCTGTCGTGGCCTTTTTTAGGAGGTTTTAATCCCTTACTGTAAGGGGATGATATGTTTATTTTATTTAGCTTGAGCTTAAAAAGCTAAGCTACTTTGGTTATTATAGTATATATGTTTATATATGGTTATATGCTAACAAAAATAGCTAATATTTAAAGGTACTATTTAATTTTATTTAAGAATTGTTTTTTACATATTACAATTCATTTATACCTATAAATAAAGGCCACGGCCGTTTCATACCACAGGTATTGATTTGTAGTATTATTTACTTATTTATCCTTAGTAAAATTTATATTGGTTGTAAATTGGTTATGACTACAGTCCCATTGCCACAACCTTGCAGGAGGACATCAGCAGCCCAACACATGGCACTACCCATGACACCCATGACAGCTACATATACAATCAGAGCCCCATCCCCACAGATTTCGAACAGAACATGTATGGGGACAGCTGGCTGGTTGGTGAGTGACATGGGTGGCAGGCATGACTGCCCCCCCCCCCCCATGATGCACACATCACAAGGGGCACATGCACTACTAACATCCTCCTGTCTTTTCCCTTCAAGGTGACTCTGCATATGCACTGGGACCCCATCTCATGACCCCATCTCATGCCAGCTCACATTATGCATCTTTGCACGTTAAACACACACATTAATCATGGCACAATGAGAATGCATGCATGCACACCACTGTGGTCCCTAGCACACACACCCCACATCCTCATCACATTGGATTGGCACCAGTCCACCATGCAGGACTTGTGAGCTGCAACGCCACGCCACGGCTCCAATTATGTCACTGTACATTCATACACCATTCACACGGACCTGGGGATCACTTCTCCACCACAAATGAGGGTGACACCCCTTTTTCCGCAGGAATATCTCCCCCACATTCCAAAATCATACACAAACAGAACCAAAAAAATAAAATAAATGACGAGCAAAAATAAAAAATGCCCCAGCAAAAATATAATTTAAACAAAATAACAACAAAGAAAACACATAGACAAAAATCACTCTGCAAAACAGTCCCCAAATATCTCAAAGACACGTCACAAACAAATAAACAAACGCTAATAAACAAAATCAGCTTGCTGTATAGGAAGGGAAACAAAGGGATGTACTTTTGCAAAGGAAGTGCGTTTGAGTCTGTCTATTTATGCTGTCTGCGTAGTTCACAACGTTGCCCTAGTCCATTTCCAATTTCACTGATTGCGCCGCTCCCGAGTTGTGAGCATGCGCACAGCGGAGCTGACCATGGTCTCCTTCAAGCGCGCATGCGTGAGCTGGCCGGCCCTTCATTTGCATGGGGTCACGGCTCATTTCAATGTAACACGCCCACGTCCTTCCCAATTTGTATTACTCCGCCTTACGCCTCTGAAAAAACGTTACCCATGCGCAATTTTCTGCGCAAAAGCTACGAGAATAGGGTGATTACGCGGCAAAATTGCGCACGTCTAACGTAAAGGCGGTGCACTACGCCGGTCCAATAATGCGCAGATGTACCTGAATCTGGGCCCTTATATTCTCACATTGCAAGTCTGTCAGTTGACCAACTCACTGAAAACATTGCACTCCCTTTGTGGCTGTTATCTTTATCACAACAGCTTCAGGTAGAATTGTAAGTTACAGTATTCCAATCCCTAACCACTCCATGATGTAACCGTAACCGTTTCTCCAAGGCTTATAACAATGATGTCACAGATCCTACCTCTTTTCCAGTGCTAGCAGTAAATGGTCCTTACTAATGCACTGAACAACGCACATGCAATGACATGTGAATACCACTCAATGCAGTAATGTTATGAGCTGTTTTAGGCTTCGAGGAGTCGGAGGGGGCAAAACTCTGGATTCAAGTTTATTTTTTATTTTATTTTTAACCACTTGCTGACGGCCATACGACTTTGTATGGCCGCAGCGCAGCCCTGAATCCCTGACTGGCCGTGTTTTTACAACCGCCCCTTTTGGCGTTCCCCGCGCCTTCTACCGAGCACGCAGCGGGGAACTCCTGTGCTGGCCGTGTCCCTCGGACACAGCCAAACACAGATCGCGGTAAATAGCCAATCACAGCAGCTATTTACAGCGCGATCTGTGCGGCCAATGAGAGATGATCTCATATGTACACATATGAGATCATCTCTCATTGCCGACTCTCCCTCCTCACACAGACAGCACGTGTGAGGAGGTAGAGCGAACGGAGCTGCAGCGCTTTGGGGAAAAAAAAAAAAAAGGTGAACCATCTGTGCCCCCAGGACCATCTGTGCCCCAGGACCATCTGTGCCCCCCAGGACCACCTGTGCCCCCCAGTACCACCAGTGCCCACCAGTACCACTGTGTGCCCACCAGTACCACCATGTGCCCACCAGTACCACAATGTGCCCACCAGTACCACCGTGCCCACCAGTACCACCGTGCCCACCAGTACCACCGTGCCCACCTGTGCCCAACGTGCCCACCATGCGCCCACCAGTACCACCGTGCCCATCAGTACCACCGTGCCCATCAGTACCACCAGTACCACCGTGCCCATCAGTGCCACCAGTACCACCTGTGCCCAGTGCCCATCTGCAATCAGTGCCCACCTGTGCCACCTCATCAGTGCCCACCTGTGCCACCTCATCAGTGCCCACCTCAGCAGTGCCCACATGTGCTGCAGTCAATCAGTGCACATCAGTACCCATCTCAGTGCCATCTGTGCCGCCTCATTAGTGCAATCTGTGCCGCCTCATTAGTGCCATCTGTGCCGCCTCATTAGTGCCCACTTGTGTCCACCAGTACAAAGGCCTCATCGAAGCACATCAGTACCCATCTCAGTGCCATCTGTGCCGCCTTAGTGCCATCTGTGCCACCTCAGTGCCATCTGTGCCGCCTCATCAGTGCCATCTGTGGGCATTTGTACTTTCCTGGCTTGTTAGGGTCTCAAGAAATGAGAGAGGCCTTCAGTACATCAGGTGTGATAATTGTTTATGATTTGCACTATAGCTTGTAGACTCTAAAACTTTCACACAGACCAAAACATTTCCAAAAACTTTGGTTTTTTTTTATCTAAGACATGCAGCAGTATAAATTGTGGCCAAAATTTATGAAGAAAAATTAATAATTTGCAAAATGTTATCACAGAAACTAAGAAAAAAAACATTTTTTTCCCAAATTTTCGGTCTTTTTTCATTAATAGCGCAAAATATAAAAACCGCAGAGGTGATCAAATACCACCAAAAGAAAGCTCTATTTGTGGGGAAAAAAGGACAAAAAAAATCATTTGGGTACAGTGTTGCATGACTGAGTAACTGTGATTCAAAATGTGAGAGCGCTGAAAGCTGAAAATTGGTCTGGTCAGGAGGGTGTTTAAGTGCCCAGTGTGGAAGTGGTTATTACAGCTGACCTTTGATTTCCAAATTAGAAAATAAAAGTTCTGCTTTAAGATATAGACTGAGCAGTTTCTAGAATTCACTGACAGCTCCCTCTAATCTAATCTGTTTAATAAATTAACAAAACAAAAAAATGGAAGAGCAAACATAAAAAAAGTAAGAGTTACATCACCAAATACTTTAGTGTAAGTACTGCAATATAAATGAAAATTGTGTGCTTTTTAAAATTAGCTTTTTTTACATTTTGGTACTTTATTTTCCAAATGTTTACGGTAAAGCAGAAAGGCTTTCCACAAGCTGAAAGGTACTGATTTTAGTGAAGTTTAGTGAAATTTTTCATCGATCCAAGAAAGCTTAGCGCTCTAGGGCTTATTCAGTGATGAAATACAAGAAATAAAAAAGATGCCCATAGCAATCATTATCAAACAATCATCCATTCAGAAAAATCAAACAGATGAAAAATGATCGATTGCTGCATTTACACAATACTTTTTACCCTATTGCCACAAAACGTATATAACATAATATAGAAATCATACTTTTACTATAAGTCTAAAATACAAATCTTATATATTTTTTTAAGACCTTAACTTAAAAGTGGGGAATTTAGTACTGATTTAGAGGCTGGGGTTTTGTGCAGCATGTTGCTGTCACATACAAATCACTTACAATAGACTTGCGTTATGGGCGGAGCTCCTGGACAGCGCTTTATTCAGTAACATTATTGTCTTCTCTTGACCCTGGGGACAGACCCTTTTTTTGCCACTGTAGGAGTCATAATCTGTCAATCCTCCAACTTTTAGTTCAACTGCAAATCCTTTATCCCATCCTGCAGCTGTTCACCAGAATACATTAGAATACAAATCGTATTTGATTTGGAGAAGGTGAAGCAGGAGGAGGAAACAGATGCTGATGATGTCATTGATGGAGACACAAGCAGCTGTCGGTTTGGACTTAGTTTGCAAAAAGTTAGTGACCTAAACGTACTGCATACTGCTGCTATACAATATGTAAATCATGCATATTTTAAAGGAAATCTAAAGTGTTTTTTTGCTCAACTGTAGTTTATTTTTTTAACATTTAAAAAAAAAAATCATGTTGCAATTGATGCAATTCAATCTGGATAAAGTAGCTCTAAAGACTCAAGGTCTTTTACCTTTATACATTCTCTGTGCTGCAGCCCCCCCAGCAGCTCCCACTAATACTTACCTGAGCCCCACCTCCATCCAGCAATGTGCACAAGAGCCTCAGTTCTCCGGGGACATTCCCTCCTTATTGGCTAAGAAAGCAGCAGGAGTTACTGGCTGTCAATCACAGCCAGTGAGCCAATTGGGAGAGAGAGGGGGTGGGGCTGAGTCGCAGCTCTGTGTGTGAATGGATATGCAGAGCCTCGGTTCTGGAATGAACCTGCTCAGGTGCCCCCATTGCAAGCTTCTTGCTCTGAGAGCACTTCGCAGGAGGGAGGGGCCAAGAGCGTCAGTGAGGGACCCGATTAGAGGAGTATGCGGGTTGCTCTGTGAAAAACCACTGTTATTTAAAAAAAGAAAGCCTTTATTATAACTTTTAACCTGGCCATAGATGGCCTGAAAGTCAGCCAGTTCAGTAAGGAAATTTCGATCCATCTGTGGTTGTTCCCCATTGGCTTCCCTCGAGTGGTAATGTTGCATGTCTTCAACTCAATCAGTGCGTGCAGCCAATCAGCTACAGCGCTGATCACTGTATTCTGACAGCAAATGAGTCCATGCTGTAAAAATACAATAGCGCAGCGTGGAGGATTCCCTCTTAGACTTAACCACTTAAGACTCGGACCAAAATGCAGGTAAAGGACCAGGCCCCTTTTTGCGATTCGGCACTGCATCGCTTTAACTGACAATTGCGCGGTCGTGCGACGTGGCTCCCAAACAAAATTTGCGTCCTTTTCTTCCCACAAATAGAGCTTTCTTTTGGTGGTATTTGAACGCCTCTGCAATTTTTATTTTTTGCGCTATATACAAAAATAGAGCGAAATTTTTAGCCACATGTCTTTAGTAGAAAAAAAAAATCGCAATAAAAAAAAAAATAGCTACCTACTGGGAACAGCGACACTAATACAGCGATCAGAAAAATGATCGCTTAGTGATGCTGGCAATAGGGAGTGAAAGGGTTAACTAGGGCGGTGATCAAGGGGTTAAAACTTTATTAGGGGGGGTACGGGGGCTACCCTGAACCTAACACTAACTGACTGTCACACTGACACTAAATACAGTAATCATACATATATGATTACTGCATTCAGTGACACTGTTTCAGGGGGGAGGGGTTAAGTGTGCCTGCGTGTACTGGTGTCAGTGTAGTGTTGTGCAGACTTACTGTGTGATGTGATCTCTCCTCAGCGGCGGTTGAAAAAAACCGCCGAGAGCAGAGATCACATCACTTCCTCCTCCTGTGTTTACACAGGAGGAAATGACACTGCAGGGGAGCGTGCGGATTGGCTGGGAGCGATCCGGAGGGGGGCGGACAAAAACGAACCGCCTCCCCCTCAGCACGGATCGCTCCTTCAGCAAACCGGACCGCCGCATGTACCGGGGGGGTCCCGATCGGACCCCCGACCCACGTCAAGGCAGCAACGTATATATACGTTGATGTGCCTGTCTGTGCCATTCTGCCGACGTAAATGTACATGCGGCGGTTCTTAAGGGGTTAAAAATGTTGAAAATTAGTACACAACAAGATCTTGTGCATTCACAATAATAATGAATCCATGAACAATGTTATCACACTTATCAACAGTGTTCATAAAGTCTGTGGAAAACAAATGATCTTGTTATTCAGTTAAAATGCACCTTCGCCTAAGTAGACAAAAATCCTTGCACCAAGCCTGACCGTATGTTGTGCTGTTCTGCATTTGGGTGCCATTTAGAATGTCAGGGCTATAAAAGAAGAAATAGAAAAGTGGCCCCAAGGGATTGTTGCCCCTATCACCAATTTGTTTTTTAACCACTTCCTGCCGGGAGGATGTCCATTGACATCCTCCGGTTTCAGTGGGTATACTGGAATGATGCCTGGACCTACAGGCATCATTCCAATATGTATCTTTTCAGCTGTCAATTCTCTAACACGCAAAAGTGATCTGAGTGGCTAATTAGCCGGTTCAGAAAAAAAAAACTACCAACATTATGCCTGTGTGTACATCAGCCAGTCCGACAGAAGCCCGCCATTTGCCCAGCTTCTGTCGGATGTGCATGCTGGAAAACCAGCACCGGACCGACTCCCAGTTAGCGCTCTCAGCCAATGGCAGAAAGTGCTGATTGGAGTGTTCTGGCTGGGGGGGGGGGGGGGGGCGTCCTCCTGTCAGAACTAACCTTGCATTGTTGGCTTTGACCAAACTGTAGTGTGTACGTGGCTTAAGAGGCTGATTGGTCAGTTTATCATTATTGGCTTTTCTGAGGGTTTTATTTACTTCCTTTACAGGAATTGGGCTGGCAGTTTTATTGTGTTGTGTTTAAATGATTTATTTTCTACTTTCTTTTATTAGGAAAGGTTAAAGAGCAGTGTCACAGAACATGAAATGTAGGTATGATAGTGTTTTATCAATATCAAAAGGAATGTATAAAGGGAGGATCCTGCCTCATATAGTTCCTCCATTTATTTGTTTAGGTTATTATCACCTCTAGCTATGATACTTGAAGAATCAAATGAGTTTAATCATTTGTCAGTTCCTAAAGCTCTTTACATATGGGCCGGATGTCGGGAGACATTAGCCGGTTCAAAAAAAAACAGCCGACATTCTGCCCGTGTGTATGTCAGTCTGTCTGTTTGACCGCCTTCTATCGAACATAGATGCTGGAAAACCAGCAGCCGACCAACCCACGATAAGCGTTCTCAGCCAATGACAGCCATACTCAGCAATACCCAGTGTACGCAGCCATACTCAGCAATACCCAGCCATACTCAGCAATACTCAGCCATACTCAGCAATACCCAGCCATACCCAGCCATACTCAGCCATACTCAGCAATACTCAGCCATACTCAGCAATACCCAGCCATACTCAGCAATACTCAGCAATACCCAGCCATACTCAGCAATACCCAGCCATACTCAGCAATACCCAGCCATACTCAGCAATACCCAGCCATACTCAGCCATACTCAGCAATACTCAGCAATACTCAGCAATACCCAGTGTACGCAGCCATACCCAGCCATACTCAGCCATACTCAGCAATACCCAGCCATACTCAGCCATACTCAGCCAAACCCAGCCATACTCAGCCAAACCCAGCCAAACCCAGCCATACCCAGTGTACGCAGCCAAACCCAGCCATACTCAGCAATACCCAGCCATACTCAGCAATACCCAGCCATACTCAGCAATACCCAGCAATACCCAGCCATACTCAGCAATACCCAGCCATACTCAGCCATACTCAGCCATACTCAGCAATACTCAGCCATACCCAGTGTACCCAGCCATACCCAGCCATACCCAGTGTACTCAGCAATACTCAGCCATACCCAGCCATACTCAGCAATACCCAGCCATACTCAGCCATACCCAGCCATACCCAGCCATACCCGGCCATACCCGGCCATACCCGGCAATACCCGGCAATACCCAGCCATACCCGGCAATACCCAGCCATACTCGGCAATACCCAGCCATACTCGGCAATACCCAGCCATACTCGGCAATACCCAGCCATACTCGGCAATACCCAGCCATACTCGGCAATACCCAGCCATACTCGGCAATACCCAGCCATACTCGGCAATACCCAGCCATACTCGGCAATACCCAGCCATACTCAGCCAAACCCAGCCATACTCAGCAATACTCAGCAATACCCAGCCATACTCAGCAATACCCAGCCATACTCAGCAATACCCAGCCATACTCAGCAATACCCAGCCATACTCAGCAATACCCAGCAATACCCAGTGTATGCAGCCATACTCAGCAATACCCAGCCATACTTAGCCATACCCAGCCATACCCAGCCATACCCAGTGTACGCAGCCAAACCCAGCCATACTCAGCAATACTCAGCCATACCCAGTGTATGCAGCCAAACCCAGCCATACTCCGCAATACCCAGCCATACTCAGCCATACCCAGCCATACTCAGCCATACCCAGTGTACGCAGCCATACTCCGCCATACCCAGCCATACCCAGCCATACCCAGCCATACTCAGCCATACTCAGCCATACCCAGCCATACCCAGCCATACTCAGCCATACCCAGCCATACCCAGCCATACCCAGCCATACTCAGCCATACTCAGCCATACTCAGCCATGCCCAGCAATATTCAGCCATACCCAGCAATACTCAGCCACAGGGCCAATCCTAGGGTAACAGACGCCTGGGTGCAGAAATATTTCTGGCGCCCCCACATGGGCATGGTCATCTTACAAACTCCTCCCCCTTACAAATGTTTCTATGGCTACGACTCAAACACAGAGATGCTCCCCAAAGAAGTCTTCATTAGTGTCCCCCATCAGAGTCCCCCCAGCAGGTGTCCCCATCAAAGCCCCCCCCCACAGCAGGTGTCCCCATAGATCAGTACTTGTCCATTAGATCCATGTAGCTCGGGCACGCTGGGAGCAGAAGCACATTACAGGGTGCAGGGCATATGTGGCATGTTTGGTTACTAGGAGGGTGGCACTCGGAGAGCATTTCTGGGAGTGCACGGATGATTGGCAGCAGCTCCAGCCAACCCAGAGGCCTCTCATCACACCACCTATGGGAAAAGAGCCGACACAGGCAGAGGGGGGAGGGGGGTAGACAGGAGACTGCTCCATGCACACCGAACAGAATTAATTAGTGGAGCCTAGTAACGAAACGTGTTCCAGTACTAGGCACCTGCTATTTGCGCTCCGCCTCTGGACACAGACAAGGAGGAGGGAGGGGAGCACTTTGGAGCTTCGGCGCCCCCACCTCAGGGGCGCCTGGGTGCAGAGCACCCCGTGCACCCTGCCTGCTCATCCATGCCACTACAGTGCCAATCGGTGCCACTACAGTGCCCATCAGTGTCTCACAAAAGTGTAAGGCTCCATGCACACTGAAGCTGATAAAAGCTATAAAAAAAACGCCAGTAGCTTTGCAGGGAGCCTTGCAAAGTTTTTTTTAGCGTTTTTGCAATAGCTTCAATCAGCGTTTTTCAGTGTAGCTTTTATCAGCTTTTTTTTATTATTATATTTTTTTTTACTTTTTTTTTCAATGGTTTAAAAACATTGGGCGTTTTTGAGGTTTTTTTCCCGCCAAAAAACTGCACTTTGAACGCAAATTTCAGGCGTTGAGAAAAAAGCCAATAAACTCCAAAGCTCATTAACACTGAAAAACGCCCAGGTGTGCATGGGCACATAGGCTAACATAGAGCTCAGTTTATGGGCTTTAAAACAAAAAGCCAAAACGCCAATAAACTGCAGTTTATCAGCTTCAGTGTGCATGGAGCCTCATAGGCAGGGGCGTACCTAGTAGGGGTGCTGAAATTAATCGTAACATCGATGCATCGCGATTCGGGTGTCCCCGATGCGATTTCGATGCATGCGACCGTAAAAATCGATTACGCTGCCCCTCCCGGGAAAGCGCTCCGTGCGTTACCTCATTTTTTTGTGTACATGATGCTCATGTCCGTCGCGTCGCTCCTGACGTCAGCACCGGCCCGCCTCTCTCCTCACTTCAGCCCCGCCCGCCTCTCACAGCTCGTCACGTCTCTCCTGCGTGTCAACACGGCATGCCTTCGCTCCTCAATTCAGCCCCGCCCGCCTCTCACATCTCTCCTGATGTGTCAGCCCGGCCCGCCTCTCTCCTCACTTCAGCCCCACCCGCCTATAACATGTCTCCTGATGTGTCAGCTCGGCCCGCCTCTCTCCTCACTTCAGTCCCGCCTGCCTCTCACAGCTCGTCACGTCTCTCCTGCGTGTCAGCACGGCCCGCCTTCTCTCCTCACCGCAGCCCCGCCCGCCTCTCACGTCTCGTCTCTCCTGACGTCAGCCCACCTGCCTCTCTTCTGAATCTCTGATAGCTACAGTCGGTGGACGGGCTTGAGAATTCCCTCAGGAGAGACGTGAGAACACTGGTGTTCTGTCAGATTCTCCAACAACAGTGGCTGGAACAGAGATCGGGGGGATGGTAAACAGGCAGATCCCTTCTCATCTACAATATTATAGTATGTCGGGCATACGGTACCTACTAAAACAAAGCAGCCACACACATGGAGATTTGATTAAATTAGTGAGATTGATTAAAAATGTGATTATATTAGTGAGAGTATATATATTCTAAATACCCCACCAAGGTTAATTGTTATCTCGGTGTAGAAATATATATTTTCTTCTTAAATACAGTATATTTGCCGGCATATTCGTGAATATAGCGAGACCATTACATGAGTGCATAACTAAAGAACATCCAAATAATTAAATAAATCAATGGATAATAATTACTGATAATGTAAATAGATGAATATATTATTGTCTGCAGTCTCTGATCATCTCCTGTACCATGTCTCCGCAGTCTCTGATTATCTCCTATACCATGTCCGCAGTCTCTGACCACCTCCTGTAGCATGTCTGCAGTCTCTGCCACCTCCTGTAGCATGTCTGCAGTCTCTGCCACCTCCTGTAGCATGTCTGCAGTCTCTGACCATCTCCTGTAGCATGTCTGCAGTCTATGACCATCTCCTGTAGCATGTCTGCAGTCTCTGACCACCTCCTGTAGCATGTCTGCAGTCTCTGACCACCTGCTGTAGCATGTCTGCAGTCTCTGACCACCTGCTGTAGCATGTCTGCAGTCTCTGACCACCTCCTGTAGCATGTCTGCAGTCTCTGACCATCTCCTGTAGCATGTCTGCAGTCTCTGACCATCTCCTGTAGCATGTCTGCAGTCTCTGACCACCTCCTGTAGCATGTCTGCAGTCTCTGACCATCTCCTGTAGCATGTCTGTAGTCTCTGACCATCTCCTCTAGCATGTCTGCAGTCTCTGACCATCTCCTGTAGCATGTCTGCAGTCTCTGACCATCTCCTCTAGCATGTCTGCAGTCTCTGACCATCTCCTGTAGCATGTCTGCTGTGTTTAGACTTTGCTACATGCAGGATGTGTTATTGTGTGTTTTTTTCTTTGTTTTGTTTTTTTAAGAACAGATAGAGAAAAAAAAATGTAGTACTATATATTTTTTTTTTATGAAAGTCATGCGCACTTGCGCTGCAATCGTGATGCATCGCGGAATCGAATCGAAGACTTGATAATCGTAATCGCATCGAATCGTGAGACCGGTGAAGATGCGCAGCCCTAGTACCTAGAGCATTTGCCACCCGGGGCGGATCCTACATCTGGCACCCCCCCCCCCCAACTTTTAACTGGAAAAACACCCACAATTTTTTTTGGGCAGACACAGCAATCACCCCCCCCCCCAAATCAAGTCAGCTACATACAGTGCTAGTACACATGGGATGGGGTGGCGGACAGAGCAATCACCCCCCCCCAAATCAGATCAGCTACATACAGTGCTAGTACACATGGGGTGGGGTGGCGGACAGAGCAATCACCCCCCCCCCCCAAATCAGATCGGCTACATACAGTGCTAGCACATATGGGGTGGGGTGGCGGACAGAGCAATCCCCCCCCCCTCAAATCAGATCAGCTACATACAGTGCTAGTACACATGGGATGGGGTGGCGGACAGAGCAAACCCCCCCCCCCCAAATCAGGTCAGCTACATACAGTGCTAGTACATGTGGGGTGGCGGACAGAGCAATCACCCCTCCCCACAAATCAGGTCAGCTACATACAGTGCTAGTACACATGGGATGGGGTGGCGGACAGAGCAATCACCCCCCCCCCCCCCAAATCAGGTCAGCTACATACAGTGCTAGAACACATGGGGTGGGGTGGCGGACAGAGCAATCACCCCCCCCCCAAATTAGATCGGCTACATACAGTGCTAGCACACATGGGGTGGGGTGGCGGACAGAGCAATCACTCCCCCCCCCCAAATCAGATCAGCTACATATAGTGCTAGTACACATGGGGTGAGGTGGCGGACAGAGCAATCACCCCCCCCCCCAAATCAGGGCAGCTACATACAGTGCTAGTACACATGGGGTGGGGTGGCGGACAGAGCAATCACCCCCCCCCCCAAATCAGGTCAGCTACATACAGTGCTAGTACACATGGGGTGGGGTGGCGGACAGAGCAATCACCCCCCCCCCCCCCAAATCAGGTCAGCTACATACAGTGCTAGAACACATGGGGTGGGGTGGCGGACAGATCACCCCCCCCCCCCCAAATCAGATCAGCTACATACAGTGCTAGTACACATGGGATGGGGTGGCGGACAGAGCAATCACCCCCCCCCAAATCAGATCGGCTACATACAGTGCTAGTACACGTGGGGTGACAGACAGAGCAATCACCCCCCCCCCCCAAATCAGATCAGCTACATACAGTGCTAGTACACATGGGGTGGGGTGGCGGACAGAGCAATCACACCCCCCCCAAATCAGGTCAGCTACATACAGTGCTAGTACACATGGGGTGGGGTGGCGGACAGAGCAATCACCCCCCCCCCAAATGAGGTCAGCTACATACAGTGCTAGAACACATGGGGTGGGGTGGCGGACAGAGCATTCCCCCCCCCCCCCAAATCAGGTCAGCTACATACAGTGCTAGGGGTGGGGTGGCAGACAGAGCATCCACCCCCCCCCCAAAAAAAAAATCAAGTCAGCTACATACAGTGCTAGTACACATGGGATGGGGTGGCGGACAGAGCAATCACCCCCCCCCCCCAAATCAGATCAACTACATACAGTGCTAGTACACATGGGGTGGGGTGGCGGACAGAGCAATCACCCCCCCCCCCAAATCAGGTCAGCTACATACAGTGCTAGAACACATGGGGTGGGGTGGCGGACAGAGCAATCCCCCCCCCCCAAATCAGGTCAGCTACATACAGTGCTAGAACACATGGGGTGGGGTGGCGGACAGAGCAATCACCCCCCCCAAAATCAGATCAGCTACATACAGTGCTAGTACACATGGGATGGGGTGGCGGACAGAGCAATCACCCCCCCCCCAAATCAGATCGGCTACATACAGTGCTAGCACACATGGGGTGGGGTGGCGGACAGAGCAATCACCCCCCCCCCCCAAATCAGATCAGCTACATACAGTGCTAGTACACATGGGATGGGGTGGCAGACAGAGCAATCACCCCCCCCCAAATCAGATCAGCTATATACAGTGCTAGTACACATGGGATGGGGTGGCGGACAAAGCAATCACCCCCCCCCCCCCAATCAGATCAGCTACATACAGTGCTAGTACACGTGAGGTGACGGACAGAGCAATCACCCCCCCAAATCAGATCAGCTACATACAGTGCTAGTACACATGGGGTGGGGTGGAGGACAGAGCAATCACCCCCCCCCCCCCAAATCAGATCAGCTACATACAGTGCTAGTACACGTGAGGTGACGGACAGAGCAATCACCCCCCCCCCAAATCAGATCAGCTACATACAGTGCTAGTACACATGGCAGGGGTGGTGGACACAGCAATCACCCCCCCCCCCCCTAAATCAGGTCATCTACATACAGTGCATCAGGTCAGCACATGGTGGCAGAGCAGGCAGACACACACTCCTCCAGGCTCTTCTTCATACAACACCCCCCCGCTCACCACTGTTGTCCCTCAGGCTCTTAGGCCTCGTACACACTATCAAATCTGTCCGCTGGAAACGGTCTGCTGGACCGTTTCAGCAGACAGATTCGATCGTGTGTACGGCCGAGCCGACGGATTTGGCCACCCGACAGATTTCAAAGCATGCTTTGAAATCTATCGGGTGGGAATCCGTCCGCCCGACATGTCTGCTGGTTAGTACACTTACCAGCAGACATGTCGTCCCGCACCGCCGCCGAATGGATTCGGCGCATGCGCGGAAGTGTTTTACTTCCTGGTGCGGTGACGTGGCGGCGTCAACGTCACCGACACGTCAGCGCGCCGTCTGCTGGCAGGGATTTTGGTTTGCTCGTGTGTACACGCGAGCAAACCAAAATCCCAGCAGACAGATTTGTTCAAATCTGTCGGACAGACAGATATGAACAAATCTGTCTGCTCGTGTGTACGAGGCCTTAGACTCAGATTCACTCAGACTCAGCCTCTGCTAGGGAGAAACTTGGGAGGTCCAGATTCGATTCTGATCCTGCCTCATGTCTGTGTGTGAAAGTGAAAGCAGCAGCTGAGCCACCCCAGCGGAGAGAGATGACAGACACAGGCTGAGGCCGCAGTGGTGGGTGGAGGCGGAGCTAGCAGGAGGGAATTCAGTCATTAAAACGAGTGGACAATCTGGACTAGTCCATTGCGGCCGTGGCGATGGGGGTGTTCTAAAAAACACATAAAGGGAAATGGAGCAGCCAGAGCCAGCAGGGATACCTTGGGATGATTGGACAGTATCACCCAGTTGGGTGCGCAGTGCACCCCACATAGCGAAGTCACTCGGCCACTGACACCCCCCCAATGTGTGGTACCTGGGGCGGCACCCCTATTGGTACGCCCCTGCTCATAGGTAGTCAAATTAGATTTGACATTTATGTCCCTAGAACACCTGATGCCGCTCCCTGCATGGTGGGCCTCTGTATGTGGCCAGGCTGTGGAAAGTCTCCCACATGTGGTATTGCCGTACTCAGAAGGAGTAGGAGAATTTATTTTGGGTTGTCATTTTTGATATGTATATGCTTTGTGTTAGAAATATTGTATAAATTGACAACTTTGTTTAAAAGAAAATGCGTTTTAATTTTCTTTCCATATTTTCTGAAAACTTGTAGAAAAAAATTACTTGTTCAAAAGACTCATTATGCCTCATAGATTGTACGATTATACCTCATAGATTATACCCCAAAAATTGGGTCATTTTTGGGGCTTTTCTATTGTCCTGGTGCTCCAGGGCCTTCAAAGGTTCAAGAGGTAGTCAAGAATGTGTTTTGGGGTGTGAATATGCTGTGTAAGAAATAACCTGCTGATATAAAAAATTTGTGAAAAAATAAAAATAAAAAAAATCTTCATTTTGCAAAGAATTGTTGGAAAAAGCTACAATTTAAGAAAACTCACCATACCTCTTACTAAATACCTTGGAATGTTTACTTTCCAAAAAGGGGTAATTTGGGGGGTATTTGTGCTTTCCTGGCTTGTCAGGGCCTCAAGAAATGAGATAGGCCGTCAGTACTGCAGGTGTGATCAATTTTCAGATTTAGTTTGTGGACTCTATGGGCCAGATTCAGGTAGAGTTAGGCTGGCGGATCAATGGATCCGCCAGCCTAACTGTCACTTTAAGCCGGCGTTTTTGTTTTCTGTAACCAGAAAACAAGAAACGCCGGGTTGGAGTTCCGATGCGATCGGCGTAATTGAATTTCGCCATCGCATCGTTACTTCAACTTAAAAATGGCGCCGGGGGCGTTCCCGCCGATTTACGCTCAAAAAATATGTTAATGAGCGGAAATCGGCAATTCACGAGCGAATTCGGGCGCGACGCAGTGACGTTACGACGTTTCCGGAAGCGATACGCGGCGCATAGATAAAGCAGCCCCCTAGTGGAGTATCCTATGTTAGGTATAGGCGTCGTCATTGCGTCGGAAAAAAAAAAATGGCGTCGCTTGCGTAAAAAGTTCATGAATGGGAATGTGACGTCATTGACGTTCATTCACAGAATTTGGAGCATGCGCACGGGGATGGTTTGACACTCGACGCATGCGCAGTACGTTCGCCGCGGGATCGCGCTTAGTTTAAATACTACACGCCCCGTACCCGCCCAATTTGAATTCCGCCGGCTCATTTTCGATACGCTGCCACAACTTTAGGAGCAAGTGCTTCTTGAATAACAGCACTTGCTCCTAAAATTTCGGCAGAGTAACGTAAATGAGAAGCGTTACTCTGGAGCAAAGATGCTCCCATCTACCTGAATCTGGCCCTATAACTTTCACACAGACAAAAAAAAAACTGATTTGAGCTATTTTTACGATATATAGCAGTATAAATGTTGGTCAAAATGTATGAAGAAAATAGGCACACTTTACACACCTTAGTACCAATTGAACATCACAAGGGAGAAAAGGTCTGGTGTCAGCCGTAGAACACCTCCATCCCAATATTGTGGAACAGAACACAGAAAAGTCCCCCTGAGACTTTGAGTGAGGTGAATACGGATAGCCATTGAGCATACCAGAAGTTAACACCTCTACCTATGCTGTGTCTGCCTTCCGGTTGTCCCCTGTTGGGGTCAGGTTGGGTTCTGCTTCCTCAGCTCCCTTGCTGGATATTTTTCGTTGCCGTCCTTTGGGAAGCCAGCATTTGGTAGTATGGGGTCTTCTACCCTTAGACACCTCTTAGGCCGCGTATACACGATCAGACCGGTCTGATGAAACTGGTCTTAAGACCAGTTTCATCGGACCAATTCGATGGTGTGTACGGCCCATTGGACCATTGTCCGTCGGACCAAAGTTTTAAAACTTGCTTTAAAATCTGTCCGACGGACACCTGTCCGTCAGACCAAAACGATGGTTAGTACACAAAAGCATCAGACCAAAAACCCGCGCATGCTCAGAATCAAGTCGACGCATGCTTGAAAGCATTGAACTTTGTTTTTTCAGCACGCCGTTGTGTTTTACGTCACCGCTTCTGGCTTGATAGGATTTTTGGCCCGATGGTGTCTACGCACATCAGACCATCAGACCACTTCTGCATGGTCTGATGAAAACGGTCCGTCGAACCATTCTCATCGGACCGGTCTGATCGTGTGTACATGGCCTTACCCTTCGTCTTAACCATCACCACTGGGTCACATACTTGTTTATTATCATTTCAGATATACTACACACGCATCCGCCCCTGAAGAAGCGAGATTTGAAATGCGTATGATTATAATAGATGCTTGTGTTACAATGTACTGTACTATTTTATCGGCTTAACACCCATCTATGTTATTTCTGTTAAATTTTTTTATATAAATATTGAGACTATGTTTACTTCTGGTATGCTTAATGGCTATCCGTATTGAATGAATGAATGAATGAAAACTTATATAGCGCGGCACATGCGAACTGAATCGCCTCTGGGCGCTTGTTGTTCCTGTCTCCTTTGGTATCAAAAGAGATGAGTCTTGATCTTTCTCCTGAATGCTAAGTAGTTCTCCTCCAACCGAATACTGGTTGGCAAAACGTTCCATAGTCTGGGACCTTGGACCGCAAATCTTCTATCTCCTTTGGATTTATATCCGGCTTTCGGTATCTGCAGGAGATTTTGATTAGTGGATCGCAAGATGCGATTGGGGTTATGGGCTTTTATTTTTTCGCATAGATAATGGGGGGCATTCCCATGGATACATCTATGCGTTAGACAGAGTGCTTTAAAAGTGATTCTGTCTTTTACTGGTAACCAGTGAAGGGATCTCAGTGACGGTGAGATTGATTCCCAGGGTTTTTTCCCAGTCACAAGTCTAGCGGCCGTATTTTGAACGACTTGTAGACGAGCGATTTGGTACTTTGGGAGTCCGAGGTAAAGGGCATTTGCATAGTCCAATCTGGAGTTAACAATTGCTCCCACCACGACCGCTATGTCTTCTTTGGGGATAAAAGGGATAAGCCTGCGTAGTAGGCGCAGCAGATGGTGGGATCCGCTGACTACTGACCCTATTTGTGCGTCCATAGTCATGTAGGAGACGAAAATGACCCCAAGGCTTTTGACTTTGGCGCTAGGGGTGATGATTTTGCCCAGAATGGGCGGGGGTGTCCACGTTGTTGCAGGTAGCTTCTTGCGTTTGGCGTGAAACAGAAGGAGTTCTGTTTTCGCTCCGTTGAGTTTTAGATAACTCTTTGTCATCCAGTCCTCTATCAAAGAGAGACATGTCTCTAGATTGAGGTGGTGATCCTTTTTATTGCAAATGCGGAAATACAGTTGCGTGTCGTCTGCATATGAGTGATAGAGCAGTTTTTGACTGCTGATGATCTCAAAAAGAGGACGAAGATAAATGTTGAATAACACCGGCGACAGAGGGGATCCTTGAGGGACTCCGCATGATACCGTGCGTTTTTCCGAAAAGAAAGGTCCTAACTTCACTATTTGCGATCTGTTTTCCAAAAAAGAGGAGAACCAAGATAAATCGCCTTCTGCGACTCTGGCTACTTCAGCTAGCCGGGTCAATAAAAGCTTATGGTCTACTGTGTCGAAAGCTGCGCTCAGGTCTAACAGAACCAGAAGACAAGATTCTCCTTCGTCTGCGGCCTCGAGAGCGTCGTCCCATATCTTGAGCAATGCTGTTTCCGTCCCGTGTCCAGGGCGGAAACCTGATTAAAATGGGTCGAGTAGGTTGTGGGTGTCTAGATGCTGTTGCAGCTGTTGCACCACTGCTTTCTCCATAATCTTGGAAAAAGTATTTAAGCTTGTTATAGGGCGGCGGTGGAGTGGATCCTTAGGGTCCAGGGTAGATTTCTTCAAGATGGGTCTAATTATACCCTCCTTCAACTGGGAGGGCACTATGCCCTCCATGAAAGATTGGTTAATAAGCTGTGTGATAGGAGGTGCCAGGATGTCGGCGCACTCCTTCAACAGTTTGGTGGGGATGATATTCGGCCCAGTGCTGTTACGCAGAGCACCGATGATATGGTTAGTGGCTTGGATAGTGATAGGTTCCAACGTGAACTTACCTGGTTGGGGTGAATTACTACAGGTGTTGTGTAAATAATTACAGGGGGGGCTACGGGGGGGATTGTTCTGTTGAATGCTTTGCCGGATTCCCTCGATTTTATTAATGAAGTAATCCGATAATTCATTGCAAAATTCTTGTGAGTCTGAATTGGGGGCTTCAAGACATCCTGGATTCATGGTCGCAGTGACCAGCTTGAAGAGTTCACGGGGGCGATTCAAGGCGCTGTTGATGGCCTCAGAAAAATAATTTTTCTTGGCCTTGAAGGTTTCTTTGTGATATTTCTTAGTTATTGCCTTGTAGATAGAGAGGTTCTCATCTAATGGGCTTCTCTTCCAGGCGGCTTCCGCCCTTCTGCGCTCTTGCTTCAGTAACGCCAGTTGGTTGTTGAACCAGCTGGAGTTTTTTTTCCGGATGTGGGTTTTACGTTTCGGCGCTATTAAGTCAGCTGACTGTAATAGTGCTGTGTTTATGGCCTCTAGTGTTTCTTCAGCCGATTGATGCGGCTGAATTGTTTTTATTTTTTTCCTTAACGCGGCTTTGAAGAATTCCGAGTGGAGCTTCTTCTGACATCTAGTCCAGTGTGTAGTCACTGGATTTGATGTTTTTGTTAAGGGGGGGAAGTTGGAAAGAATGAATTTGATGGCATGGTGATCTGACCATGGCAACGGTTCATTTTCCAAGATTTTTATTTCCAGATCTTGTCTGAAAATAAGATCGAGTGTGTGACCTGAAGCATGTGTGGGTCCACATACTAGTTGTTGTAGCCCTAATCCTTCAAGGTGATCGATGCAGGCGTCGGCAACTGGGTCATGCGGGGAGTTGGCCCAGAGGTTGAAATCCCCGAGCAGCAAAAAGTGTTTGCTGTTGAGGGTGTAGGTGGAGATAAAGTCCGTCAATGATGGAAGAAGCTGCGATTTTGGGCCGGGTGGCCTATAGCAGAGAAGAATACGGACGGTCTCCTGGGAGTTTATTTGCAGTTGCAAAGTAAGGGTTTCCATGAATGGAAGAGGGTTTTGAAGGACTGGTTTAGTGATCGCAAGATGAGTCTTATGGATCACCGCCAGTCCTCCTCCTCTTTGCCCTATTCTGTTTTCCGTTATAATACGATAGTTTTCTGGCACCAATTCTCCTAGAATGGTGTTACAGTCGGCTGTAAGCCAGCTCTCTGTAATAAAGAGGCAGTCTAAATCGTATTGTAGAATGAAATCATGGATTTCCAGTCAGTGTTTTACTGCCGATCTTGTGTTGATCAGAGCACATGATATGTGCTTAGGCTGGGGCATATGGCTGAGATTTTTGATAGTCGGTCGTCGATCGATTCTCAAAAGTCGCTCAGCTCTTAGGGCTTTTTTAGTGATGGCTGGTAGTATTGCGGCAAATTGCCTCAAATCCCCAATGGTTTCTGCAGAATATTGCAGATTAACCATCGTCGCCAAACACCAGGGGGAGAGGGGGGGGGGCGGATTATCAAGGATTAACTTAATTCTTGATTCTGACTTGGTCCAGAGGAAGGCAAAAAAACCCTGGCCGTGCTATGCCAATATGCTACGACAGGGAAAAAAAATTCCTTCCTGACCCCTTGAGAGGCGATCGGGCGAACCCTGGATCAAGTTCAAATGGTATTGAGGAAGGGGGAATGGGGCTAGGGTGTTGCAAGATGGCTAACACTCCGGCTGCAAGAGCCAGGGTGGTGAGGGTTGCCAACTAGTAGTTATTGAGTCAGGAGAGGGTGGTAGGTGACCCAATTACAAGGGAGTAGCAAGCTGGTATCTGGAGAGGGGGTGCGGGGGGGCCACTTGGTCGCGGCGATGAACGGGGAGGGGTGGGGGGGGGCCCCTACCTATCTACACCCCGTGGGCCACACGTCCTACTCCTAGGAAGCGTGCGCCGGTAGCTACCGGGATGCAGTTCTAGCCCTAAGGAAGAGGGGGGTGCTGCAGGTGTCAAGGGGGGGACAGCGATGAAGCGGGGGGGGGGGTGGCAGGGGTCCTACCTATCTACATCCCGTGGGCCACACGTCCTACTCTTAGGAACGTGCGCCGGTAGCTGCCGGGATGCAGTTCTCGCCCTGGGGAAGTGGGGGGTCCTGCTGGTGTCCAGGGGGGATTGCTGTATAGCTGGCCGGTGGATGGTGTATCAGGGGGGGGAGGTGGGGGCGCAAGCTATGGAATGGTGTGAAGGGTGTAGTTGCTGCTGGGGGGGGGGGGGGGAGTACCAAGCTGGCCAGCGGCCTGGCCCAAGGCCCAAGCCGTGCTACAGCTGGCTGAATTTTACCCCGAGAAAAAGGGGGGGGGGTGGATGGCTGAGCTGGAGGTGGATGGGGACTTCCACGGGTAGGGGGGGGTGTGTTGGGCGAAACCCTGGGGGAGATGCAGAGTGCTGGAGCGTCGCGCCGCTAGGCCGCAGTTGAAGCCGCGGTCTTTCCTAAGCCGCGGCTCCCACGGACCTAGCGTGGCTGGCGCGGACCAGCGAAAAACGGCCGAGAAACCAGCGGTGGGGAGGGGGGAACGAGGGGGGGTGCCTCGGTTAAAGTCCGGGGGTGAGATGCGCTGATTCCCCGGGTTGAGATGTTGCGGCGATCCTAAAAAGGACGGCCGCCCTTGACAGGCAGGATGGGGGGAAGGAGTGCTGGAGACGGCTGGAGGTGGAGGAGATCCGGACAGATGCTCTGCTGATTGGGAGGAAGGGGGAGCAGAGGTCCCACAGTGCTGTAAAAAGGAGACACCGGATCTTGACTGGGATCTGCTGACTATTCACCTCACTCAAAGTCCCAGGGTGACTTTTCTGTGTTGAACATCGTTTAAACGCCACGGCCTACCCGAGTATTGTTGCTGACCATGTCCATCCCTCTATGACTACAGTGTACCGATCTTCTGATGGCGCCTTCCACCAGGATAATGCACCACGTCACAAAGCTCAAATCATCTCAAACTGATTTCTTGAACATGGCAATGGTCACTGTACTCCGATGGCCTCCACAGTCACCAGATCTCAATCCAATAGAGCACCTTTGGAATGTGGTGTAACAGGAGATTCTCATCATGGATGTGCAGCTGACAAACCTGCAACAACTGCGTGATGCTATCATGTCAATATGTACTAAAATCTCTGAGAAATGTTTTCAACACCTTGTTGAATTTATGCCATGATGATTTTAGGCAGTTCTGAAGGCAAAAGGAGGTCCAACCCTGTACTTACAAGGTGTACCTATTAAAGTGGCTGGTGAGTGTATATGTTGATGGGGAAGGAGGGCTTTGAATAAAAACGTTCCTTTGTGGTAAATAGGCAGAGCACAGGTTTTATTTTTAGAAATGACCCTTGCTTGAATAGAAACTTGCTACAACGTTATACTATACAGTATCTCATTGCATTGTACATAGTATGAAACCTATTGGCCACCAGAGGGCACAGCCACAATGCAATAAGCAATCATAGACTATATGCACATATACAAACCCAGCTACCTCTGGCCTTAGACTGTGTATTTAGCTCTTTACACGTCAAAGGGAACAATATGAATGAATGTCGACTGAGCAGAATAATGTGCAGTAGGCCAAGAGCACCTGATGTTGCAATAAGTACTCATGTTTTTTTAATTGTTTTTGCTTCCCTATACTTTGCCCACACTGGCACCAATGAGTAGTAGATGGGCAGTTTGGCAGCGTATGCCTTTACAAAGTTTCAAGTGAACCTGTGCTTCATTTAAAAGTTTAAAATGTAGACATACCACCTAAGTGCAGACAAGATGGCTATTATCACCTTTATTGACTATCAATTCTCCTTGGTGTCCTTTCACTTCTTTTTAATTTGTTACCAATGGTCAGGGCCGGGGCTAGTATAAAAATCACAATCCCCAGCCACTTGCTGGGGATTCAGATTTTTGAAAGGGGTCTCTCCCGTGATCTGCAGATTCCAGCCCCAAAAGTCGCATGCCTGCTTCTGCCTACACCCACATGGGATCGACGCATCCACTGAATATTGTGATCAGAGTCCCGGAGGCTGCTGAGACTGGCCGTAAGTGGAGGTGATGGGGTCCCCCCACAGTATATATTCACCTTGTGGTGGGATGTTGACAGCAGACAGGCAGCCGATCTAGCCTGCAAGGACAGTGAGCGCTGAACTGTATATGTATGTGGGTGCAGAGGGGCGGGCTGCCGAATAGCCGAATAGCCCAGTACAGAGCAAGTCCCAGCATTCTGCAGCTAGATCCAGAATCTTCTGTGCCCTGGGGGACATGTATCAATGAGAAAACAATATTGGAAAAAAAACTTCATTTTCAAATGAGCAGTGATTTATTGATGCTTAAAGTGAAATCATAAAAATAAAAAAATTCCTTTCAATACAGTGCTGGGGGGGGGGGGGGTGGGGGTCCCCTAGTCTACCTGTAAAATGGCACATCTGTACTGTGTATAGAAGTTGCTGCAGCAATAGTTGCATTTCTAAAGCCAAAAAAAAAAATGTAATCTCCCCTGCAAACTTTCTTTATTTTGAAAGCAACTGCTTGGGGAGCCAGTCTGTATGATGAGGCCACAATGTAGTGCACTGGGAACAAGATAAGAGATTTTGTGGATAAATTCTGGTGTCTCTTCCACAGACTTTGGATAGATGTAACAGATGCGGAAAATTGGTCTTTGGGTGTCGGTGGCGCCTTCACACGTGCGGACCGTTCGTCCGTTTTTCACGGATGAAAAACAGACTATAATGCTTTCCTATGGGATAGCTGACGTTAGCTAACGTCCGTTTACATCCGTCTCCGTTAAGCTCTGTTTTTTTGAACGGAAGAAAACCCTATTTTTCTTCCGTCAAAAAAACGGAACGGACGATCCGTTTAACATCCGATCCGCTAACATCCGTTTTTCATCAAAATATGTAATAAAAATAAAGTTCTAACAAAAAAAAAAAAACGGATGAAAAACGGATGACAACTGATGAAAAACGGACGAAAAATGGATGAAAAACGGACGAAAAAATGGATCAACTGATGATAAAAAACGGATCTAAAAAACGGTCCGCACATGTGAAAGGACCCTTACCCTATAAGAGGTACTTTCGATGAAAGCATGAATTGGCCTTGGTTTTAAAAATTGTAATGATATTCACCTGTCAAACAGGTGCAGACAAATTTGTCTTTAACCACTTTACAACCGGAGGCCGTCAAAAAAACGGAACGGACGATCCGTTTAACATCCGATCCGCTAACATCCGTTTTTCATCAAAATATGTAATAAAAATAAAGTTCTAACAAAAAAAAAAAAAACGGATGAAAAACGGATGACAACTGATGAAAAACGGACGAAAAATGGATGAAAAACGGACGAAAAAATGGATCAACTGATGATAAAAAACGGATCTAAAAAACGGTCCGCACATGTGAAAGGACCCTTACCCTATAAGAGGTACTTTCGATGAAAGCATGAATTGGCCTTGGTTTTAAAAATTGTAATGATATTCACCTGTCAAACAGGTGCAGACAAATTTGTCTTTAACCACTTTACAACCGGAGGCCGTCTTTTAACGTCCTCGGCTTTGTGCGGCTTTGTGCGGTGATATCTGAATGATGCCTTCGGCTACAGGCATCATTCAGATATCACCGTCTTCAGTGCACTATAAGAATGATCAAAGCAGCAGTTCCACCGCTTGGTCGTTCTTATAGGCGGTGGGAGGGGAGGGACGTCCCCCCCCTTCCACCACCATCCGGTGCTTCCCTGGGCTCTCCCATGCCATGGGGGGCTCGGAGAGTAAATCGACCGGCGCTGTCTGGGAAGCATAGAGATGACTTCTCATCTCTATGACCGTCGGAGGCCCGGGCGCGACGTTATGACGTCACACTCGGTACCTGCAAGTAAACAAAATTGCGGCTGTTGGCATGTGATCAGTGAATTTTTTTTCACCGATTTTATGCTTGTAAGCCTGGAGGAGAGATGTGGGGTCTTATTGACCCCACATCTCTCCATAAAGAGGACCTGTCACAGTGAGTCCTATTACAAGGGATCTTTACATTCCTTGTAATAGGAATAAAAGTGATCAAACATTTTTTTTAAAAAGTGTAAAAATAAAAAAGTGTAAAAATAAAAAAATGAAGTAAAATAAAAAATAAAATTTATTTTTTTAAATGTTAAAACGCCTCTGTCCCCGGTAGCTCTCGCGCCGAAGCAAACACGCATGCAAGTCCCGCCCACATATGTAAACGCTGTTCAAACCCCACATGTGAGGTATCGTAGCGTGCGTTAAAGCATGTGCAACAGAGCTAGCACTAGACCTCCTCTGTAACTCGAAAATAGTAACCTGTAAAAAAATGTAAAGCGTAGCCTATGGAGATTTTTAAGTACCAAAGTTTGGCGCCATTCCATGAGTGTGCGCAATTTTAAAGCATGACATGTTAGGTATCTATTTACTCGGCGCAACATAATCTTTCACATTATACAACAAAAATTGGGCTAACTTTACTGTTTTGTTATTTTTTAATTCATGAAACATTTTTTTTCCCTAAAAAAGGCATTTGAAAAATTAGTGCGCAAATACAGTGCGAGAAAAAAAGTTGCAATGACCGCCATTTTATTACCTAGGGTGTCTGCTAAAAAAAACATATATAATGTTTGGGGTTCTGATTAATTTTCTAGCAAACAAGTGCCAAAATAGGCCCGGTTGTCAAGTGGTTAAAAGGAAGAAAAAATTGTTTTTTTCTTTGTCTGAATTTCTCACTTCCTGTTCCTCCTCAGTAAGCTGTTCAGTAAGCTGTTGTGGATGACTAACCACTGCTCGGATGATGGTGGCAAGTTTACTGAGGAGAAGCGCCCAGAGGCGATTCAGTTCGCAGGCGTTGCGCTATATAAGTTTCTCACTCACTTCACTCACTCACTCAGAAACAGAAAGTGAGATATTCAGACAAAGAAAAAAAAAAAATTTAGAAGGGAAATCGAAGGAAAAGGTAAGTGAACCAACAATGCACTAGCTTAAAACCCCTTTAAAGGAACACTAAAGGTTCGTTTTTTATTAGATCATTTAATTGCTGTAAGCTAGAGCATTTAAATATTACTTACCTCGTTTTTCCTTTTGACCTCCAAAATACAGTAATCCAGGTTTGAAAATGCCATTTCCTGTCTATCCTCTTCTTGCTTTCCACCAGCATCTGAGCAGTTTTGCATTGTGGAAAGTAGAATGTGCTCACCCCTCCCTATGACTACAGCCCTGCGTGAAGATGCTCTCTTATTCCTCACAGGCATGGAGGCTAAGCCTTATGGGAACTGTAGTTCCCATTAGGCCGTGATGTAGCAAGAATGAATGTGCACCGCAAACCAGGAAGTCAGTGAGAATAACGATTCAGGAGTGACAGAGGTGAATAAAACAGCTCAATTTCAACAGGTATCAAACTAGTTATAATGCAAAACATTACTTTTTACTTTATCAGCTACTGTCAGACTTTAATTTAAGAGGAAAATATTTTTGTCTTTACAACCCCTTTAACTATTATTATGATTAAGACACTGAACCCATTACGGTTTAAATTTTGAAAAAAAAAATTGAGGAAGTTCAAATTCTTAATTTCGCTCTTCTCTACCTAATGTGTACAAGTCACAATAATGCCGCGTACACACGGTCGTTTTTTGCGATGAAAAAAAACGACGTTTTTTAAAACGTCATTTAAATTGATCGTGTGTGGGCAAAACATCGTTTTTTGTCATTAAAAAAACGACCAAAAAAAAATTCCAACATGCTTGAATTTTTTGTGTCGTTTTTCAAAACGTCGTTTTTTGTTTCACAAAAAGTCACCGTGTGTAGCAAAAACGTCGTTCAAAACGACGTTTTTCAACCCGCGCATGCCCAGAAGCTAGTTATGAAGCGAGCTTCAATGGAAAAGAGTGGTGAACGTAACCTCGCTTTTTGTGAAAAAACGATGGTGTGTATGCAAAATTGTCTTTGAAAAGTGACGTTTCAAAAACTTCGTTTTTTACTTCACAGAAAACGTCGTTTTTTTTCATCGCAAAAAACGACCGTGTGTACGCGGCATGAGAGCCCAAAAAAATCATTCAAATGCTGCACAGAGACAATACATTTCCTTATTTACAATGAGCTAATGTCTGCTGTGATTCTAGAGGGAAGTTTGTCCTGCTTTTTCTGGTTTTTCTGCAATTTTTATTGACACTGTCTAAAAAGTACCTTGCATGCCAAGAATGTGTTTTTAAATCTAACATACCTGCACGCTCGTTTACAAGGGTTATGGCCTTATATCACAATGCACTGTTGTCCATAGCTTACCCCATTTGTAGAACAAGACAACCAATGTAATTTATTGGTGTCTCCTTTATGTAAATGACTCTTGGAACAAACACATCTCTCTTCATGAGCCACTTTTAGTTTTACTATTATTTCTGTGTTTCCTTCTCTATAGAAAATGTTGTCCCTTTTTCTGTAGGCGTTAAAGTCCAACTGAATTTTCAATTAAGTTAGCTAAATGCTTTCCAGGTGCATCAAGACAAAAGGTGTTCGAAATATTATGCCGCGTACACACGATCGGAATTTCTGACAAGAAAACTGAGGATTTTTTTCCGACGGAATGTTGGCTTAAACTTGTGTTGCATACACACGGTCACACAAATGTTGTCAGAAATTCCAAACGTCAAGAACGCGGTGACGTACAACACTGTGATGAGCCGAGAAAAATTAAGTTCAATGATTCCGAGCATGCGTAGAATTTTTGTGCGTCGGAATTGCATACAGACGATCGAAATTTCCGACAAGAACTTTTCCCGTCTGAAAATTTAAGAACCAGAATTTCCAACCAAAAGTTCTTGTCGAAATTCCGATCGTGTGTATGCAGCGTTACAGTCTGTCTTCTTTAGAAAGCAGCCACATACTGAATAGAAAATTCTTTCCCCTACCAGCATGTTGTAAAAGACAGACATTATATTCTGTGTGGAAGCAGTGCGCTGCTCTTCCCTATGCATTTCGTCACAGACGTCTATGATGAAACGCACACGTTCTCTAGAAGGTTGGCTTTGCTTGTGTAGTGGCTGATACACTTAAAACAAAAGGCACGATTTACCAGTGATAGTTGTAAGTGCATTCATTTACTTTTATTTAAACATTATGGGCCAGATTCAGGTAGATGGGCGCTTCTTTACTGTGGAGTAACGTTTCTCATTTACGTTACTCCGGCGAAACTTTAGCAGCAAGTACTGTTATTGACATAGCACTTGCTCCTAAAGTTGCGGCGGCGTATCGAAAATGAGCCGGCGGAATTCAAATTGGGCGGGTAGGGGGCGTGTATTATTATAACTAGGCGCGATCCCGCGGCCAACGTACTGCGCATGCGTCGACTGTCAGTGCGCATGCTCCAAATTCTGTCAGTGAACGTCAATGACGTCAATCCCCATTCACGGACGTTTTACGCAAACGACTCGAATTTTTTTTTTTCGACGCGATAACATAGGATACTCCACTAGGGGGCTGCATTATCTTTACGCCGCGTATCTCTTACGGAAACGTCGGAAAGTCACTGCGTCGCGCCCGAATACGATCGTGAATTTCCGATTCCCGCTGATTAACATATTCTCGGCGTTAATCAGCGGGAACGCCCCGTGCGCCATTTTTAAAATTGGAGTTACGATACGACGGCGAAATACAATTACGCCGCTCGTATAGGAACTCCAACCCGGCGTTTCTTGTTTTCTGACTAAAGAAAACAGAAACGCCGGCTCAAAGTGAAAGTTAGGCTGAAGTATCACTGATACTCCAGCCTAACTCTACTTGAATCTGGCCCTATAAGGATTTTACACTATGTGGAGCACTTTTTTCTTGGAGAAATCGTCACATTTCATTGGTGCTAAGGAGTGATCCCATGCAGGAGATCATCTGGATTGGAAAGGTCTGGACTGGGTTAAAGGACCACTAAAGGAATTTTTTTTTTTTTTAGCTAAATAGCTTCCTTTACCTTACTGTAGAGCTGTTTTCATGTCCTCATTGTTCGTTTTTGCTTTGATTTTGCTGTAATTCTGCGCTGATCTCCACACTTCCTGGTTGTCTGTTTCCTTATAACCACAGTGCTGGGAGCTTTCTCACTGTGGTCACTAATCAAGGAGGTGTGATTACTGTGTGTAAACTAAAACTGGGTTGGTGCTGAGGGGTTTTAGACAAACCATCACTGCCCTCTATTGGCTCTCTAGCTCTGTACATCAGAGAGACAGGAAATAACAGCAAAAATGATTGATTATATGATTGATTTTTATCTATTTTTAATCATTTTTAAAATAAATCAGTTAACTTTTATGTCTCTATACCCTGTAAACAGTCATTTCAGACCATTTTTTTTTCCTTTAGTGACCCTTTAAAGCCAAAAGCGCACTTAATCCCTTGTAATGAGGGATCAATCAAAGGTAAGGTAAGTGAGCAATTCTGCTGATTGGTGAAGGCACTGATTTTTTAAGGATCACTATGGTGGTTAATGGTGAGAGTGACACCAGGATCCATATATCACATCACTTGTGGACTATTTTCAACCATTTGTATTACATTTGTTTTGCTTACACAATTGTTTAGTGCAACCTATGTTTTTTATTTTTTACTTGTATAGCACTTTCAGTTTATGCAGTGCTTTACATATACAGTATAATATACTCATATTCACATCAGTCTCTGCCCTCAAGGAGCTTACAATCTAAGGTCCCTAACTCACGTATACTGAGGCCAATTTAGACAGGAGTCAATAAACCTACCAGCATGTCTTTGAAATGTTGGAGGAAACCAGAATACCAAGAGGGAAACCAAACAGGCACAGGTAGAACATGCAAACTCCAGGCAGGTAGTGCCGTGGTTGGGTTTTGAACCAGTGACCCTAGTGCTGCTAGGCAGAAGTGCTGAACACTAAGCCACTTCGCTGCCCATTTGCCCTAAACGCTAATAACGAACTTCATCCCCTGTGTTATTTTTTTATCCCCTATGTAGCCCTCCTTTTCAAAGGTGGGGTTATGACAAATGGCCCTACTCAAACAGATATTGCACTAAACCTGTAAGTAAATAAGAGAACCAGACCCTTTAATGTATGGAATAGAGAGTTTGTGGGGAGGTGAGGCAGCATTAAACACTCAGGCCGCGTACACACTATCGGTTCAAACCGATGAAAACGAACTTCAGTCTGTTTTTATCGGTCCAAACCGATCGTGTTTACGCCCCATCGGTCCGTTATCCTTCGGTCACAAAACAGATGGCTTGCTTTAATATTGAACCAATGAATGGCTAACCGATGGGTCAAAACCGATCGTTAGTATGCATAAGCATCAGTTAAAGGGCCGCGCATGCTCAGAATCAAGTCGACGCATGCTTGGAAGCATTGAACTCCATTCTTTCAGCACGTCGTTGTGTTTTACGTCACCGCGTTCTGACACGATCGGTTCATTAACCGATGGTGTGTAGGCACATCAGTCCATCAGTCAGCTTCATCGGTGAACTGATGAAAACGGTCCGTCGAACCGTTCTCATCGGATGGACCAATCGTGTGTACGCGGCTTCAGACTCCAGTTGCTGAAAACATATCTTGTATCAATATTAAAGCTCAGTAATTTGCAACAAACCTGGCGAGGAGGCACCCGAGCGGTAATACTAACAGAAGGCAACAGCGATGTGTAGCAGAGCAAGTCTCGAATGTGCCGACAGCATAAGGGGTGAAATGCGGCCTTGCATGTCTGGACCCAAATGGGAAATTCTGCAGGAAGGATGGTGTGTCCTTATCCTTTCCCTACTGGTCTGGAACCTCTCCCTACCACAAATCACTGTCCCTGTCAGATGGGTGACCTGTCTCTACACTACCCATGAGCAAAATGCACACCAAGCCTGGAATCCCCAGTTTTAAATAGGCTCTGCCTGACCGAAGATGGCTGCCAGAGTCACATGGGGCATCAGCATCCAATTGGATAGCTTCCCCAGTAACACAAGAAACCATAGAGGAATCTTGTTCCTCTTGACTTCCCCCAACTGCAATGCTGTTGCACGACCCCTACAGTGGAGAAAATAGACTACACCTGCCAACAGGTTGGAGTGGTGACATCATGCATATGTTCCTATGTCCCATCTGTTGTTGGCGCTCCCTCCTCTTCACACTCGTGACAGCGTCCCCTCTAAATTTTGCACCTGGGGTGGTGGCCCCTAGGCCACACGTACTCAGACGTCCACCACCCAGGCATGGAAGAATATTGGGACCAATGAAAAAAAATGCTACCTAATTCTCTCTTGGCCAGAAAAGCATTTTGTTTCTATGCAACAAGAAACATATTTTATAAATAGAAAGAATCATGATATAATTGCCTTTAGTTTCATCCCACTTGGGTAGATTTTTAATTGTTCTCCAAGGCAGTGGAAACCTTTATCACTTATTACACAAGGGATCTGGCTTGCAGCACCTGCGTCTTAGTCGTACAAAAGGCATATTATTACTTGATATGTAATTATATTTCTCAACAGCAATGGACCATTTCCAAGCAAGTCTTGTCTCCTTTTTAGCTGGATAAGAGTGTGGGGATTTAGTTGTCAGAAGGTGTAACTACAAAATACCCATAGGGACCCCTTGGTTTTAAATCAAACTAAAATTTGATATTATTTTCTATATATCTTTTTTTTATTATTATTATTATTATTATTATTCTTACCTTACAAATAAACATGTAATACATTATACTTCTGTGCTTCAGTGCATGCAGGCAGTGTTAATTTTGTCGACTAAAACATTTTAGTCGACTTACTTAATACCTTAAATATGACTAAAACAATTGAGATGACTAAAATATGACTAAAACTAAAATGGCATTTTAGTCAAAAGACTAAAATGGGACTAAAATTAAAAATGTCCATTTTAGACAAAAGACTAATGCCGCGTACACATGATCCGTCAATCCGATGAGAACGGTCTGATGGACCGTTTTCATCAGACCAACCCGATCGTGTGTGGGCCCCATCGGTTATTTATCCATCGGTTAAAAAATCGTTTTTTTAACCGATGGTGTGTAGGCACGACTGACCATCAGTCAGCTTCATCGGTTAACTGATGGAAAAATCAATCAGACCTTTCTCATCGGATTGACCGATCGTGTGTACAGGGCATAAGCCTAAAACTAAATTGAAATTTGACTTCAAAATTAACACTGGTCTGTAGTGCATGTTCAAAACCCAATAAATAATAACATATTCGATTTTTCACTCCAGAGTTTGGAAATTGTAAAGAAATTATATTACAATTTAACTACACCCATTCAATTTTAGATGACTAAAACAAATGATGTATTTATTTTTTTAAATCAAAAAGGTGTTTATTGAAGAAACATAAAAGGGCACATACATAACTAGTCAGCAGCCAAGAAAAGGAAAAGAAGGGCTGCATAGGATACATTGACAGTCGTACAAATATAAGGAGCACTATATAAAAACAAAAATATCCCTGAAATTTAGCTTGCAAAAGGAGAAACGGAGAAACAGAGGCATAAAACATTAAAAACAGAAATAAAAAAAAGAAGGGGGGGGGGGACAAAACATAAACCACCTCAACCTGATGATACCAGTAGAGCACGTCTCAAACCACCTGACCCAATACCCATCCCTCCTGTGACCCTAAAAAAAAACTGATCGGCACCTGATGGCCCATCCATCCCGATCATCATCATTGCAATAGTCTATTCAGGACCAGCTGTGGGGGAGCTACATCCGGGGAACCCAACCAATACTGCCAGATTTGTTCAAACTTTCATGGTGATTTTCTGTGGGAATATGAATTCTTTTCTCTTATAAGAATCTTGTTAACTGCCGGTTTGTCGGAACCTGCCAATATCTCGCTATCAGCTTTCTTGCCAAATAAAGCAATCTAAGCAGGGCAATATAAATCCTCGACAAATGATTTTAGTTGACTAAAATGTCCTGGAGATTTAGTCAACTAAATACGACTAAAACTAAAACAATTGCAGAAGGCTAAAATGGGGCTAAAACTAAAATGCCATTTTAGTCCTAAGACTAAAACTAAATCGAAATTTGCTGCCAAAATTAACACTGCATGCGGGGCTGTCTAATGAGAAAGCCTAGCACTAGTTCTGCACTTGCTGACTGCTCTGTCTCTATGGGCGAAGAAGAGGGCATGTGTCCCTCCTCTGAGTTATTCATCAGACTCAGGTGTGGGTCTGTTTAACCACTTGCTTACTGGGCACATACACCCCCCTCCTGCCCAGGTGAAATTTCAGCTTCCGGCACTGCGTCGCTTTAACTGACAATTGCGCGGTATGCAATGCGGGAATGTGGGCAACATCACACATGTTCCCGCAGCACCAGGGACGGACTGACCATTCGGGCACTTGTGCACTGCCCGAGGGCCCCATGAGGGTTGCCAGCCTCGGTAAATCCAGGGACAGTATGTAAAAATCTGTGTTTTTTTTACATCTGTCCCTGAAATGTCCCTTACTGACAACCTTTTGGTCTAAAAATCCCAAGGCTATAGCTGCCTAACCTCTCCAGTACCTTCTCAGTGTGTGTATGTATGCTGTGTGTGTGTGTGTACTGTGTGTCTGTATGTGTATTCTGTGTGTATGTATACTGTGTGTGTATATTGTGTGTGTATACTATATGTGTGCGTGTATACTGTGTGGCCCCATAATCTATTGCCTGGGGTCCCCATTATCTCCTATTGCCCCAGGGCCTCATAATCTCCTATTGCCCGGGGGCCCCATGAGTTGTCAGTCAGCCCCTGCGCAGCACATGCAAACACACTGGGGTAGATTCATGTAAAATGGCGCATCGTTGCTCCGGCGTGGCGCATCTTTTTTCCGCTACGCCGTACCAGCGGTGAGAGGCATGTACTGTATTCATCAATTTTCCACTCACCTGCGTAGCGGTTTTTCGACGGTGTAAGGCGGCGGAACTGTAAGTGAGCGTCAACACATGCAAATGATGGTCTGACGGTGGCGCGGCGAGATCCGCACGGTGTATCTTAAACGGCGCATGCGCACTGATGTTACCTGCCTGGCTGGCTCCTTTGCACATGCGCAGTACGGTGCGACGTCACCACCAAGATCCGCCGCACCACTTCCTACTAGTGCATAAATACGCACACAGAAGCGCCACTCCCTTGCAAAGCGTGACCAGCATTTTTTTGGAATTGCCAGGGCTTTTGCTTTTAGGATGGCTGCACAAGACACTGCCGGTGACCGCAGAATGTTTAATTTCAGCCCTCAGGAGAAGGCTGTGATCACTGATGCGCTCTCCCAACATGGGTCCCGCCTCTATGGGCCACAGAGTGCCCACACTGGCAAAGCGGAGAAGACACGCATTTATGCGGAAATCACCAGGCAGGTGAATGTTGTTGGTGTGGCAGAGAGGGAGCCCAAGCATATCCGAAAAAAAATTAATGATATGCGGAGAGTGGTCAAAGACAAACTTGTGGCCATCAGAAAGCATGCCAGTGGCACAGGAGGAGGACCAGCCACAAGAATGACCCTGACTGCAGAGGACATGGTGGTGGCCAGTTTGCTGGATAGGGAGCTGGTGGAGGGTCTTCCTGGCTTTGAATCAGGGGAGCAGCCTTTGAGGTCAGGTAAGTCTGTTTTATCTGTTTTGTGGTGACTTGCATGGGTGGGGGAGGGGATACATGTGACAAGTGTGTGGCTCCTCCAACATGTGTTTGTTTTGTGTCATCCACAGATGTGCAGGATGGAGCTGGCCCGTCAGTTGATGCAGGGCGACCCACCCCATCCATGGTGGAGATTGCCCCTACAGCAGTGCTTGAGGAGGTTGAGGAGGAGCACGTCGGGGTAGAAGAGGCTGCTGTCTATATTCTGGAGGAGACCCCCATACCTGGCCACTCCCAAACCAACCCCCCTCATGCAGGATTCCCCTTCAAGGGACACCATCCCCTCCAGGGATTCCCCCTCAAGGGACACCATCCCCTCCAGGGATTCCCCTTCAAGGGACCTCCCCTACACCCGTCCTCCAGCCTCTCAGGCCTCTAGGAAGGCAACGAGGAAAACCAGAGGAGTCCCTGATGATTTTGAAGATCACCTGGCAAGGGACCAGACAAGACAGACCCGCCATATTGGTTCTCTTGCGGGTGATCTTCATCGGGTGGCAGATAGCCTGGCGTCCTCGGCCGAGAGCCAGGCTGCTTGCACTGTGGCAGTGCAGGAAGCCATCACCCAGCAGGCTGGGCAGAATACTGCAATAAATGATAGCCTGCAGGACGTTGTGGGGAACGGGGCAGCCCTTCTGTCCTGCCTGGTGGACCTGCAGACCACCACATCTGACCTGGTCACCGAGGTCCGGAGCCTGTCAGCTGCTGTCCGTGAGGAGGGGAGGCAGACACGGCGACAGCAGCGCAGCAATACTACCCGCCGGCTGCGGATGCAGGCTGCCACCAATACTTACCTCCACCGGCTAGCCGTGGCAATGGAGGGCAGCCAGGCAGCCAGGGAGAGACTGGTTGAGGTTCAACCACCTGCCCCCCCAGCCCCCCCACCTGTGGCTCGCCCGAGGCAACTGCGCCCCAGGAGCCTAGGGACAAGAAGAAGCCCACGACAGGGCCGTTGATGTTTGTCTAATTATGTTTTATACTCAGATTCTGATTTATATTTTTGTTTATCTCCCTGCACACGGTGAGGAGTGCAGGCTACAGTGTGAATGAGGTGTGAATGTGTGGGGGTGACACTCCTGCCATTAAGGGGTGTCACCCTCAGTCATAGGTGAGAAGTTATCACCACGACACGTGTAAATAGTGTATGAATGTACAGCAACATAATTGGAGCCGTGGCGTGGCGTTGCTGCTCCCAAGTCCCATGTGGTGTACTTGGGTCTAATCCAATTTGATGTGGATGTGGTGTGTGTGTGTGTGCGCTAGGGATCACAGTGGTGTGCATGCATGCATTCTCATTGTGCCATGATTAATGTGTGTGTTTAACGTGAAAAGTAGCCTACCACAAGGACCCTCCTGACTGCTCTTCCCTCAGCAGACGGGGGACCCTCGGGCAAGGGGGGACTGTGTGGGTCGGGGGTCAGGTCATCACGTAGCTCAATCTCCAGGCCCTTTCTCACGGCAAAGTTGTGCAGCATGCAACATGCCCCAATGATCTGGCACACGAAGTTTGGGGAATACAAGAGGGTACCCCCAGACTTATCCAGGCATCGGAAACGTGACTTCAGGAGGCCAAATGTGCGCTCCACCACTGCACGGGTTTTGATGTGTGCTTCATTGTATCTTTGCTCTCCTCTGGTTTGGGGATCCCGGAATGGAGTCATGAGATGGGGTCCCAATGCATATGCCGCGTCACCTGGTAATGAAAAGACAGGAGGATGTTAATAGTGCATGTGCCCGTTGTGAGGTGTGCATCACGGGAGGGGATAGTTATGCCTGCCACCCATGTCACTCACCAACCAGCCAGCTGTTCCCATACACGTTCTGTTCAAATTCTGTGGAGATGGTCCTTTGACGGTATATGTAGCTGTCGTGGCTGGCCCCGGGGTCCTTGGCACGGACGTGCCATATGAGGCCTTGGGCATCGACTATCACCTGTACGTTTATGGAATGCCAATGCTTCCGATTGCAGTATATGTGCTCTGTGTCCCGGGGGGGCCGTAGTGCCACATGTGTGCAATCAATGGCCCCCACAGTGCGTGGGAATCTGGCAAGGTTGTAGAAATCTGTCATTGCCTTCCTCCGCAGCTCCTCAGTGGTGGGTTTGATGATGTGGTTGGCCATGCGTCTGAGGATTGCTGGGACAACCTGGTGCACACATCTGCTCATGGTGGATTGTGACATCCCAGCCACCACTCCACTTGTACGCTGGAATGATCCACTGGCAAGGACATGGAGTGTTGCCAGGACCTTCACCAGTGGCTGCACTGCTTGTGAGCGTTGTGTCTGGCTGGTGATGTCCTCCTGCAGGGTTGTGGTTAGTTCCATGATGGCTTCAGGGCTGAATCTGAATAGGCAAAACACCTCCAAATCACTCATGCCAAAGACGTCAATGCGCGTGCGGAATATCCTCTCCCGTGCCCTCCTACGTGCACGTCGACGCTGTAGGGCTATGAGCAAGGCTGCCCCTGGCATGTTGGCAGACAGATGTGTTGTCCAGCAAGTGTTTTTGCTAAATTCGTGTGTCACAGTGTTGCTTTAGCTGCTCTCCAGCTGATCTGTTCAACTCCTGTGCAAAGTTACCCCTGCTTTATGAGGGGTGACTTTCCGCAGAAAATTCCAGTTACGCGCACCGGCTTACGCCGGCGCAAGAGAAACGTGCGTTTCTGAATCGGAGGATCTCCCTCATTTGCATATTTGAATAGATAATCCATGGGAACGGTAGATCTGTCGCGCGTAAAGATGCGCCAAAGACACGCCGGCGTGGAAAAGTTACACCGGAAAAAATTACCCGATTTTAAGGCGGATCTGGTATAGTAGGTACGACGCATGGATCCGACGGCGCTAAATAGCAGTTACGCCGCACATCTCTAAAAACGCCGGAGTAATTGCTACATGAATCTACCCCACTATGTTCTGGCAGTTGCACCGCTGTGCCATTCATTCTTAAGGCTGAGGATCAGATATTCTGACAACAATTGTCCGATGGATGTGTTTTGTCGGATAATCCAACCATCTGTATGCTCCATTGGAGAATTGTTGTCGGAATTTCTGACAACAAATGTTGGCTGTGCATGCTCTCAAATTGTCCGACAACAAATGTGTTCTGTCGGATCATCCGATCGTGTGTACACAAATCCGTTGGATTAAAATCCAAAGTACAAACACGCATGCTCCAAACCAATGCTAACCATAAGACAACATTAGCAGAAGTTGCCCAAAGGGTGGCGCTAAAGAGCAGAAAAACCATGTAATTTCATGAAGGTTGGCTGAAAAAGTTCTGCCGTCTGTATGCAGAGCAAGTTCACGGCCAACTCCCCTTCGGACAAAACTTCACGGATTTGTCCGATGGAAGTCCGATCGTGCGTATGAGGCTTTAAAGGCACCAGCCAACGCTCGTATAAATTGCACCATAACACATTGTTACATATTGCCATGTGTTAGGCCGCGTACACACGACCAAATACATCTGTTCAAATCGGTCTGGCAGACCGATTTGAACAGATTTGTCTGCTGGGATGTATTGGTTTGATCGTGTACACACGATCAAACCAAAATCCCCGCCGACAGACAGCGAGGTGACGTGGTGGTGACGTGGCGGTGACGTTGACGCCGCCACGTCACCGCACCAGGAAGTAAAACACTTCCGCGCATGCGTCGAATCCATTTGACGCATGTGCGAGCAGATATGTCTGCTGGTTAGCATACTAACCAGCAGACATGTCGGACGGACGGATTCCCAGCCGACAGATTTTAAAGCATGCTTTAAAATCTGTCGGCTGGCCAAATCTGTCTGTCCGCCCGTACACGCGATCGAATCTGTCTGCTGAAACGGTCTGGCAGACCGTTTCCAGCAGACAGATTTGATCGTGTGTATGCGGCCTTAGGCGGCGTACACACGATCGGATATATCCGATGAAAACGGTCCGCGGACCATTTCCATCGGATATGTCCGATCGGGAGTTTGATCCGATGGCGTGTACACACCATCGGATCAAATTCCCCGCCGCCGGAAGGCGCGGTGACGTGGCGGTGACGCGGTGGTGACGTTGACGCCGCCGCGTCACCGCCACGTCACCGCACCAGGAAGTAAAACACTTCCGCGCATGCGCATGGGGGCCGACATGTCTGCTGGTAAGTGTACTAACCAGCAGACATGTCGGGCGGACAGATTCCCACCGGATAGATTTCAAAGCATGCTTTGAAATCTGTCGGGTGGAGAAATCTGTCCGCTAGCCCATACACACGAGCGGAGATGTCTGCTGAAACGGTCCATCGGACCGTTTTCAGCGGACATATCCCCTCGTGTGTACGAGGCCTTAGAGTATGATGCAAAAAAATAAAAATAAAAAAGGTGCCTGTACTTCTTTTGTGCAATTGTTGTGATAAGGAGAAAAAGTAGGCACACTATCCAATATGGCTGACCCAATGAACATATATTATATTACAATTGAGCTAATCAAAGTCTTTGGCAATAGTCCATAGCACTCGTGGCACCCAGTAATTAAACAGACAGAGGAGAGAGGGAAGCGCCTACTACATGTAGCATGAGAACTGTTTACTAAAAACACAAAATTGGCAACTCACATTGTTAAAAAAAGTCAGCAGGCTCCATCAATAAAGAAGACCGCTGTTCTGTGTGTGATGTCTCTGTCCCTCCGTGCACAGGCTGTCTCCATGTATTTGGATAGATAGTGGAAAGATGGCACCTTGAACTTCTGACTTCCAGGAACCATGTTGGAAAGCACGCTAGTGGAAGTGAAATCACAATAGCAGAATGTAATTGGCTACGCATTTTAGAGCATGCACACTCCTTTCTCAAGCCAGTGTGTATGTTGGAGAAACTGCTATTTACATAGACAGGTGCTGTGGGACAACAATGACGACCGGTGGAACCTCATTATAGTGCAAAGTGGAATCATCTAAGTATGGTGTATTGGATGATCTCTAGTTTCTCTTACTGCATATTTTTACTAAAACTGGTATCATAACAGGTCACAAATATAAAGAACTGTGTACAATATTTAAAGGGGTTGTAAAGGAAAATATTTGTTTCCCTAAATAGCTTCCTTTACCTTAGTGCAGTCCTCCTTCACTTACCTCATCCTTCCATTTTGCTTTTAAATGTCCTTATTTCTTCTGAGAAATCCTTACTTCCTGTTCTTCTTCCCTGGTGTGGAAAACGCCTCTTGAGGGGGGGAGGGGGCGAGCAGGCAAGTCAGGACACTCTCTACTTTGCAGATAGAGAAAGGAGCTGTGTGTTAGTGGGCATCCTGACACTCCTGCTCGCCCCCTCAAGAGACTTTCTCCACAACAGGGAGAAAGCCTCGCATTACGGTGGTAAATTACAGACAGAAGAACAGGAAGTGAGCATTTCTCAAAAGAAATAAGGACATTTACCAAGCAAAATTGAAGGATGAGGTAGGTGAAGGAGGACTGAATTGCCTCTGGTTAGTACACGAGAGACCGCTACCAACTGGAGGCAATCATTGAAGATGTAAGACGGTGTTGTTAACGCCGCGTCTTGTTTTTTATGCATCCATACTCTATATGCTTGTATAAGTCTCTATTTTTAGCTTTAATACATTTTAATACATTCACCTACTACACTATTGGAGGCTTCTTTTCCTTGTTCTCACTCCTATTCTCCCACGGATTCGAGAGCACTCCTAGGTCATACCCTCCACGAAAACCAGGAAGGAACCAGATTTATGGATTAGATCCTAAAGGAGGAAATTTGAGAAGCCCACAACAGCAGCCCTAGGACACGCTCACATGCATGTTACATGCATGGTTTTATAACCTGAAGGTGAGGGTTTAGAGAGAGCAGTTTAGGATTCACATTGCCATTTCACTGCTCCTTCAGAAGCTTTAGAATATCCAAGCACAAATTCACTTGTCTCTGCATTGTTGAAAGGACTTTTTCCATTTGATACCTTCCTCATTTAGCTTAGTTATGTTCATTTACACTAATTCTTATTTATGCTAATTTGTCACTGTTGTGTTGTCACTCACTTGGGTAGTGATCACTACCATTCATAGCGCTCATCACTTTTTGTTTACTGTAATCAACAGTGCCCTGGATGCCACTGCCAGTGGTCACAGGAGGCCTGTAATGTAAAGTTGCACAGTGTGCTCTGGATGGACGGTGGTCTGGGGGGCAGGGAGGCCTTAGGCCTGCTGTAATCATACCTCCCAACTGTTTAAGATGGGAATGAGGGACACCTATCAGCAAAAGTATGCAGGCATAGGACACGCCCCCTTTAAGGAGAATTGTACAAAAAAACAAGATTGGTTAAACCCACAAGTGCTTTTTTTTACCACTACTATTCCTTTATATTGCCTTTTGGAGTTTACAAATGCAGCAATTTAGAGATCAGATGAAAGCTTTAGCAACGGGAAACACTTTTTGATTGATAAAAAGTGAATTTTATATACAACTATATAGATCAGACCAAAATGAGGGACAAATGAGGGGGAATAAGGGACAGAGGGACATTTCTCCAAATCAGGAACAGTCCCTCGAAATCAGGGACAGTTGGGAGCTATGCTGTAATTGTAATGTATCACAACTGTTATTACTGTACACTCAGTCAGTACAGTCTGGCGGTGCGGTCAGTTAGTCCCCTACATTAAGTACGAACCTTTGAGGCCGCGTACACACGAGGAGATTTATCCGATGAAAACGGTCCAACAGACCAATTTTATTGGATATGTCTCCTGGAGATTTTGGTCTGATGTGTGTACACACGATCAAACCAAAATCCCTGCAGACGGACAGCGCGGTGACGTGGCGGTAACGTTGACGCCGCCACGTCACTGAACCAGGAAGTGAAATACTTCCACGCATGCATCGAATCCATTCGGCGCATGCGGGGGATTTATGTTAGCCGTACTAACCAGTGGACATGTCGGACAGACGGGTTTCCAGCAAACAAGTTTTAAAGCATGCTTTAAAACTTGTTTGCTGGAAAAACCTGTCTGCTAGCCCGTACACACGGTCGGATATGTCCGCTGAAACTGGTATGCGGACCAGTTTCAGCAGACAAGTTTGATTGTGTGTACGCGGCCTGAGTTGCGAACTTTCAAAGATATGAGCAGACGTTTGCATTTCCAGTTGTGTGTATTAGTTCACATTTCTGATGGTTGTGGTTCTGTGTACTTTACTGTATACAGTACTATATCTATATCTCAGCCTTTTTTTCATGTATTATTTGTGTGAAATGTGTAATAAACCTATTACAGTAATTTATTGGGTTGATTGTATTAGTTTGGCACCTAGGCTAACTTTGTTGGACTTACAAACAAATTGGACTTACAAACATGCTCTTGGAGCAGAACTCGTTCGTATGTAGGGGACTTACTGTAGTATGCTGGCATAATTCACAATTGTCTCTATCAGGAGCTAGTTGCAAAGAAGCTGCAGGAGATCAGCAGCACTGATAAGCAACAAAGGATAGAAAAAAGGTGAAAACACCAATTTTATTTAAAAAACAGGGTTTAATGATACACAGTGCTTTAGTGTACAACACAGGCTGTCTCCCGGGGGCAAGCACTGCAACTCTAGTTGCCATATTGTGCGGGCTTTGCTAGCCAATAAGGCTGTTAACATTCCATGATCTATTGGATCCAGGACTGAAATATTTATTCAAAATATGTGGAGTCTATGAGTCTCCTAGATTCTCAAACCTGAATTGCCCCCTGATCAATTCATCTATGTTTTAAGCCAAACTGCATTTGTATGCCATTTGTGAGGTACTCCCCCATAGTAACTATTTCTCTTGGAGGGAACTTTCTGCTGCCACTTAATGTTTTTTGAGCCTGTGGAGATATATATTTTTCGGCCACTCTTTTTCTATTCTACTAAGGAATTTCTCTACCTGTAAAGCTCCCAACATATGGATATATCTATGCCTGTATGGTTCGGATGACTTTGAGATAGTGAAATTTATATTCTATTATTGTCTTCTCTTTTGCGTCCTGAAGAAGCCTCACTGCGAAACGCGTAGACGCACAGGGGACATTTTTCATACTTGACATCCTGTATGTTTTTTTTTTCATATTTTTGTTGCTGCATGTATATGCTATTTTTTGTAATAAAACTATATGTTTTACTATTGCTGTCTGTCTTGCCTTTAAAGTCTGATCATTGGTTACTCTTTGAGTAATTTTTTCTTTATCTCGGTGCTTTAGCAAACTAAATGTAATTCTGTTAGGGACACCCAATTTAAATATATGGTTGGATAAGATGTACTGTAATTTATGCCTACATATAAATGAACATCTTAACATGTGACACATATCTTTTGCTATTTTATACATAGTTACATTGGTCTGACCACTGTAAGTATGTATGTGTAACACCCTGGAGTTTAGGCAGGGTTGCTCCTCACAAATTTAATTGCAAGGAATAATTATCCTGGTTAATTGTTAGAGATCTATTGATTTCTTTGGCCTTGTTGCACTTTTCTCTTCTACTACTAGGTAGCCGGATACTAGATATGAAAAGGGAAAAGCAAGGTCAGGTTATGGGTATATGGGATTTCTCAGCCAATGGGCAGGGGTTTACTTGAATCCCTTGGCCTGCTGTGATGTTGAAGGGTGGACGTGTGTTGAAGGGCCAGGGCTGTTAGGCCAGGGATTGGGCCTATCCCAGGCACATCTGACTGCTGGACCAGAAGCAAGAGAGCAGTGCAGGGTTGGGACTGTGGCTTGCAGTCCAACTAAAAGTGACGGTTCTGCCGGCCGGAGATCCTGTCATGGTAGAGTGGAAGCTATCGCCCGTAAGGGACTATCCGCCTAATTACCAGGGACCACAGTGAGTAACTAAAGCAAATACTGGAGCAGCATTCTCACCAACCATGGACGGTGAAGAATCTGGAAACTTCAGTGGGTATCAAGCCTGGGACCCAGCCAGTGGAGGTGACGCTTGCAGAGCAGCCTTGTGTGTCAAGCCAGGGACCAAGCAGGCCTGTGGAGTGAAGCTTGAGAGGTATCTTTAGTGCCAAGCTAGGGACCCAGCAGAGAAGCAGGGTTGCTTGAGGAAGATACCACCGTGAAGATTGGCAAAGCTCAAGGGATTCAGTGGCAATGAATAAGTGGGTGTAGTGAGAGACCGGGAGCTCAGTGGGCTGAAGAACTACAAGGAGAGGTTGTAGTGAAAGTGAAAGAACTGTTACGTTTGTGTTAGGAACTGTTAAAGACTGTTTCCATAGGAGACAGCATCCCTGCACATACAGATGTAGCATCTTGCTGGATGCCTTTCCCTGCATGGCTGTCCTCCTATTGAAGTTTCAAAGTCTGACAATTAATCTTGGAACTACCTAAGGGTGTCCTGGCCCTTACCCTCTCTCCCTTTAAAAAGTTTGTTAAGAGAAATAAACTTTCTTTTGCATTTAAGAAGTGTCTGGCGTACTTATAACTTTTTTTTTTTTTAATCCAACAAAAAGGTTTTTATTGATGAAAAGGTGTTATACAGCATATGGCATTCAACATTGCACTTCAAAACCATAAGTAAACTTCTCAAAAGGTAAACACAGTATGACATTACACTCACTGAGCTGTCTTCCCTCCCGCCAAAATATGCATCCCCGCACATTACAGCACTCATCCCATATTCAATCCCAATAGTCTGTCCATGACCAGGTCCACCGGCGAAAGCCCCGGTGTATCCAGCCACGGAGCCCAAAGGTTTTCGTATTTACAGGTTACTGCCCCTGTGTTGGTAAATGAGCTTCTCCATGCGTATCATATCGCCCATCCTATCAATCCACTCCTTCAAGGTCGGAGGGGTCTCAGATTTCCAATGTACCATAATCAATTTCCTGGCCTGAAATAGCGCCCTATGCACCGCTTCCCTTGTGTACACCTCCTCCACATATTCCTCCAACACACCAAGTAAACATACCCTGGGGTCCACGGGCACGGACAGCCCGAACACCGAGTTAACAGTGCTCACCACCTCAGTCCAATACTTGTGCAGTTTGGGACACCTCCACAGGAGATGTATGAGATCGCCATGGTCCCTCTTACATCTAGTACACGTGTCATCTGCTTGCATCCCCATCAGTTGCATCCTATGTGGTGTATAGTACACCCTAAAAATAATGTATAGCTGGGTTAGTCGCTGAGCCACATTCAGGGAACAGGAGCTCACCCCTTGAAATATCTCCTCCCATTGTTCACCATCTAGTTGTCCCACGTCCCTCTCCAATTTTTCCCTCACCAGGACTGGATGCTGACCCAGGAAGTGTTGTAACAGGATGGCATAGCATTGAGAAATAAATCCCTTCGAGGTCACAGCATCACCTAGGAGATCAAACACCGGGGCTGGCGACAAATGCCACTCAGAGGACCTACTTTGGGCTCTCACTGCGTGCTGGAGCTGTATATATTGGAACAGCATTGAGGGCGGGAGTCCGTACTCCGCCCGCAAATCTGCAAAGGGCCTAAGCCTCCCATTCCTAAATACATGTTTGATATGTGTGATCCCATAGCCTTTCCACCCAGTCCCGATCTGCAATTTAGCCAGTTCTGTATAAGTATCGTTATGCCAGAGGGGGCTGTATTCAGTGTACCCGTCAGCATGTTGAATATATTTACATTTATTCCATACTTTTTGTATAAGATTGTATGTCGGGTACGTCTTGTTGGGCTTGGCAAAGGCCAGGGCCTCCAGTGCCATGGGGATGGGCCCATCGCCCACCGTGCGGAGCATCAGTGCACCTGAGGAACCGGCCGGTTCCCTCCCGAAGCACCCCACCAGGTGTTGCAGCTGCGCCGCAAGATAATACAACCACGGGTTGGGCAATGCCAGCCCGCCGCTGTCCTTGGGCCTCTGCAGATGTTCGAGTTTGATTCTGGGCGTCTTATTTTTCCAGATCAGGGACCGGAAGATAGAGTTTACTATTCTAAAGATTTTAAGAGGAATTACCGCAGGGGCATTGTGGAGACAGTAAAGCAGCTGTGGCATTAAAATCATCTTTACCGGGGGGCGTGACCGGAAGCCAGCCTGGAAGGAAGCATCCCTTGAGAGCTCCTCTCCTGCCCGCAGCTTAACGGCAAAAAAACCGGGGAAACCGCAGCCGTCCATGGGAGGATCGCGGACCACCAGGTCCAGCAAGGCACGGGGATCATCACAACCACCGCCGAGCTCCTCCACAACCCTCGAACGCTACTTTAAACCACCAGACATGCCGCCGGGTGGAGAGGACAAGATGGCGCCGGACGCAGCCACATCCAACACAGGGGCCTCTCCCCCTCGCCTACCTCTGCATCCAGATCCATCCCCAACCCGATCGCAAACCTCAGCAACCTCCTCGAGCCCAGACGGCTCCCAGCAACGGGTGAGTGGTTCCCCGCACCCCCGCCCTACCACCGCAGACCACGAGGCACAGGCCGCAGCTTTCCTTAGCTCCCGGGACATCCACTGCACTGGGGTCTCCCCCCGCCTCCCCCGCACCGCCTCGGACCCGGGACTGCAGAGCGGGACCCAGCTCTCCCCCTCTCCCACGTTTTCACGGGAAGACTTCCCGGCCCTGCTAACCCCCACCGACTCCCAGGCCTCCATGGGACTCTTGGAGCATGGCAGCTCCACTACCAGTGCTAGGCCGCAACCCGCCCCCCCCGCGGCCCGTGGACAATTTCATCCGGCCACACACTCAGGGAACGGGGACCGGAGAGGGATCTCCCCCCCCTCATATGCCTCCATGGCAAGCACCAGCGCCCCTTGGCACGGGGGGGCCACAGCCATGCTGGGAGAACAGGCCGAGGCCCGGTTCGCATCAGGGGGTCCCCCCCAACACCCTCCCCTTGAGACCAGAGGGCATGGGGAACTGGCTCCCAGCTACCAGTCATCCCCCACCAGCCCACCCCACACCCCCCATGACAACAGGGGGCCCCCTCAGTATCCTTCCCAATATCCCCCCCAGCCATGGCAGTCCTATATGCAGGCTTTCCCTACGAAAGATGACTTCAAACAATTAATTGAGGATGTTAAAGCAACCTGCCGCGCTGAAATTCAGGCTATCCATACAGGCCTCAAACACTTAGCTGACAGAGTGGAGATGGCGGAGGAGGAGATCCAAGAGACTAAACTGGCGGTGCACCGCACCCAAATTCAGGCATCAGACCATCACCTTATGCTTAGAGACATGCAGCGGCACATTGAAGACTTGGACAACAGGGGGCGCCGCAACAACGTCCGCATACGCGGTCTCCCCGAGGCAGACGGGGCAGAGGACCTACAGCATACCCTCCAGAAATTATTCAATAACATACTGGGCGAACCAACAGACAAGCCCATTGAGATGGACAGAGCTCACCGAGCCCTCAAGCCAAAGGGCCCTGCCTCCAAACCGCGAGATGTCATATGCCGGGTAAATTCCTACCCACTGAAGGAAGCCATAATGCGTAAAGCTCGCCCCATCCGTAATCTAGTCTTCAACAACCACCCTCTACAGCTCTACCCGGACCTCTCCTGGATCACCCTGCAGAAACGACGCCTACTACAACCCCTGCTCCGCACCCTACAGGACAAGGACATAGTGTACCGATGGGGCTTCCCCTTCAGCCTCTCAGCTAGCCACCAGGGGACATCCGCTACCCTACGCTACCCCGAAGACCTGGATCTCTTCTGCAAAACACTAGACATCCCCGTTCCCCAGCTGCCGGACTGGGACCTGGTGGCCACACCGCCCCCTCCACCGGTGGTCTGGCAGAGAGTCCCCCCGCCCAAGCGCCCTAGAGGCCGGGACCCTGTCCGCAACTCCCCTAGGCACAGGCCCATATAAGACGCTCCTCCTGGCCACAAGAGCCGCATTGAACGCCACGTGACCTCCTGTCCTCCTTTTTTTTTTTTTTTTTCTCTGTTTTTGTTATTAATTTTATTTTTATTTTTTCTTATTTTATCTTACACTCCCCCCAGTTGCCCCAGCCTTACCAGTACACCACATATCGGGCCTGTCTCGGACGAGACCCCGAAGAGGCTGCCCTTCTGATTACGGACCCCCCCATGGCTTATAGCCTGAGAGTTCCTCCTTTCCCAACCCCCACGGTGGAGCTCCTCCACACCACCCCCCTGACCCCCCGACCCACACTTCTGGACTGTCTGGTCGGGGGGCCCTTAAGGAACTGTTGGGACCCGAGGGCCTTCGGGCCACTCGGGCCCCCATTGTTGAATGATGTTGTGTTCTCCTTATGTTTTTTTGTTCTCATCTTTCTCTTTCTTTTCCGATACCTCTCTCTCCCCTTCCATGCAGGCAGGACCCAAAGATACACCTCGGTGGCCGCCGGCCCGGCGACCCCCCCGCCCACCCTCCCAGAACCGGATGCAGCGCGCCTGACTCCAGCTAAGTATAATCCGCGCTCACTACACCCACAGTATGGCTAAGTTGTTATCCTTGAATGTCCACGGGCTTAACTCCAATAGGAAGCGACGTCTAGCACTCACAGAGTTCAGGCAGTCGGGGGCAGAGATCATAATGGTACAGGAATCGCACTTTTCCAAGGGCGACTCCTTTACGTTTGCATCCAGACACTTCCCCTTAACATACCAGGCTTTTAGCTCGCGTAAACGAGCAGGGGTCGCAATCCTGGTCAAACGGGGCGTCCCCTTCACCTGCACAGATTGTTACATTGACCCCCTAGGCCACTTTATTATCCTGAGAGGTACATGGCACTCGCGGGATATAACCCTGTGCACCCTATACGCCCCCAACGCCCATCAACACAGATTTCTAGGCCGGGTTCTCACGCGCTTGGCCCGTTTTCCCCACGATCTATTGGTGGTGGGAGGCGACTTTAACCTGCCCCACTCGGCGACCTGGGATCGCCTGGTTATGAACCCCCGGGCCTCCCAAACCAGGGCCCTGCGGGACTCTAAGCTCTTCCGCCAACTAACGAGGAAACATGCCCTATTTGATGCATGGCGGGCGCTTCACCCAGGAGATCGCCAGTTCACCTTTTACTCATCCCCTCATCACACACACTCACGCATAGATTACTTTCTAGTCAACAATACCACACTACGCATCACCGAATCCACACGGATCCTGCCCATCTCCTGGTCTGACCATGCCCCTATCACCCTGACCCTAGACCTGAACGCCCCCACCCGCAGGCCCTATAATTGGCGCCTGAATGATTTCCTCCTGAAACACGCCCCCTCTAAAATGGAAATAGAATCTGCCCTGCAACTTTACTTTAGCGAAAATAACACGCAGGACGTCTCCACCACCACACTGTGGGCCGCCCACAAAGCGGTAATCAGGGGACGCTGCATGGCCATCTCCTCGGCCCTTAAGAGGAACGCCGAGTCGGCTAGAAAACAGGCGGAAGCACAGCTTCAAGCCCTAGAAACCCGTCTGCAAGCTTCACCTTCCCTGACGCTTCTAAAACGCATTGCACAAGTGCGGTCGACACTCCGGGACCTCGCGCTGGGTCGAGTCGAGAAGGCCCTGGTTCGCCTACGACAGGTATATTATGACAAGGGCAACAAGGCACAAGCCCTATTAGCGAGAAAACTAGCCGACCGCTCACTCGCCTCCACCCCGCACCAGGTTCAGGATAGATCGGGCAATATATTATCTCACCCTCAAGGTATTGCGGATGCATTCGCGGCATTTTACACAGACCTATACAACAAACCGGAGATCCCTCATAACCCGCCCCCCCCCGACCTCTTAGATAGGATGACACAATATCTGACACGGGCTGGTATTCCCCGGCTACGACCGGACGACTTGACCTCTCTCAATGCCCCCATTACAGACGAGGAGCTGACCCTAGCCATTAAGGCCCTACCTGCTCATAAATCCCCAGGCCCAGATGGGTTCCCATACGAATATTACAAGACCTTCCTCCCCACGCTTCTCCCCCACATGACCAAGCTCTTTAACGCCTTCCTACGAGAGACCCCCATCCCACAAGATATGCAGCGATCTTTCATCACCCTCATTCCTAAACCAGACAAGGACCCTTCATCATGCGCTAGCTACAGGCCGATAGCACTATTAAACTCAGACCTCAAAATATTTACGAAGGTCCTCTCCCTCCGCCTGAACGTAGTCCTGCCCTCCTTGGTCCATAAAGACCAGGTGGGCTTCGTCCCCCTTCGCCAAGCAGGGGACAACACAAGAAAGGTGATCGACCTGATTGACGTGGCAGGTAGGGAGGGCTCGGAGTCCTTGCTCCTGAGTCTGGACGCAGAAAAGGCGTTTGACCGCCTTGGCTGGCCCTTCATGTTTGCCACGTTAAGACATATGGGGTTTGGGGGACCTTTTCTTCAGGCGGTCCGACACCTCTATACTAACCCGCTCTCACAGGTTAAGACCCCCTTTGCCACTTCAGCCACCTTCCCCATCACCAATGGAACCCGCCAGGGGTGCCCCCTCTCCCCCCTCCTCTTCGCTCTCTGCGTCGAACCCCTAGCAGCGACGATCCGCGGCAACCCGGATATTCGGGGAATCCCAGTTAGGGGGAGAGAATTTAAGATTTCCCTCTTTGCTGACGATATTATTCTGACATTGACGCGTCCCCGCATCTCCCTGCCCAACCTACACGAGGAACTGGAACGCTACGGGGCCCTCTCGGGATATAAAACTAACACCTCCAAGTCCATGGCCATGCCGATCAACATGTCCGAACCGGAGACTTTTCACCTACAGTCCGTCTTCCCTTATCACTGGGAGCGAGCCTCCCTAAAATACCTAGGGGTCCATTTGACCCCGAACTTTACGTCCCTATACCAGGCCAATTTCCCTCCCCTCTACAGTTCGATCAGAGCGCTGATCCATAAATGGAAGTCGCATCAGATATCCCTTATGGGCCGGATAGCGGCCATTAAGATGGTGATCCTCCCAAAACTGCTGTACCTTTTCCAGACCCTCCCGGTCCCGGTCCCGTGTGCCCACCTGCGAGCCCTACAAGCAGATCTCCTCCGCTATGTGTGGAACTACAGGCGCCACAGGATCCCACGCTCGGTCATGACGGCCGCGCGAACCGAGGGAGGCCTGGCCTTCCCAGACCTGGTTAAATACTACCAGGCCTCACAACTCCGAGCGGTGACATCGTGGTTTCCCCAGAAGTCCTACAATAGGTGGACGGAGGTGGAAAAGATCTGGCTGGCACCAATACACCCAAACAACCTCCTTTGGAACGCGAATGCGGCAGTGGAGCCCGGACGTTTGCTGGGCTCCATGCAGCAGCTCCTGCGCATGTGGAGGAGGCTGGCTCAGGACCATGGACTTAAGTCCGAGAGTTCCCTGCTGACCTCCTTTCTCTATAACCCCAAATTACCGACGAGTCTAACCCACCAGATGTCATGGCCCTGGGCCTCGCGGAATCTCTTCCACTTTGGTCATTTAGTAGACCCCAGGTCTCGCATTCTGCACTCCTTCACTGATCTCCAAGCCAAACATGACATCCCACGACAAGCTTTCTTCAGCTATTTACAGGTCCGCCATTACGCCCACACAATTGCCCCCCGGCTCCTTTTCTCGAAACCGACCCCGTTTGAGCGTCTTGTGCTCGAGGGCACGGCCCGAAGGGGCCTTATATCAGATATATACCAAATCCTAAACAAATACCCCTTTCAAAACAAAGGTAAACATGCCTATATGCTCCGATGGGAGAGGGAGCTGGGGGAAGTGCTCTCGGAGGAGGAGTGGGGGGCGGTTTGGAGACAGGCGGCCAAAAGCTCTATCTGCACCCTTTATAAGGAAAATACGTACAAAGTACTGTTCTTTTGGTACCTGACCCCGGACGTTCTCCATAGGGTTTACCCCTCCACCTCTGATCGATGCTGGCGCTGCAATCAAGCGAAGGGCACACTGTTCCATATATATTGGACTTGCCCCATGATTGTCCCGTTCTGGACCCAAACACGAGAGCTCCTGTCTCGCCTCCTGGAGGCGCCCATACCCCTCTCCCCGAAGCTATTCCTACTGGGCCTTTCCCAGCCTCACATAGCCAAACCCCACAAAAAATTATTAAGACACATTACCACAGCTGCGAGGTGCTTGATAGCACTACACTGGAAGAAACCGATGCCCCCATCCCAAGAGGCCCTCTATGCTAGGGTTAAGGATGTAGAACTCATGGAAAAGATGACAGCCAGGATTAGGGACAGGTTGGAGGATCATGATCTTGTCTGGGAGAGGTGGCGTGTGGGAGAGGACCCGCCATGAGCCGACGTCAGATCACCGAGGTACGATACTACCCCCACCCCACTAGCCTGCCCCCACCCCCCCCCCTTCTTCTTCCTCTCATCTCTCTCTCTCCCCCAACCCCCTCCCCTCACTCCGTCCCCCCTTTCCTCTTTCTCTTTCCTCTGATTTATAGCTGTTTTACAAGTTACTGATCGTACAAATAATTATGGAGCCACTATGTAAGCTCATTAAGATGGATTTCTGCACCTCCTCTTCTCTCATACACCTGAAATGCTGCTATATTTTGTACTGATCTTTTATGGAAAAAAAATCAATAAAAAACTGTTATTTGAAAAAAAAAAAAAATCATCTTTACCAAGTTCACCTTGCCCGCCACTGATATACGGAGATTATTCCATGATTTAACCCTTTCACGGAACCTCTGAAGCAAGGGAGATATGTTCAAATGGTTAAAATCCCTGGGGTTGGCCGTTACATAGACTCCAAGGTACTTAAAGGAGGCCGTGACTGGTATGGGGCAGGACGATGTCACCATTTGCGTGGCACCCCCGTCCAGCAACAGCAAGGCCGATTTCGTCCAATTAATCTGTAGGCCCGAGTACACCCCAAACCTCACAATAGTTGCCATGGCCTCCCTGAGAGACGTGTCAGTATCTCCCAGCATGAGCAAGGTATCGTCCGCGTAGAGCATCACTTTCTCCTGCAGGGGGCCATAGCAAAACCCAACTATACCCGGATTGGCCCTAATGTCCATGGCGAGGGGCTCAATGGCCAACGCGAAGAGGAGAGGGGACAACGGGCAACCTTGCCTCGTCCCCCTCCCCAACGCAAAGCCCTGAAACAGACACCCAAAGGCCCTGATAGCGGCCTCCGGGCGGCTGTAGAGCAACCTAACCCAAGCTATGTATCTATCTCCAAACCCGAATCGTGACAACACCTCCCACATATACGTCCAGTCAATGCTGTCAAATGCCTTAGCGGCATCTAAGGAAAGCAGAGCCCTGCTTCCTACATTGTCTGCGTCGGACTGCATGTTTAGAAATAACCGTCTGATATTAATGGCAGTGGACTTATTTGGCATAAACCCCGCCTGATCACCATGTATCAGGGACGTTATGACAGCGTTCAACCTAAGTGCCAACACCTTCGCCAGGATTTTTATGTCACATTGTAGCAACGAGATCGGCCTGTAGGAGCCTGGTTCGACCAGATCTTTGCCCGGTTTAAGAAGCAAAACAATATTGGCCTTTGCCATGGAGGGCGGAAGCACTCCGTCCCCCAGGGCCGCATTAAACACCCGGAGCAGCCTTGGCAACAAAACTTCCGCATGCTGTTTATAGACCTCCATGGGAATCCCATCCTCCCCCGGGGCCTTACAATTGGGAAAGAGCCCCACCGCTCCCTGAAGTTCCTCCACTGTAAGGGGTGCATCCAGCCCCGCTTTCTGCTCTGCCGTCAATCTAGGGAATGCCAGCCCACCCAAGTACCGCTCCAGGTCGGCCGCTGCATAGGCCGCACCGGGGCAGTACAATTCTTCGTAAAACCTCGCCAGTTCCTTCATAATAAGTTTGGGTGTGCTGACAATGGGCCCAGCTTTGGATTTTATGGCTCCTATAGTCGGGGACCTCTGTTGTGAATTCGCTATTCGTGCAAGCATAGGCCCAGTTTTCTCCCCCTCCTCAAAAAATGCCTGCCTGGAGAAGAACCGCTTCTTTTCGGCCCTAGAGGAGAGCACCCGCTCATAAGCAGATTGAGCAGCCTGCCACTCCTCCCTGGCCGAATCGGAGGGGTCCAGGACAAACTGCCCCTCCAGAACCTCCACCCTTTCCTCCAGCTCCAGCACAAAAGCAGATGAGGCCTTCTTAACCTTGTTAATTTCTGTGACCAAAGTCTTTTTAAGGAACCCTTTGAAATCCTCCCATTGCTGTACACAAGAACCCTGCGGATCCTGAGCATTGAAAAACATACGTATATTATCCTCTATGGCCTCAGGGGACTCAAATAGTTTTAACCAAAAGGCATTGAACTTCCAGGGGGCCCTAAGGAGCTCAGTGGGCTGAGAGGTCAACAAATGCACTATCAATGGGGAGTGATCCGACACACTGCGAGGTCTGTACTCCAGTTTGGAGACATACGGGAGCATGTGTGCGTTTCCCACCCCCAGATCAATCCTAGACAGACTGCCATGCGATTTAGAAAAACAGGAATATTGCTTAGTTCCCGGATTCCGCTGTCGCCAGACATCCACCCAGCCAACCTCTTGCAACAACCGCGCCAGGGGTGTACCCCTGGAGAGGGCAGAGGCTCCTGTGGCCGGGTGTCTATCCAGCGCAGGGTCCAGACAGCAATTAAAGTCCCCAATCACCAGCAGCGGCACCTCAGGCTTGCCATCCAAGTAGGCAATCAGCGCCCGCAGCACCGTCGCCGCATACGGGGGCGGTATATACACACATGCAAGAATACACGTCAGCTCCCCCAACCTGCAGTAAAGAAATACATATCGCCCCTCAGGGTCAATGCTATTGTCCAGTTCTTGAAAATCCAAGGAGCCATGCACCAGGACACTCACACCCCTGGAATAGGAGGTGTGAGTGGAGTGGTAGGCGCCATTCACCCAATTGTACCGTAAGCAGCCAATAGTGTCCACCGTGAGGTGCGTTTCCTGAAAACAAAAAATCCCTGGGTGAAATTTTTTAAGGCACATACTTATCATTGTTCTCTTAAGTGGGGAGTGAAGTCCTCTCACGTTCCACGACACTATGGGTACCTCTGTCATGTTGGAAAGAAAAAGTTAGTGACAAGCAAGTGTACCTCCATTAGCTGTAAGAGTCCAGGAACCACTGGTAGCAAGAGGTGGTGAGTCATCCACCAGTTGTGTGCGTTGCCCATGCTGACTGTGGCAATAGCCGTGCTGAAGAGCCACCTTTCAAAAATGTGAACAAAGAAAAGTAACAGAAAAAAAAAGGAAAAAAGGGCGCAAACCGCAGCCCACATCAACTCTGTAGCTCTCGACCCAGCCAACAGGGCGGGTCCGGCATACGGCATTCCTATCAAACTCCGGAAGCCAAAACAAGTCACGTGTAGTCGATTCGCCGTTGAAGATTGCTGTAGCTCTCGTCTTGATCTATAGCAATATAATGTCCCTCAGCCAGAGGTTAACTGAATAAACATAACACAAGATTAGACTTCTTTCTCAGACCATAATTTCAAACAGCTTGCTGGCGGGTCGGGGTCCCGCTATGGGCCTGGGCAGTACTACCCCTCCTCCGCTCCTTCTCGCAGCCGGCGTCTTAGGGGTTGTTCGTTCCGGTCTAGCCATGTAGCAGCATCTTTCGCGGATTCAAAGAACTGCGCCTGCCCTTCCACAATCACTCGCAGTTTAGCCGGGTACAACATGGCGTATGATAGTTGCAGCTGTCGGAGTCTGCGTTTCACATCAATAAACTTAGCTCTGCGTCTTTGTACCTCCGCCGAGAAGTCAGGATAGAAGGACACTCTGGCCCCATTATGTTGTATGTTAGCTCTTTCTCTTGCCAGGCACAGCACTGTTTCTCTATCCCTGTAATGCAGTAATCTCGCCAGCATCGGCCTGGGCGGCCCCCCCGGCTGGGGAGGGCGAGCTGGGACTCGGTGGGCACGCTCAATTGCAAAGAGGGGGGAGAATGAGTTCTTCCCAAATATATCCAACAACCACCCCTCCACATAGGCAGTGGGGTCCCTGCCCTCCACCTTCTCAGGGAGACCCACAATGCACACGTTATTCCTCCTGAGGCGATTTTCAAAATCTTCAGCCCTGTCAGTGGCCTCCCTCGCCAGTTGATATGCGGCTTTGGCTTCCCGTTCTATGGGGGTCATGCGGTCCTCTATCTCGCTCACCCTGCTTTCCACAGCCGTGGTGCGCTCTCTCATTTTCTGAAAGTCCTGTCGCAGCAATGACAGTTCTTCCCTCACAGTATTAACTGAAGCATTGCCCAGATTAACAGCCCTCAGTATGTCAGCCAGTGTGGGTTGGGCAGCCGCTGGTGCAGCAGCATCTCCCGGGCCCCGGGCCCCCAAGTTAGGCAAATCAGTCTCCTCACCATCACTGTGTTCAGTAAAGATGGCCGCCAGGGCCTGAGTCTCATTCAAGTCAAAGTCACTGTGTTTGGGGTGCCCACCGGTATCTGTCCCCGCTAGCCCATTTAGCTTCTGGGCGTAGTACAACATGTCCTTCGGGGCCTCCTTACCCTGAGACTTTGTGTGCTTCTGCTGCTTGGATCCGTGCTCCTTCATCCTGTCAGCGCCTCGTGGAGTCCCCTTCACTGAGAGCGCGGCGGCGCCATCTTGGAAATCGGGACCCGGCTCAGAAAGTACTTTCCTGACCATTCCCCTCGTGCAGAGAGCCGGCGGAGGTTCCCCCGAGGTCCCGGGATCAGTGGGATTCAGCATATAGTCTCTGTGGACCTGTGGCTTGGCTGAGGGAGGATCGGTACCGGATCGAGGTCAGGAGCTGTGAGAGCTACGTCCTCTCACATGCCGTTCCAGGCCACGCCCCCCGGCGTACTTATAACTTTAACTACTCTGCACCCACCATGCCTCACAGCCCACTACATACAGAAGGATGTCAGCTATCCCTGGCCCTGGAGGTTCTCATTAGAACAAAGGAGCCCTGGGACATTGCTAAATATGTGCCATACATGTGGGATCTGGAAGCAATTGTACCGCTACTTCAGTGATCCGCACTAGCTTTCAGGTCTCATGCCGAGTAGCTGCCCCATAGCTTACTAAACACAGGAGGTTCCTCCCTCATGATGGGCACTATTCAGAGAACATTTTCCTTTTTTCAATGAACACAAAGTGCTCTCTGATTAGACAAGATGGCATTCATGATATCAGTTCCCTGCCTCTCCATCTCATCCAATCAAAGAACACTTTTTTTTTTTTTTTTTTTTTACAAAAGTTTTATTTGAAAGACTGGAGAATGACAAGTAATCAGAATAAAGTGAGATACATTATATACATTGATGAGGTATCGTACAAGAGTTAAGCAGGAGAAAGGCATCAAACACGAGTCAAGCGATATGTTACAATGATGATACAAGGCAAGATATCTCAAACTATATATATATGGGTATTCTAGCATAAGCCAGTTGATTTGCATTTTTTTTTAAATACATTTTATTAAAAATAAAAACTTTGTATTACAACTTCAGCATACTGTATATGTTGGAAGTAGTGGTTGTAATAGAGACTCAAATAAATTTAAGTTAGAGATTCTAAACAAGCATAGACAGATGAAATGAGGGCAATCGGTGGTGGTGGGCTCAAGAGTCTACTTGGTCAGCCTTTCAAAGGATCTCAAAGCGAGTTGAAAATAATGGATCAGACCTAGCCAGACAACACTTTGCATTATTTACTCATTATTGCGAAAATGAAAAATGTTCTCTAAATGGGACCTGCGCCATGCAATAAACTTCCTGTGTTCAGTAAGAAGCAGGGCATATGGCCTGTTTTCTAATAGAGATCGCTATAGTAGCAGTGATTTCCAGCTTTCCCAGAGATCGGCCAAGTTTGGTAAATACATTGGTCCAAGTTGGAAAAAATTAACTATGCAAAGATATCCATACGTAAACTTCAGCTTTAAAGGCACTCATTGAGGTTTTTTTTCCTATACCAGAATTCTTAAAGCAGAACTCCAACCAAAAATAAGAACCAGATTTTGCTGCAATATTTACCTTCAATCAACAAATTTTCCCCGCAGCACATTTTCTCTGACGTTAGATGTCTAACCTCTGATGGCCAACATCATTTATTCTACTTCCTATGAGCCCATGCCATCCTGGACCTGCCTCTGCCAGTGACTGGACAGTAAAAGAAGAAGCAACACAGGGATGGGCTCATCCCCCAGAAACAAACTGGCACCTCATTGTACTGCTTCTTCTTCTCACACTCTACATTTAAAGGGACACTAAACAATATTCTTATTCTCAAAAGATATTCCCTATATATATATACACTACTTAATGACTCTGTAATCTATTTTTTAATAAAAAAAATGTAATGTGTAGGTTGCAGTCATGACTGCTTCTCCCAAGTACTTCTGAGGTAAGTTGGCATTCGACAACATGCATCTGGCCATTTCTATAAGAGTGCGATTTTTCCTTTCTGCTACACTATTTTGTTCAGGAATATATGGTGTGGTTGTCTGGTGTAATATTTGAATGAATGAATGAAAAACTTATACAGCGCATCACATGCGAACTAAATCGCCTCTGGGCGCTGGTTGTTCCTGTCTCTCATGGCCTCAAAAGAGCAGAGTTTTAATCTGTCTTCTGAAGGTCAGATGGTTCTCCTCCAACCGAATGCTGGTTGGTAAAGCGTTCCATAGTCTGGGACCTTGGAAAGCAAACCTTCTTTCTCCTTTGGACTTGTATCTGGCTTTGGGTACCTTGACCAAATTTTGGTCGGTGGATCGCAGAACACGATTGGAATTGTGGGCTTCTATAGGAGGCCACTTTTTGCTTATGTATTCTCCACCATCTTCAGTGCCTTTACCTTCTGAGGTGATGCTTTTCATGTTTGCTACGAAAATGTCTTTTGCACTGTAATCAATGTTTGTGAAGAAGGGCTCATCCCTAGTCATGTGGCTTGTCGCTCCTGAGTCTACTCACCAGCCACTCTATGTCACTTTAATGTGGAGTTTCCATCCCCAAATTTTTTTTTCATTATTGTGCTCATTAGACGTAAAAAAAAAAAACATTTTTTTTACTCATCTGGAAATGCCTGTTGCTATGCAGGCCCACAAAATCTGCCTTTGAAATCACCTAGGATTCTGACATCATCTCCCTCTAATGCTCCTGGGAAATGTGTGTCATCATTTCCCAGGATGCAGTGTGCTACCCAATTATCACTCCCCATCCAAGACTTCCAGGAAGTAAGTGATTGTAGGCTTCACAATGCCCACAAGCAAAATGACAACTGTGTAGACATAGTTTATAAAACAATCTTTTTTGAATAACTTTGCAGAGCGGCGGCAGATTGTAAAATAGTAAGTGATCGGATTTATATTATAAAAACGCAGGATGAAAGGACATACATTTAAAAAAAGCTAATTGTGGTTGGAACTCCGCTTTAAAGGTGCCTCTCCATGATGTGTCAACAATTTCCTTTGTGATTGCCTTGACTCTTTCTTTTGTAAATAGCTCTAGCTTTCGCTGCTTGGCTTTACAGATAGAACAGTCCTTTTTTAAGTGACCGGTGCTTTTACAGCAATAACAGGCTGTGCTTTCTTTGTTAAGCTTTATGCCTTTGTACATTTTAAGAGATTTTTCATTGTAGTACGTATTTTTTTTTTCCTCCTGTCATATTCATCAATTAATTTCCCTTTGACATATTCAAATGTTAGTTCCTGCTTGGATCTGGTTTCTAAAGCGGTAATAAGAGCAGTATAATGGGTATATGTCGCTGGAAGGCTGCAGAAGAACAGGGCAACAATATGGTTATCTTTGATGGCCTTTCCGATGGCATGAAGCTGCACTATGATCTCTAGCATAGCATTCACATGGGCACACATATGCTGGCCTTCTTCTAGTCTCATCTTGTAAAGCTTTCTTAGTAGAAATAACTTGCTGTTTAGACTTGAACACTCATGCAGGTTTTGTAATGAAGTCCACATACCCTTGGGCGTTTTCTCTGTTCTTATGTGGATAAGCTGGTAATTTCCACTAGTAAGCTTATAATTGCTTTTGCCTACCTATCCTTCCTGTCCCATTCCTCTGTCTTTCCAATTGTGGGTCTGTCTGCATTCACCACTTGCCACAAGTCATCCTTGTTCAGAAACATTTCTAGTTTAAACTTCCATAGCTGGTGTAGCGCTCACCCCCGAAGGAGCCGCTGGATGATCGGGTCTTCTGTTTTACCTCTGTGACACACCACAAACAATGAATCCACAGCACACCAGCACACCTTGTGAGAGTTTAAATAACTATTTACTGTATATATAATAATCTGAATAGCAATATACAACATCAACATTTATCTCTACACAGCATAACACAGAGACTGCATATGAGACACCAGCATAACAGTGATGAACGATAAATGCGGTTATTCTAACTGTGAACTTATATATAAACTTAGTCCCAATGTACCCGGGTACCTAACCCACTGGCCAGTGGTAGTTTCTTCAGCTAGCCAACATTGGGGCCCACTATGAACGGTGAAAATCTGTGTGTATGGTTAATGACAACGGGCCGGAGGCCTCTCACCCATCCACGGAGGGAGATGTCCGTCTGTAGCCGGCAGGGATGTCAGCAATTATCTTCTGCGATGAAGAGCTGTATATAGGAGCTGAAGTCTGATGTCATCAGGGGTTCTGGTCATCAAATTTGGCGTCCGTCCGGGCCGAGTCGCCGCCCGCAGTGTCCTCTCAGCAGGGTGGCACCTTACTCACAGCCCCAGAGGATCCCCTTCCAGCCAGGAACAAACAGCCGTTTACCCTGTGTAGCAGATGTCACTTCAGGAAGGCACGTGTGACAAGTCAGCACAGTCTCTCCACAAACAGGTGGCACACCCAAGCAACAGCAGTCTGTTCTCCCTGTCTCCTCACACCAGACTGAGGCCAGCAACCTCTTGCCCCAGAGTTCACTTCCTTCTTTCTCCTGTAGCACTCTGGGAACTGTAGTCTAAGTATCCATTTTCATTTGTAATTCCTCAGTGGCTGTGTCTACAATCCCCACAAAGCTGTGCTCTCCGGCTCCACCTGCAGCTGCAATATCTTTTCTCTTAAAGGAGCTGAAATCAACAACAGGGCTACATTCTCCCCCTACTTAAAGTCTTTGGGTCCCTCCAAAGGGTAAACTGCGTTTGTAGGTTCTACAGACAGCATATACAATATAAAGGCACATATAAAGTTTATACTAAACTACTTGAATACCTTTACTGCGTGCAGATAGATGCAGTTTATGACAGCGTCTAGCAAGTGGGGTGGGTAGAGGGACACTCCACCAAGGTGTGCTGATGGCCTGAGTTGGACACAAGTCCTTTGATACTTCTGTGGTCAAGGTGGACACCTCGGGTGATCTTCGCACAGTAGTTACAGCTTCCTCTGTGCTATTCCCTGGTGAGTCATAAGTGAGTCTCTGAGGGGGTTGCACTGGTCGTTTGGACCTTGATTCTAAAAGCCATGATGGGCCCTCATCTGCGGAGTCCCCTTCTACTTGAAGTGTTGGCTGAGAGGATTCAGTTTCCTCTTCGACTGGCTGAACAAGAGCATCCTCTAGCACTGAGGTTTCTGGCAAGAGACTTTCCACTTGAGAAGGTACAGAATTATCTTCCATGGGCATATCCTCGTTTGCTTGAGGCACAAATTCAGGGGCATCCGGTCTCAAATTGCTCAAGTCCTGCTCAGGAGCCATAATAGTTGGATGGACATCCATAGGTTCAGATGGCCACATCCAACTCGGACACACATCTTCCTCTTGAATTCGATGGGCTCGGACAGATACTTCGGTAATGACCCACTCCTCCACAGTTATAGCAGATGTTTGACGGTTTCTTGATAGGCACCACCTGAGTGGTAGAATCAGGAACTGGTTCTGACGTGACTTTTTCAAGGGGCGACTTGACACCTGCAGACAATAGGGTTAGCATTTGCGTCAGCTGGGAAACTTGCGCCTTTAATTGCTCTATTTCTGAATTCCCATTCGACACATTGAGCGTTCGAACCTCAGCAGGAAATGAAAATCCTGAGCCCTTCTTTTTCTCCTCTAGGATAGCCTCTTCCTCCCTTACCATCTTAATGAGATCAGAGTATCGCAAAGAGGTACCTCCTTGTAAAGTTTTCAACTGGATCCAGATAGGGTCAGAACTCAGAGCGCCTCTCAGGATCTGTTTCATTCTTACTTGATCCATATCCCTGGGCTCTATTCCTTTCTTTAGTACAATCTGGTATAGCATTTTGTTTAGTCGTCGAATATACTCGGAAAGCTGCTCATTTTCCCGTTGAAACATGTGTTCAAAGAGGAAGATTAAATCTGTACCTTTCTCTGTGCGCCCAAACTCATCTTGCAACATGCGAAGATAGTCATATGCTGTACAAGACTCCTGACTGAATTTCAAATTTCGGATGGCTTCTGTTGCAACGCCTTTCAGACTTTCAGTAATGCGCTGTTTCTTTTGAGCCTCTGGAACATCCCATTCTTCCAGTGCTTGCATAGCCTGTTCCATCCAGGTTTCATACTCTTCTTCTCCAGGAGGTACAGGCTGCACTCCAGAAAAGATTCTCAACTTCCTGTAGCCATAGTTCACAGAGGGCGAGGAAATTTTTATAACGCTCTCTACCAGTTTTCCTATGTCCATGAAGAAGGAAGCTGGGGGGTAGTTAGTGGTTGGCACAGAAGTGGTAGTTACTTCCACTGTGTCTGACATGGTCTGGCTTGGTCCCTCCAAACAACTTGCTGAGGTGACTAGAGGGAGTAACCGTGCTTTAACTTCTCCAGTTAGCTGGATGCTATCACCCTGGAAGCAGGTTGGGACTCCTTTCTTCCATTCTAGTAGGGCATAGGTATGGGAGATTTCTTGATCTATTTTTGTGTCTATTACAAACACTTTCTGGTCAGGTGCTAGTGTAGTTACTGCTTGACGGATCTGTTCCTCTGTCCATTTGTCAGCAGGAATGTCCATTACTACACTCAGCCCTAATTGGCCATTTTGTTCCTCGCACCACTCTGCTGCTGTGTTTGGATCCATTGCTGGCTCGTTTGTGTGGTTATCACTTTGCGAGAGGTCCCGGGTTCAAATCCCGGACGAGCCCCCACGTGTAGCGCTCACCCCCGAAGGAGCCGCTGGATGATCGGGTCTTCTGTTTTACCTCTGTGACACACCACAAACAATGAATCCACAGCACACCAGCACACCTTGTGAGAGTTTAAATACCTATTTACTGTATATATAATAATCTGAATAGCAATATACAACATCAACATTTATCTCTACACAGCCTAACACAGAGACTGCATATGAGACACCAGCATAACAGTGATGAACGATAAATGCGGTTATTCTAACTGTGAACTTATATATAAACTTAGTCCCAATGTACCCGGGTACCTAACCCACTGGCCAGTGGTAGTTTCTTCAGCTAGCCAACGTTGGGGCCCAATATGAACGGTGAAAATCTGTGTGTATGGTTAATGACAACGGGCCGGAGGCCTCTCACCCATCCACGGAGGGAGATGTCCGTCTGTAGCCGGCAGGGATGTCAGCAATTATCTTCTGCGATGAAGAGCTGTATATAGGAGCTGAAGTCTGATGTCATCAGGGGTTCTGGTCATCAAATTTGGCGTCCGTCCGGGCCGAGTCGCCGCCCGCAGTGTCCTCTCAGCAGGGTGGCACCTTACTCACAGCCCCAGAGGATCCTCTTCCAGCCAGGAACAAACAGCCGTTTACCCTGTGTAGCAGATGTCACTTCAGGAAGGCACGTGTGACAAGTCAGCACAGTCTCTCCACAAACAGGCGGCACACCCAAGCAACAGCAGTCTGTTCTCCCTGTCTCCTCACACCAGACTGAGGCCAGCAACCTCTTGCCCCAGAGTTCACTTCCTTCTTTCTCCTGTAGCACTCTGGGAACTGTAGTCTAAGTATCCATTTTCATTTGTAATTCCTCAGTGGTTGTGTCTACAATCCCCACAAAGCTGTGCTCTCCGGCTCCACCTGCAGCTGCAATATCTTTTCTCTTAAAGGAGCTGAAATCAACAACAGGGCTACACTGGTAATTGGCATTGTTCAGCTTTGGTATTGGAAACTTTGCATCTGAACCACTTGTAATTTTTCAGCTGCTTGTGTACAGTACGCACTGACTCACTGTAGAATTCTTATTAAATCATGTGTTTGGAAGCTTGTGGTATGCAGAATATACTTTACTTTCATGGAGGATATCTTTATCATGTCTTACAGGAAAAAGGACAATACAAGTACAAACATTTAGATACAGACAATACATCCTGTTATTACATTACCACAGAGAATACACACTGTCATACTGCAGTGCCACCTACTGGATAGAAAGGTATAATGCATACAGCACATGTCAGTTTATATAAGCAACTTTATATTACAAGTTCACATTTATGTTTTTTTTAAGGTTTAGTAATCCTTTAAGAAGGGCAAGGAAGTTGCCTTCTAGCTTCCTTATCTTGGGATTAATCTTACCAACCCATTCCACTACTTATATGAGGCCAACTATCATCCAATGTTTTGTTGACTGTGTGTCAGACCGCCTGACACCCCACCTGGGTGCATTTTCCAAGATACAGCTTCCTCCACTCTGGAACCAGGAACGGGTATTATACCTGAAAATTGCACCCAGGAGTTAGACAACACTAGCTTAGGCACAAACTGGAACTCTCTTTATTGTAAATTCACAGAATTTATACCACACTAAATCAAATAAGAGCTTGACCACATTATCCTACAATGCAACTGATTACTCAAGACTTTTAGGCCTCGTACACACTATCGGACATATCCGATGAAAACAGTCCGCGGACCATTTCCATCGGATATGTCCGATCGGGAGTTTGATCCGATGGCGTGTACACACCATCGGATCAAATTCCCTGCCGCCAGACGGCGCGGTGACGTGGCGGTTACGTCACCGCCACGTCACCGCACCAGGAAGTTAAACACTTCCGCGCATGCGCCGAATCCATTCGGTGGCGGCGCGGCGGCGGTGGGGGACGACATGTCTGCTGGTAAGTGTACTAACCAGCAGACATGTCGGGCGGACAGATTCCCACCGGATAGATTTCAAAGCATGCTTTGAAATCTGTCGGGTGGAGAAATCTGTCCGCTAGCCCATACACACGAGCAGAGATGTCTGCTGAAACGGTCCATCGGACCGTTTTCAGCGGACATATCCCCTCGTGTGTACGAGGCCTTAGAGAGAGACCGAGGTAACCCCCCCTTCTGCAACGAGAGGCACCTCAGCACCCCGGGGTCCAGTGAGAAAGAAATTTGCCCATTGGTGATACTGTTAGCAGGGGATGAGCCACTGAGAGCAAGACACCAAGTGTACCAAATCCATAATTCACCCATACTGTACTCTATACTTCACCTATTACAAATCTAGACTGAACCTATACCAACCCTATACCGTATTGTACCGAACCTTTACCACATCTGAACCACCACTACCTTGCACCTGTGCCAAGACTATACTGTAACTATACTTTACCTATACTGCATGCAGGCTAACTGGGACTACCATAAACCACCATTTGGTTGCTAAGTGACCGGCCACTTTTTGCGATTCGGCACTGCTTCGCTTTAACTGACAATTGCGCGGTCGTGTGACGTAGCTCCGAAACAAAATTGACGTCCTTATTTTTCCACAAATAGAGCTTTCTTTTGGTGGTAGTTGATCACCTCTGTGGTTTTTATTTTTTGTGCTATAAACAAAAATAGAGCGACAATTTTGAACAAAAATTCAATATTGTTTTCTTTTTGCTATAATAAATATCCCCAAAAAATATATAAAAAAACTATTTTTTTCCTTAGTTTAGACCAATACCTATTCTTCTACATATTTTTGGTAAAAAAAATCACAATGAGCGTTTATTTCCTGTGATTTGTATGTTTGTATATTCAACCTGGTGTGTTAGGAGGGATGAGGTTTTTATGATTAAAGTTGAGGCAAAGAACAAAGGACTCATCCTAATCAGCGGCTCCTACAGGGGTAGTGCTAAATATAGATATGAATTTTCTGTACTGCAACTTCTTGCAGCTCTTTCAGTTCATTCTTTAGCAGATAACAGTATGGGCCTTAGGTTAAGAGAAAGAAGTTGTGTGTCTACACATTCTACGTCATATTATGAAAATGAATGAGAACATAGAGACCATTGTGTTTAAGAAACTGACACCAAGCTGGTACCAGTGGGATTTTGCATATATAATTGGGAAGGGTGACACAATCAAGGTAATTGTTAAGAGAGTTCTTGCAGGCACAGTGACTAATTCATACCCCTTTTGAAAACCAGACTCGTTTTTCATATTCCAATAATTCTGCTGAAAATATCAGCTGCTTTCCTAGTCTAGCTTCCGTTATCTCGATATTTATTTGTTGGTTGTTCTTGAACTTAGTCTGCAATTCTCATAGTCAATGGATTAGCAACATTTGTCTCACTTTTTTGTTTTGGTACCTGACCAATGGCTAATACATTTCTGTATACAAATGCCCTGCAGAGCCTCAGTTAAAGGGGTTGTAAAGGTTTGTTTTTTATTTTCTAAATAGGTTCCTTTAAGCTAGTGCACTGTTGGTTCACTGAAGCCCCGTACACACGGCCGAGGTTCTCGGCAGAAACCAGCGAGAACCTCGCTAGGAGCCGCATTCTGCCGAGAACCTCGGCCGTGTGTACGCTCTCAGCGAGCCCCGTCCGTCGGGAAACCCGTCGAGCAAATAGAGAACAGGTTCTCTATTTGCTCGACGGCCCGTCGGGATGAATGGCTGGTTGCCTTTCCCGACGGGCGGGTCGCCGATTCTGACGGCCGGCAGAGAACCTCGACGGGCGGAAGGATGTGTTCTGCCCGTCGAGGTTCTCTGCCGTGTGTACAGGGCCTTACTCTTTCCTTCAATTTCCCTTCTAAATGTTTTTTTTCTTTGTTTTCTTTGTCTGAATTTCTCACTTCCTGTTTCTCCTCAGTAAGCTGTTCTGACTGACTTCCCACCGCTCAGATGATGGTGGAAAGCTTACTGAGGAGCAACAGGAAGTGAGAAATTCAGACAAAGGAAAAAAAAACATTTAGAAGGGAAATCGAAGGAATAGCCAAGTGAACCAACAATGCACTAGCTTAACCCCCCTGGCGGTATTCCCGAGTCTGACTCGGGGTTACATTTTTGTGCTGCGATCGGTAACCCCGAGTCAGACTCGGGCTCGCCTCGCAGAATCCACAGGCATGGTTTACTTACCTTGTCCCTGGATTCAGCGATGCCACCACGCTGTGTGAGCGAGCAGGTGCTCGCTCGATTCACACAGTGCCTCTGTGTGCCGCCGATCTCCATTCCCTGCGACGTTACGACGCACGGGGGCGGAGAACAGCGCCATGTTAAAAAAGGTAAACAAACACATTACATACAGTATACTGTATGTAAAAAATACACACACCCCTTGTCCCTAGTGGTCTGCCCAGTGTCCTGCATGTTCTTTTACATAATAAAAACTGTTCTTTCTGCCTGCAAACTGGAGATTTTCCATAGCAACCAAAAGTGTCCCTTTATGTCAAAAATGGTTTTAGAGCAGCTATAAAACAGTGATAATAAATTGCAGAATTGAGCGATATCGATTTGTGGGGAAATTCGTCATAAAAAAATAAAAGTAATGACAGCGACAATTCTGCAACTGAGCGAATTTCAGTGATTTTGAGTTGATTACATTATTGAATAATTTTTATTATAATTATATTATTATTTGTTATAATTATTTATAATTATTTATTATATCATAATTTATAATTTTGTTTTAAAAAAAATGTCATACCCGGGATGCCTATTAGACTCTTGTTTGGTCAGATTTAAGTGAGTTATTCCTAAGAATAACAAGCCTACAGTATAAAACGCCAAATTTCCTTGCAAATAATGGTACCGCTTTCAGCACCTAAAATCTGAAATAATCATACCGCCAGGGAGGTTAAAGGAACCAATTTAGAAAATAAAAAACAAACTTTTTTTGACCTCTTTAAGTCTCAGTAACATAAGTGCATTTTGGGTGATTTTTATTTGCAACCACAAAAAGAAAAATGTTTAATTAAAAGAAAATTATGCTTCACATTCTTATTAAATAAAATCTATAAAAAAATAAATAAAATGCATTTGTGTGTCTGATCTGCACTATAACATAAGCAGTATGTATTGAATATCAGCTTTTCTATCTTGTCTTAGTATCTTGGAAAATCGATTGAATTCAACCAAAGCAAAAATGTTCATATGCTATGCTTTCTGCAGGATCTTTAGTATCCAATACTTCTAGGTGTGTCAGGTGTCTGGTTGCCCACTGTATGCTGTGCTTCTTTCCTACAGTCCTTACATCACTACTGTGCTCTGGAGTATGTCGGAAGGGATCACAGCAGGCATAGCTCCAGGAAGTGTCAGATGCTGAAAATTTCTAAAAGAACTTCAGCTCCCTTAGAGCAAAGAACAGAGGTGGCTGAACAGGTACCAGTAAGTAATAATTATTTTCTTTTTTTGTATTTAAAGAAATGCTTAGTCTTTTTAAGATGGAAAAAGAGAAATGGCTGCACATCTGAAGGTTCCAAACAACATGCCTTTATTAAAAATCACCAGGGTACACCTGGTGATTTTTGAGTAAGCACAGTTTGGATGTGTGAAACGCGTCTACGTGACTAAATAACTGGCGTCCCAGATAAGGGACTAGCTGGATGTTGGTGGGGAGGGGGGGGGGGGGGGGTAGCACCGTCTAGTGTGCTAGAGGATTAGTACAAGTTTTGTGAGAGTAGGTAACATTTGCAGGATTGGCTGGCAGGGTGTGTTTTGATCTGGGCTGGGAGCGGCTTAGGGTAGTGTTGGGTGACTAATAGGTAGCATCACTAGGACCTCCCACTCATTTCCAGAATGCTCTGGTGTTTTCTAGAAAGAGAGGTGGAGAGGGGCGCTGGAGCTTCCTGGGGTGTTCTGAGGAGCCCTGACCAATTCCCAATCTGGATTGGCAGGGGGCAGGCCTCCTTAAATACCCAGGATCCGCCCAGCAGGGGGAGGAGTTGATCGGGTGGAAGATAGAGATGGAGTGTTAGGTTGTCAGGGCCTTTGAGGGAACTCCCCAGTCTGGGGGTGGGTTGACCTTGGGCTTGGGCTCAGGTGCGGACGGGACCCTCTTACAAACCACAGAGGTGTCCTGATCAGGAGGCACAGGAAGAGCAAGAGAGGACAGCGGGAGAACACTGACTGAAAAGTCTCCAGGAGTTTCAGAGAGGCAGCCAAGAGGGCTGGTGAGTGTTCACACAGTCAGGAGGACTGGGAGGCAGACCTGAGAGGACTGAGATGCAGCAGTCTGAAATGGGTGCAGAGCCAGTCTGGAGGATTGTGGTGACACAGGCAGAGGAAAGGGGCAGCTGCAGACAAAAGGGCTGGCATTTCCTGAAGAGGTGGTGCTGGGAGCAGTGGCCACAGGGGCAGCTAGCACTAAGGCTTTCTACATTTTTGCTACACTATAGGGGGCCGCAGTTCTTGCCTGCAAAGGGCATCTGCTTTAGGCCTGGCTGAGCCAGTGTCAGGCCTACCAAATCAGTGCTAGCTGATCCAGGAAGTGCAAGCAAGTGATGTGCTGGAGAGAGAGAGAGAGAGAGAGAGCTGTATATACTGTGGATGTATATAGTTGGTCCCAACATTGACTGAACATTATCTAGACATCTCATAATTTTCATATCCCTATCCAAGTTAAATTCCCCTTAATAAAATACAAAAAAAATGACTGTTTAATGTCTCTTGAAATTGTGTGCTTGGCTGGGCAGGGTGGCACTACACTCAGCAAGCTGCCCATACGGGGGTATCGCTACTGTAGCAGGGTATCGCTGATATAAAAGACTACCATTGCTGATCGTGAAGGATCTCAGCTCCCTCCTGTGGCCGAGTTGGGTTAGAGCCACCTGTTGTTTACATTTCATTCTGGTACCGCAGAGAATGTTGGGGAATTAAGTTCAGGAGGAGAAGAGACTCCATTTGCTCTGGCTTGCAATAAACTACATTACCCAGAAAGCAGCTGGACAACCCCAAGATGCTTTGCCTTCTGCGCCGCCTGTGAGGGGAGGTAATTTAAGGGAGAGGACGTGTTTTTGGCGCTCTCACGGGACCGCCTCTTCAACCCAGGAGGACACTGACAGGAGTGTCTCCACGGGGAGTAGGCCCCAGCTGAGGCCTACATATGCCCGGGTGGAGCAGCTTTGAGAAGAAGAGTCAGAGCCTCTGCTGGAGTCATCGGACGAGTTCCCAGTAACTCTGCGACCTTGGCCTGGGATGTCAGGTCATGCTGATTAGCTATAGTTATAGTACTTAAAGGGTCACTAAAGGAAAAAAAAATGTACGCTAAATAGCTTCCTTTACCTTACTGCAGTCCTGGTTTCATGTCCTTATTGTTCATTTTTGCTTCAAAGTAGCTGTAATACTTCTCTGATCTCCACACTTCCTGCTGGTCTGCTCCTTATGAAAAGACTCATGCTAGCTTTTCACTGTGGTCCATGATCAAAGAGGTGTAATTACTATGGGCCAGATTCAGGTAGATGGGAGCATCTTTAAGCTGGAGTAACGTTTCTCATTTACGTTACTCTGGCGAAATTTTAGGAGCAAGTGCTGTTATTCATGAAGCACTTGCGCCTAAAGTTGCGGCAGCGTATCGCAAATGAGCCGGCGGAATTCAAATTGGGCGGGTACGGGGCGTGTATTATTTAAACTAAGCGCGATCCCGCGGCGAACGTACTGCGCATGCGTCGACTGTCAATGCATCCCAGTGCGCATGCTCCAAATTCTGTCAGTGAACGTCAATGACGTCAAATCCCCATTCATGGACGTTTTACGCAAGCGACGAGAATTTTTTTTTTTTCAACGCGATGACGACGGCTATACTTAACATAGGATACTCCACTAGGGGGCTGCTTTATCTTTACGCCGCGTATCGCTTACGGAAACGTCGGAAAGTCACTGCGTCGCGCCCGAATACGATTGTGAATTGCCGATTCCCGCTGATTAACATATTTTTTCGGCGTTAATCAGCGGGAACGCCCCCGGCGCCATTTTTAAATTAAAGTTGCGATGCGATGGCGAAATTCAATTACGCCGCTCGCATCGGAACTCCAACCCGGCGTTTCTTGTTTTCTGGTTACAGAAAACAAAAACGCCGGCTTAAAGTGACAGTTAGGCTGGAGTATCACTGATACTCCAGCCTAACTCTACCTGAATCTGGCCCTATGTGTCTAAAACTCCTCAGAACCAATCAGATTCATTTTAAAAACAAACATTGCCCTGGATATGTTTGTTTTTGTTCTGTGTGTCTCTCTACTTCACAGAAACATAAAACCATTTTTTAAAACTAAACTAAACTGCAGGTACATTATATGATTGATTTTTATCTGTTTTTAATCATTTTTAAAAGGAATCAGTTAAGTATTATGTCTATATACCCTGTAAACAGTCATTTTAGCAACAAAAAAAAAACATTTCCTTTAGTGATCCTTTATAGGTTATCTATCTAGTGTTGTATATTGATGATATTCATTTCATTGCTTGTTGATCGAGTAATTAATTCTATTACTTTATACCGTATTGTAGAGAGGCAGAGAGCTGGATGAGGCTTGGCAAGAGGGCGTTTCTATGTGTATATTTTGTTGAAGGGGTCCCTCTTGCTGTGTGCTTACACAGGTCTACATGACATTGTAGTCTAGCTTACAATTAAGCTTTATTACTGTTATTGATATTTGCAGGGACCTGCAGATAGAGTATCATTGCTTTATTCATGTTCTTTTGTTTTCATTTTAAGTAAAGCATTACTTTGGTTATCTTGAAGTTTGTGTGCAGCCCATCTTTCTACTGCAAGATCCCTTCCATTTAAGGTAACCCCATTATTTGCATAATTTGTTGTAGTGCAACAGGATATGGTGTTTCCCACAAGTTACTGGGGTCCACAACTCCCATATTACCAGGTGTGTTGAGGGAGGGTTTTGAGCCACAGAGCGTAGACCCAAAACAAACCAGCAGCTCTTTCAGGGGTAGTGCTACACTACAATAGGGGTTCTCAGATTGGATGTGATGGAGAGGAGGGGCGGTTATGTCACAATACTTAAACCTGCAATAAAGATCATACCCAGAGTTCAGCTTTAAGGGCTTCTAGAAAGAAGTTTGAAGCTCATCAATCCTTAAAGCTGATGCTGCTTAGACAAGCATTTACAAGCAAAGATAAAACAATGTTCGTGTGTTTAAAGCTTAACTGCCATTTGACAGGTCCTTTTTAACCAGTTATTGCTGCTTTAATGCATTTTTCAGCTAAAATTATAAATCTCTTTAAAAAGATGCATAAACAAGCTGTAGTACAAAGTAAGTGCTTTGTCCTGGGTTAATCAGTGGAGGGCAGGAAGAGATAAAATGTGTCATTATGTTTTGTCCATATCACCAGGCAATACTTCCGCACTAGCCAGTGTGCACTGAACTTTGTCACTTGCAAGAAAAAAAAAACTGTAGCTCTCAGTCTTATTCTTTATGTTAAAACAGCCCAAAGCACTAAAGCCTCGTACACACGATCAAATCTGTCTGCTGGAAACGGTCTGCTAGACCGTCCCAGCAGACAGATTCGATCGTGTGTACGGGCAAACAGACGGATTTGGCCACCCGACAGATTTCAAAGCATGCTTTGAAATCTGTCGGCTGGGAACCCGTCCGCCCGACATGTCTGCTGGTTAGTACGCTAACCAGCAGACATGTCTTCTCGCACACGCGCCGAATGATTTCGACGCATGCGCGGAAGTGTTTTACTTCCTGGTGCGGTGACGTGGCGGCGTCAACGTCACCGCCACGTCACCGACACGTCAGCGCGCTGTCTGCTGGCGGGGATTTTGGTTTGCTTGTGTGTACACGCGAGCAAACAAAAATCCCAGCAGACAGATTTGTTAAAATCGGTCGGTCTGACCGATTTGAACAAATGGATTTACTCGTGTGTACGAGGCCTAACTCTGACTTATTTATAGCCTAAGCCTACTATACCAAACACACAATAACACCAAAAGACATATTAGTATAATTGTCTTTTTTTATGGGAGGAATACATGTGGCATGGTAGTTTGTTGTACAAACTTGTCTATGATAAACTCTGGCCACTTAATTATATATTGACAAAGAAACTGCTACTGACTGGTTGACAATGATTTGAAATACAGTTTCTATATTCTCTTTTTGTCCAGCGACTATATATCGCTGCACTAGGCACATAAATAATAAGTCCTTCTTACCTAGGTTTCTCCTTTTTGGTGTAGATTTGTCCCAATCTATGTCAAATTATTTTTGCAAATTCTGTAATTGAAAACCACCATTTGAGGCAGCATGCTGAAAACTTTATATGGATTGCTGCCATTGGTCTGTACAGTCCAAAGGTGGAACAAAATTCCTTGTGATCCCACGCATGACATGAGCCAGGGCCCCTCCAAACAGCACATAATGGAGTTTATTCACTGTCGGCCCGTTAACACCTATGCATTTTAATGCAGATATTTTAACATACATTAATGCGTGTGCACAGGTTAGTTTGCTTACTTTCAAAAGGTGATAGCTAGACTTGATTTAGCAACACATTCTGGCGAATGCATCGCTAACTGCCTTACTCCACTGCAGAAAGTTATAGTTCCCCTTTGCAATTGTAGTTTAACCTCTTATATACTTAAAGACTCTTGATAAGTTTGAGGCCTCATGCATGTAGGCCGGCAAAGTTGGGCCTACAAGGGTAGCTAGGTTGTTTGTCACGCCCTCCATGTTTCCCTATTAACTCGGTGGGCGCCAAGTACTGGGTCACATGAAAGGCCTACCCTGAGTAGGTTCTTCTAGGCTATGTTAGACATTTTGTTTTATAGTCACTTTACTGCACGCATCGGGTACCCTTGTTTTGTGTGGTCTTCATGAATATCCTGGTACAAGGCTGAGGCTGCCGTGGGGGAATATCCGACCTTAAGGTGGGCCTTTACTCTTGGAGATGAACAAACACCATGTACGCTGATACCTTCCTGGCCGGGAAAGCACTAACAAACTATTTCAGCCTGCCCACATGCACACTGAGGGCCAGATTCTCTAAGAAATCCGTCCACGTAGCGTAAGCCATTTACACTACGCCGCCGCATCGTACTAGAGCAAGTGCCGTATTCTCTAAGCATTTGCTCCGTAGTTTGCGTTGGCGTAGCGAAAATGGCCCAGCGTAAGCCTGCGTAATTCTATTTAAATGAAGCGCCCCCGCGTCGAACGAACTGCGCATGCGCCGGCCGGGGAAAAAGCCCAGTGCGCATGCTCCAGCTCACGTCGGAAAGCGTTGTTGAAACCGAAGTCAAAACCACGTGATCATCACTACGCAATGCCCTATTCGCGAAAGAGTTAGTAAAACGACGTAAGCGACGGAAAAAGCCGATGCTGACCCGACGCCATACTTAACATGGCATCCGATGGTACTTCGTAAGGTTACTCCTCATAGAAGCAGGGGTAACCTTACACGAACGAAAACGACGTACGCGATGACGGTGCGACGTAAAAGCGATCGGGAATCGGCATAGTAGCCTCATTTGCATAGGCAAATGAGAAAACAACGTAAAGGCCACCTAGTGGCCGGAGTTGTCATTACAACTACGATCCGCAAGTGTAATAGTATTACACTTGTCGGATGTTCAAGCGTATCTATGCCAAAGTGATGCTAAGAATCACTCGCATAGATACGAGCCAAAAAAAACGGCGATACAACGGGGTATCTGAGATACTCCGTCGTAGCGCCTCTGAGAATCTGGCCCTAAATCCCCATGACTAAGCTTCGGGGGGGGGGGGGCGAGTGAAATGCATTGTGGGTATGGTCTGGTTGGAGTCCAGGCTGAGGTTGCAACTCTATCCATCACTCCAGGCCATCTAGATGTGCGAATTCTAGGGGCTACTCCATTGTTCGTTGAAGCTCTACTTGAACCAGAACGGGTTCGATCTCTTGTCCGCACTCTAGCAGCAGCTGTGGAAGCATTGACTACATACCACCGAGCCTGAGCGGTACACACACATTTCCTAGGTCACATGCACACTAGATGTTTTTTTGCAGCTGCTCCCAGGGGCTTCAGAAGTTTATTTTTCCTGCCTCTAAATTCCATTTCATGTTAGCTTATGTGTCAATGCACACGTAGACTTTTAGCAGCATTTAGTGGCAGGAGCTTTTAGAGGCAGGAAAAAAACCCACTGCCAGTGCATCCAGGAAAATTTAGCATTTTGCCAGAAAAAGCACTCAGCGCGTCCTAACATGTGTTAACGCTAGCCAATTTGAAATGAATTATTCTGGACAATTAAATGAATTAACTCCCAGGCTCTTGGTGCCAGTAAACACACTTAAATGCACCCTAACACATTACACACTTAGACAAGCGTCAGGTGTTTTTTCTGCCACAAAGCTGCTGCCAGGAGAAAAGGCTTTTTGCTGTAGAGCATGCCCATTGGGTTCCTACCCACTCACTTCCAGTGGGAAGTGCCCTTAGATCCTTTCTTATCCGGTTTTTGAATTATAGAAATAAAGAAAATATGTTGCGTAGGGCTAGAGTTATGAAGGAAATTAGTTACAAATTGCTTTAAAATCATGTGCTTCCCAGATTTTTCCCCATCTCTCTCCTGGACATGGGCCAGCCGGGCCCTCTATCACTTTTCACATATGGCTTACTGTACTTGCTGCCAGTATAGTATTCCCCAATGGTGGTTTTTTTTTGTGTGTGTGTTATTTTTTTTTTTTTTCTCCCCTTCTCCTTCTATTTTTTTTTTTTTTTTACTCCGTCAGTTTCTGGGACTGTTTATTATGTTGACTGAGCAATATAGTAAAGGGTCTGGTGAATACTTGTTTTGTTTGTTTTTTTAATTGAATATGGCTAGGCAGTATATATGTTTTCTTTCTTGGAACGTTTGTGGTATGAATTCCCCTCTAAAAAGAAATGCAGTTTTGGATTATACAACCCTATTCGATCCATTAGTTGTCTGTCTGCAGGAGATTCATGTCACCGGTAATACCATCAGATGGTTTCAGCGAAGGGGGGTTAGGGAGGGATACCATTCTTTTTTTCTTCTCACTCCCGGGGGTCTCTATATTAATTCATAATGATATATCATTCTCCTGCACTAGGATGCTAGTGGATGTGAATGGCAGGTTTATTTTCCTTCAGTGTCAGATATGTGACTTTGAATTGATCATTGCTGCCATTTATATTCCCCCTCCATATAATCCTGAGATTCTTCTTCAGCTTATGTCATTTGTAAAGGCCTATGCCTTACATTCAATATTGGTGACTGGTGACCTTAATAATGTAATCAACCCAGAACAGGATAGATTTCCATCTCCTTGCTCCTTATTCATAGATGGCCTCTATTCTTTTGGGAGGCTCTGTTGGGATTTAGGGTTACATGATATGTGGCAAAGGTTACATCCTACTAAAAATTCATATACTTGTCACTCTAAAACATTTAGTTCGCTATCAAGAATCGATCTGGTGTTGTGCTCTGCAGACCTCGTCATGGCTTTTAAGGATGTGCTTATAGAGTCAAGAGAGGTATTTCTGACCATTCCCCAGTGATATTTATTATGGCCTTTGGGCGTTTTAAGGTCTAATATCCCTTTGCGTCTAAATCCATTCTGGTTGGATTTATTTCCTCAGGAGGGAGTCCTGCTGGACCTTCTGGGGATGTTTATCACTCAGAATGAAGGATCAGCACCTACTAGAATAGTATGGGATGCTGTCAAGGATTACTTGAGAGGACTTTTGATGAAACAATTGAGTGGTATTAAAACAACCTTGCGTAGAGTGCTTGAACAGATCAAGGGGGAGGCGCTAGCGGCTGAGGCCGGATTTATTTTAACTCCCAGTTCAACAAATAAAATAGCCCGGGGAAACTTTTCAGACTAAGCTAAGCTTGCTGCTGGAAGATAGGGCACAGAAAAAACAATTCTTCCAAAAACGGCTGAACTGCGCTAAAGGGGAGGCAGCAGGTAAAATATTGGCTCAGGTCATTTGCGCGGAATCAGGCATTACATCCTGCGTTACAGTGTTAGGGATCACGGTGGGTGTATACCACCACAGGAGATATGCTGTCTATCTTCTCTTCCTTTTATTAAGATCTATATACATCACGGGTGAGCTACCCCTCTGCTGAGTTGACTGCTTATCTTGATAGGATTATTCTCCCAAGACTATCACAGAAAGATCAGGAGATGCTCAATGCCCCCTTGACTCAATTGGAAGTGGCAGCTGCACTGGCTAGCTTTGCCAATAACAAAGCACCAAGGGCAGACGGTATTCCATTTGAGGTTTATAAAAAATATGGTGAAGTGCTGTTACCTACCCTACTTAAAACATTTAATTCAGCTTTGTTGGGGTGGCGTCTCCAGGACTCAATGCCCGAAGCTGCGATTATGGTTATTCTGAAAAAAGATTAAGATCCATTATATTCTGAATTATACTGGCCCATCTCCTTATTATCAATAGGTGTAAAGATACTAGCTAAGGTCTTAGCCAATAGATTGAAAAAGATGATAACACATATTATTCACCCTGATCAAGCTGGCTTTATCCCTAACATGCCAACAGCTGTTAATATTAGGCAAGCTTATCTTAATATGCAGATCAAGGCGATTAACCATACGGATCGGGCCTTCCTGGCATTGAATGAATGAATGAATGAATGAAGAACTTATATAGCGCAGCACATGCAAAGTAAATCGCCTCTGGGCGCTTGTTGTTCCTGTCTCCTTTGAGATCAAAAGAGATGCATCTTAATCTTTCTCCTGAAGACTAAATAGTTCTCCTCCAGCCGAATGCTCGCTGGTAAGGCGTTCCATAGTCTGGGACCTTGGACAGCGAATCTCCTGTCTCCTTTGGACTTGTATCTGGCTTTCGGTATCTGAAGCCGATTTTGATTGGTGGATCGTAGAATACGATTGGGATTGTGGACTTTTAATTTTTCGCATAGATAATGGGGAGCATTCCCATGGATACATCTATGCGTTAGACAGAGAGCTTTAAAGGAGATTCTGTCTTTAACTGGTAGCCAGTGAAGGGATCTCAGTGAAGGTGAGATTGATTCCCAGGGTTTTTTCCCAGTCACAAGTCTGGCGGCCGTATTTTGAACGACTTGAAGACGAGCGATCTGGTACTTGGGGAGTCCGAGGTAAAGGGCATTTGCATAGTCCAGTCTGGAGTTTACAATCGCTCCCACCACGACCGCTATGTCTTTCTTGGGAATAAAAGGCGTGAGTCTGCGCAGTAGGCGCAGCAGATGGTGAGATCCGCTGACTACTGACCCTATTTGTGCGTTCATTGTCATGTCGGAGTCAAAGATGACCCCAAGACTTTTGACTTTGGCGCTAGGGGTGATGATTTTGCCCAGAATGGGCGGCGGGATCCAGGTTGTTGTCGATAGATTCCTACGCTAGGCGTGAAACAGAAGAAGTTCTGTTTTTGCTCCGTTGAGTTTGAGATAACTCTTTGTCATCCAGTCCTCTATCAAAGAGAGACAGGTCTCTAGATTGAGGTGGTGATCCTTTTTATTGCAAATGCGGAAGTACAGTTGCGTATCGTCTGCATATGAGTGATAAAGCAGTTTTTGGCTGCTGATGATTTCGAAAAGAGGTCACACATAGATGTTGAATAACATCAGTGACAGGGGAGATCCTTGAGGGACCCCGCACAATAATGTGCGTTGTTCAGAAGTGAAGGGTCCTAGCTTCACTATTTGCGATCGGTTTTCCAAAAAAGAGGAGAACCAGGATAGATCGCTTTCTGCGACTTTAGCTATTTTAGCCAGCCGAGTCAATAACAGCTTGTGATCCACTGTATCAAAGGCTGCGCTTAGGTCCAGCAGAACCAGAAGAGAAGATTCTCCTTCGTCTGCGGCCTCGAGAACATCGTCCCATATCTTAAGCAATGCTGTTTCCGTCCCGTGTCCGGGACAGAATCCTGATTGAAATGGGTCGAGTAAGTTGTGGGTATCTAGATGCTGTTGCAGCTGCTGTACCACTGCTTTCTCCATTACCTTGGAGAGAACATTTAGGCCTGTTATGGGGCGCCAGTTGAGTGGATCCTTAGGATCCAGGGTGGCTTTCTTCAAGATGGGTTGAATGAAGCCCTCCTTCAACTGGGAGGGCATTATGCCCTCCCTGAAGGATTGGTTGATAAGCTGCGTGACCGGAGGTGCCAAGATGTCAGCGCATTCCTTCAGCAGTTTGGTGGGGATAATATCATTTGGCGCAATGCTGTTGCGCAGAGTGCCGATGATATTTTTAGTGGTCTGAATGGAGATGGGTTCCAGCGTGAACTCACCTAACTGTGGTGAATTACTGCCGGTGCAGTGTAAATGACTACGGGGGGGGCTGGAAGAGCAATTGTTTTGCTGAATGCTTTGCCGGATAGCCCCAATTTTGTTAATGAAGCAATCCGATAACTCATCGCAAAATTCTTGTGTGTCCAAGTTGGGGGCTTCAAGACATCCTGGATTCATGGTCTGAGTGACCAGCTTGAAGAGTTCGCGGGGGCGATTTAGGGCACCGTTGATAGCCTCAGAAAAATAGTTTTTCTTGGCTTCAAAGATTTGCTTGTAGTATTTCCTAGTTATTACCTTGTAGATCGAGAGGTTCTCATCTGAAGAGCTTTTTTCCAGGCTGCTTCTGCCCTTCTACGCTCTTGCTTCAGTAACGCCAGCTGGTTGTTGAACCAGCCGGAGTTATTTTTCCTGATCTGGGTCTTTCGTTTCGGCGCTATCAAGTCAGCTGACTGCAATAGTGCTGTGTTTATGGCCTCCAGTGTTTCTTCCGCTGTTTGGTGCGGCTGAATTGTGTTTATTTTTTCCCCTAACGTGGCTTTGAAGAGTTCCGAGTGGAGCTTCTTCTGACATCTGGTCCAGTGTGTTGTCACTGGATTTGATGTTTTTGTTAAGGGGGGGAATTCAGAAATAATGAATTTAATTGCATGGTGATCTGTCCATGGCAATGGTTCATTTTCCAAGATTTTTATTTCCAGATCTTGTCTGAAAATAAGATCGAGCGTATGACCTGAAGAATGTGTGGGCCCACATACTAGTTGCTGAAGCCCTAATCCTTCCAGGTGGTCGATGCAGGCGTCGGCAATGGGGTCTTGCGGGGAGTTGGCCCAAAGGTTGAAGTCCCCGAGCAGCAAAAGGTGTTTGCTATTCAGGGTATAGGTGGAAACAAAGTCCGTCAAAGATGGGAGCAGCTGCAACTTGGGGCCAGGTGGCCTATAGCAGAGTAGAATCCGGATGGTCTCCTGACCGTTTGCTTGCAGTTGAAGAGTAAGGGTTTCCATGAATGGAACAGGGTTTTGGAGGCTTGGTTTTGTGATCGCAAGACGCGTCTTATGGATCACCGCCAATCCTCCTCCTCTTTGCCCTATTCTGTTTTCCGTTATAATACGGTAGTTTTCTGGCACCAATTCTCCTAGAATGGTGTTACAGTCGGCTGTGAGCCAGCTCTCTGTAATAAAGAGGCAGTCTAAGTCATGTTGCAATAAGAAATCATGGATTTCTAATCGTTTTTTTACTGCCGATCTAGTGTTAATCAAAGCACATGATATGTGCTTCGGCTGTGGTAACTGCCTGCGATTTTTGGTAGTCGATCGTCGCTCGATCCTCAAAAGTCGCAGATTTCCTAGGGTCTTTTTGGTAGCGGCCGACAGAATTGCGGCAAATCGCTCCAGATCCCAAATGTTCTCCGCCGAGTATTGCCGATTAACCATGGCGGGGGTGGGGGGGTGGATTCTTAAGGATAACTGAATCCTCTGATCCTGACTTGGTCCAGAGGAAGGCAAAAAAAACATGACCACGCTGCGCCAATATGCTGTGGTAGGGAAAAAAATTCCTTCCTGACCCCTAAAGAGGCTATCGGGTTTAGCCCTGGATCAAGTTTTAAATGAGTTTGAAAGGGGGGAGACAGGGCTGGGTGGAGCAAACTGGCCACCGACCTGGCAGCAGGATCCAGGCTGGGGGGTACCAGGCTAAGTAGACCACTGTCTGTGCCGCCTGGGGGGCTGAGAAGGATGATTGGGGGCAAGGGGACTCTGTAGGGGTAGGGGGGGCTTCCTGGCCCGATTAGGGCAAAAGGTACCGATGGTTGGGGGGTGGGGAGCGGCGCGCCGCTAGGCCGCGGATGAAGCCGCGGCCTTTCCTGAGTTGCGGCTGCCGCGATCGGAGGCTAGTAGGGATGGATGGCGAAAAGGACGCCCGAGCGGTGGTAGCGGTGTGGGGATGCTTCTGGGGTAAGGGGGGGGGTTTCTTGGCCTATAGCAGCGTGTGGGGATCGGCGCGGCGTTAGGCCGCAAGTGAAGCCGCGGTCTTTCCTAGATCGTGGCGCCCGCGATTCCCCACAGGCTGGCGCGGTTGTCGGGAAAAAGCACCCGGGGGAGCAACCGAGGAGGGGAAGAAGGAGCAAGGGAGAGCCGTGGGGCATGGATGTTTGTGGCGGCTTGTCCTCAAAAGGACGGCCGTCAATGGTCCCAGTAAGGCTCTTACCTGGAGTGAGAAGAATCCAGGGGGGATACTCAGAGGTACTCAGAAACCGGTAAATTGCAGGTAGTGGCAGCAAAAGACAGGGAGGTGGAAGCCCTGCTTGCCTGCGAGGCCTGGAGCCGCACAGTGGGAGGGCCCTGCCTGGCTGAGCTATCCCTGAGAGAGAGACTCGTTTGAGAGCGTCCTACTCTCTCAACAACTGACACTGATCTGGCTGGAGATGGATGATTGTTGTGGCATTGGATGCCATTAAGGCATTTGACAATTTAGAATGGCCCTTTCTTAGAGCCGTTCTGGAGAAATTTGGTCTGGGGGACACATTCTGTCAATGGGTTTAACTATTATACTCTAGCCCTAAGGCTTCGATAAGGGTTAATGGCGCACAGTCTTCCTCCTTTATGTTATTTTGTGGCACAAGGCAGGGGTGTCCTTTGTCTCCCCTCCTTTTTGCCATTGCTATTGAACTATTGGCACCCCTTCTCTGGGTGGCTTTGGACGTAACGGGTTTGGTAAGTGGAACTATGGAAGAAAAGGTAGCATTATATGCTGGTGATGTTATTCTATTTCTATCTCATCTTCGGTCCTTTGTGACAGTGATTATATGAGTTTGCAAAGTTCTCAGGGCTTGCTATTTACTGGGAGAAGTCCGTCCTTCTGCCGCTAAATCCACTATTGAAGGATCTGCCATCAATATGCCCACAACTTGTAATTGCCTCTTTCAAACATCTGGGAGTCATTGTGATGGATAGCTGCCCTGCATGTCGCTGAGTGAAGTTGCAGTGTGTTCCCTTGTGTTACTGATTCTGTATTGCTTTGCCCAGCTGTTACCGACCTTAACCTGCTTCTTGAACTTTCCCTGTCTACTGATTCAGTCCCATGCTGCCTGGCTGTTACTGACTCCGGCCTGCTCTCGGATTTCCTTTGCCGTGGGTTCCTGTGGACCGTGGATTCCAGTTCTACTCACCTGTGGTGTGATACCATCAGCCAGCTACAACAGCACTTGTGCCACGCCATGCCATCACTCTCTCTGTCTTCACCTTCAGAAGTATTGGATAGGTTCCAGTCTCTATCTGGTACACGATATAAGTATAAACCTGTTTGTTATTTTAATTAAAAAACTTAGCTCTGCAATCACTTGAAAGTAAACCTGTGGTCAGGCTCTGGACAATCAAGTATCTGTATATGCCTAAAAAGTAGTAAAATGGCTTTAAAAGAAGCCGCTGTAGCTGCAGGCACTGTGGAGCAATTTATTGTTACAATAGTATGTAAATCCAACTCTGGAAACTGCAGGTCAGGGGGGAAGCTCCACTTATCTGCCTTCTCTACTAGGGCTCAAGTCCTGCGGGAACGCGTGGGAACGGAGTCCCTGCACTTTTTTTACAGCAGGAATGCAGTTCCCTTTGCAGGACTAGAGCAGCCTCAAGCAACCGAGCCGCCCGAACCAATCCTTCACTAAGCGGCGATGCCCAGCTCAAGTCACTGTCAGAGGCAGGCGAACCTTAGTAATCCTTTATGTTACTGGTTACTTCCTGTATATGGATTCATCGGGTAGTGTGCGGGTATTCCCTCTCTTCCTTGATGCCGCAATGTCTCCTGGGAACAATGACAGAAGCTCCCAGGAGACATTGCGGAATCGAGGAAGTGACAGAATACCCACACACTACCTGATGAATCCATATACAGGAAGCGGGCAGTAACAAAGGATTACTAAGGTACAGTGGATCGGAAAAAAAACATGCGGTTTAGTAATTATGCATATGAGCGTATCATTATTTTTTTGGTGGGGGAGTGGATCTTGGGTGGGAGTTCCCACACTTTTTTACCTAGGACTTGACCCCTGTTCTCTACTCCTCAGTTGTCACTTTTTGGGGGGAGGGGGAGAGATTACCTGGATTTAACAGGTACCTGCTCCCTCCTCCGGCTGAATTTGCAGTGGCAAACTCAGCCGGTAGTTTAGCCATTCACAAAGTGTAGCATGCTCCATGCATGTAGAGAACCGGATGTGGAGCCACAAGGTGATTGTAAAGTCTTGTTTTTTGAAATAGCAAGCATATTATACATACAGTATCTGCTCCATCTAGCAGCCTGGATCCTCCTCTTCTTGGGTGCCTCTTTGCTGCTCCTGGCCCCTCCCTCCTTTTGAGTGCCCCCACAGCAAGCAGCTTGCTATGGGGGCACCCGAGCCGAGGTGCAGCTCTGTGTGTCCATTCAGACACGGAGCTGCTGTTCTGCCCTGCCACCTCTCTCCCCTGATTGGCTAACTGACTTTGACAGCTGCAGGAGTCAATAACGCCGCTGCTGTGTCTCAGCCAATCAGGTGACAGATGAGGAAATGGTGGACATCACTGGACAGAGAGGGACCTCAGGTAAGTATTGGGGAGCCGAGGGAGGCTTTTACACACAGAAGGTTTTTACAACTGCTTTCACTGCCAGTTTCCCTTGGATGGAGGCGACGCCGGGAGCCTATTGAAAAAGCTCAGGTGAGGACACCGCTGGATTCCTGGACAGGTAAGTGCCCTAATAATAAAAGTATTTGTAGCAGCTGGGTTTTATTTTTCTTTTCTGATGAAGCCTGGAGCTTCGCTGTAAACACACATTTGTCATTAGTCAAAGTAATCATTGTTTTTTTCAGAAGCTGCAGCTATATGTACAAATAAATGTTCATAGTGAAAATGAAGATATTACACTTCTCAAAATAATAGACTTCTCAATTCTGACCACTCTCTAATCCTAAAACGAGCTATAAAAAAACATTGATAAAATTCCATCCCTGCATATGCCAATTACTCACTTTCACTTTTCACACACAACACAGCATGTCTTTCAATTATCATGTAGAATGTCACTACTTTGTTGGTTATTTATACTTAACAGAAAAGTGGAAATAAAGTTATTTTTGCAATGTATATCTTTGAAGAGACCCTGTCACCAATTTTAAAAAATCGCACATAAAATCACAGGAACATCAATCATTTTATTTTCCTTTTCATTAATTATTTTTTATTAATTTGCAATGTATGTTTGACTAGCCAGTTCTCCAGCATATTTCCCTCCCTCCTTATAGGCAACTACTCTACCAGGAGTGCCTAATTGTTCTCTGTGCTGGTCCAGCTTCCTTACCCCTAAACGTTGTACATAACGGTAGCGCCCACTTACTGTCAGTAAGGGACGCTGTTCAAATTTAGTGGGGGAATGAGAGAGTTATGTTGCTCTCATTCTTTGATTTTGTTAAATTTGGCTATCGCCAAATCTGTATTGCTCTGTGGGTCAGTCTGTGCTCCAGGGATACGGTTTCACCTCTGGGCAGCAGATGGCACCAGAGGGGTTCCAGAACAGAGCCGTCTTTCCTCAACAGCCAATCAGAGGAGTGTTTCCCTCACTGGACATTCTGGGAGAGGGTATATCTGAAGCGAGCGCCTTTTTGTCCGGGTCTTCTACCCGGGTCTCCTCTCTGCAGCGGGTCGCAGGTGCGGCACCCACCTTCAGGGTGTGCGCACACCACGAGGCCGCCACTACGGCCTACCTGGCCGGGGCCTACACTATGCGGAGCTACGAACTCTGGGCCTCATGGCTCAGAGCAACTGATGCTGTCAGGGACCCCAGTGACTTACTGGGTTCCCACTTTTACTGAGAAGATCCCAAGCTGGGTGCTGTTCGGTGGGGGATCGGTCTGAGGAGAACCCAGAGACAGGTGATCAAACAGGGCTTGAACGAACCATCGGGGTGTAGGGGCTTTCACTTGAAAACCATACCAGACCTAAGGGCCTGGTATGCTCCTGGAGGGGAACCCATGCCAGTTTTTTATTTAAAATTTGGCGTGGAGTTCCCTTGTGGGAGGGAGGTGCTTGCCTTAGAACAGGTTCACACTGGGGCGACTTCCTGTAAAGTTACTTCACTGTGAACGGGGATCCGACTTGGAAGCGACTTCCATTGAAATCAATGGGTACAAGTCGCCTACAAGTCGGATTGAAGTAGTACAGGAACCTTTTTTCAAGTCGGAGCGACTGCAGTAGTGTGCATTAAGACGGCTCCATTCACTTACATTGATTTCTTCATGCAGCGCGACTTGAGGCGACTAGGGGCGACCTGAAGAAGTCGGATCCAAAGTCGGACCTGTGTGAATGGGCTCTAAGTGACGCCAAGTCATATCAAAATTACACTAAATTTAAATCTCAGAGAGAATTGGTAGGTAGGTGTCTTCCATAGGTAGGCAATTCCTCAACACATTTCGCGGTAACACCCCATTTCTTCAGGAAATTAGGGGTATTACAGAGACTGAAAATTAGACAATTCAAAGTACAAAATAATCACTAGACTCATTATCCTTTTTTATATAGATTATATATTTTTGTCAGGACTGCGATATTGCAGCAGACAGATCAGACACTTTTGACACTATTTTGGGACCATTCACATTTATACAGCGAACAGTGCCATAAATATGATTACTGTATAAATGTGACTGGCAGGGAAGAAGTTAACACTAGGAGTTGATCAAGGGGTTAAATGTGTTTCCTAGGGAGTGATTGTAACTATGGAAGGAGGGGACTGACTGGGGAGGTGAACGATCGGTGTCCCTATGTACAAGGGACACACCATCGGTCTCCTCTCCCTGACAGGACGTGAATCTGTGTGTTTACACACACAGATCCACGTCCCTGGCTCTGCAACTGCAGAGTGCGCATACCCAATGGACATCGCGGCCGCTAGGCAAGCACATCAGAACCCGAGTGACGTGGTGGACACGTGTGCCCCCTAGCGGCCGGGAGGCCTGAGGACAGTATATGATGGCCACCCAGGATGGCAGAGCCACCTTGGGCCATCATATTACAATAACCGGGATGTGAAGTGGTTAACCACTTCCCGACCGCTGCATGTAGATATACGTCCACAGAAGGGCACGTTAAGGCAGATGGACGTATATATATGTCCCTGCCTTTGCGCGGGTCGGGTGTCTGATCGGGACCCCCCGGACTACATGCAGCGGTCGGAAACCCGCGGGGAGCAATCCGGGACGAGGGCGCGGCTATTCGTTTCTAGCCGCCCGCTCGTGATCGCTCCCCGGAGCTGAAGAACGGGGAGAGCCGTATGTAAACACGGCTTCCCCGTGCTTCACTGTGGCGGCTGCATCGATCGAGTGATCCCTTTTATAGGGAGACTCGATCGATGACGTCAGACCTACAGCCACACCCCCCTACAGTTGTAAACACACACAGGGAACACACAAATCCTACAGCGCCCCCTGTGGTTAACTCCCAAACTGCAACTGTCATTTTCACAATAAACAATGCAATTTAAATGCATTTTTTGCTGTGAAAATTACAATGGTCCCAAAAATGTGTCAAAATTGTCCGAAGTGTCCGCCATAATGTCACAGTCACGAAAAAATCGCTGATCGGCGCCATTAGTAGTAAAAAAAAAAAATGCAATAAAACTATTCCCTATTTTGTAAACGCTATCAATTTTGCGCAAACCAATCGATAAACCCTTATTGTGATTTTTTTTACCAAACATAGTTAGAGTAATACGTATCGGCCTAAACTGAGGAAAACATTTTTTTTTAGATATGTTTTGGGGATATTTATTATAGCAAAAAGTAAAAAATATTGCATTTTTTTCAAAATTGTCGCTCTATTTTTGTTTATAGCGCAACAAATAAAAACCGCAGAGGTGATCAAATACCACCAAAAGAAAGCTCTATTTGTGGGGGAAAAAGGACGCCAATTTTGTTTGGGAGCCATGTCGCACGACCGCGCAATTGTCTGTCAAAGCGACGCAGTGCCGAATTGTAAAAATGCCTTTGGGCATTTAGCAGCATATTGGTCTGGGGTTAATTAAGCTTTAACAATAAAACCTGGAAGCTGATTGGTTTCTTTGCAGAATTGTGACTAATTTTGCCCTCTCTAGCTTTAGTAAATAAACCCCAAAGGGACATTTCTGCATGTGCATAGATGGAAAGGGCCCTTAGTATTTTCACATTCGTTGTCGGTTTGCTTTAAAAAGGTCCTCTATAGCTGTTTTATTTGTATCCAATTTACATAATAATCCTGTGGGTCTCATGTTCCCTTTATCGCTAAGGTGCCTGTTTGTTTTTGTTTTTTTACTTGTGCTGTGATGAGGCAATACGTCCTCAGAGAGCTTTCCTGTGATAGCAGCGCTTGGTTACAGGATCACACAACTCTTAAAGGGGTAGTTAGCCATTCTTTTTTTTTTTATCACAATCTCTAGTGAAATAGAGGTTTTGAAAACGCACTGCAGACATGATGATGCCAAAAAAATCATAACAAAAGGAAAAGTGCTATAAGTCCACCAAAATAGCATGTTGAAACTTCCAAGAACATAATTTATTCCTCAATATCTCTCATTGCGGATCTCCATTTTTGGGACTCCCAGTGCTTAGGCAGAGCAGCACATTGGATGAGCCTTCCTAGATATCAATCTGCTAAACCCCTTTATCAGAGATTGTGGCCCGGATTCACAGAGCACTTACACCGACGTATAACAAGTTACGCCGACGTAAGTGCAAATGTGCGCCGTCGTATCTGTGAGCCGGACCCACAAACAGAGATACGCCTAAAACCAGGCTACACCCCGCCGCCGTAACTTACTTACGCCGGCGTAGGGTGGGCGTACATTTAGGCTGGGTGCATGGTGCCGCTCCCATTGATTAGCCATTCAAACGTGCAAATGAGGGAAATACGGCGATTCACGAATGTACGTGCGGCCGAAGCAAGCTACGCGCGGTGCGCATAAGTTGTATGTCCGGCGTAAAGTTATTCATAAAAGAGGTGTAACTCAGCAACTGGCATGCTCAGGTCTGCACCAGGGAACACAAGCCGGCGTATTTTACGTTGGACGTGTGTCTGGCTGGGCGTAGGTTACGTTAACGGCGTACACAGTGATCCGGCGTATCTTAGGCAGTTGTTCCGACGTGGTTGTGAGCATGCGCGACGCATGCGCAGTTCGTTATACGTACTGGTCTGGCGCTCGGCCCATCATTTACATGGGGTCACGCCTCATTTGCATGGATCACGCCCACTTCCACTTACGCTGGCCTGCGCCTTCGAAAATACGCTACGCTGGCACATCTTGGTGAGCAATGGCTTGCTGAATGCAGTGCTTTCCTCTCCGCGCTGCGCCGGCGTAGCATACTGTGTGTGTGCGCTACGCTGGTGTAAATGTGCGCCCACTCTCTGTGAATCTGGGCCTATGTGCCTAGCTGCCACATTGGGTCATGTGCATAGGCATGCGCAGCCTATTGGATTAGGGTGTGCACCCCAAAACTCAAACGCACGTGTGCGCTTGTGTGTGAATGTATATATACATATATATATATATATATATATATATACACACACACACACATACAGACACTATTTTAAATAAATGTAAACAAACATTTTGAAATGTGTTAAAACAATTTTTAATCTTTCAATACATTTTACATCTTATGGCAGATCCGGTCAGAAGGAGAAAGTGATGGTGGGGGGGGGATGGGTTCAGTGGCTGTTCTGGAGGGATGGGAATCAGTGGCAGTGCTGGATGGGAGTGATCAGTGACAGTGCAGGTGGTTAATGGGATCAGTGGCAGTTGTGGTGGTGGGGGGTAATGGGGTCAGTGGCTGCACTGAGGGGAATATCTGTGGCAGTGCTGGAGGGTTGATGGGCTTAGTGGCAGTGCTGGGGGATGATCAGTGGCAGTTCTGGGGGTTGATGGGCTCAGTGGCAGTGCTGGGGGGTGACCAGTGGCAGTTCTGGTGGTTGATGGGCTCAGAGGCAGTGCTGGGGGTTAATGGGCTCAGAGGCAGTGCTGAGGGGTGATCAGTGGCAGTGCTGGGGGTTGACGGGCTCAGTGGCAGTGCTGAGGGTGGGGGGGGGGGGTGATCAGTGGCAGTGCTGGGGGTTAATGGGCTCAGAGGCAGTGCTAAGGGGTGGTCAGTGGCAGTGCTGGGGGTTGATGGGCTCAGTGGCAGTGCTGGGGGGGGGGGGTGATCAGTGGCAGTGCTGGGGGTTGATGGGCTCAGTGGAAGTGCTGAGGGGTGATCAGTGACAGTGCTGAGTGGTTGATGGGCTCAGTGTCAGTGCTAAAGGGGGGGGGTGATCAGTGGCAGTGCTGGGGGTTAATGGGCTCAGTGGCAGTGCTGAGGAGTGATCAGTGACAGTGCTGAGTGGTTGATGATCACCCCCCAGCACTGCTGGGAGGGATCAGTGGCAGTGCTGGGGGGGTGTGGCACTGCCACTGATCACCCCCCCCCCAGTGCTGAGGGGTGATCAGTGGCAGTGCTGGGGGGGTGTGATCAGTGGCAGTGCTGGGAGGGGGGTGATCAGTGGCAGTGCTGGAGGGGGGTGATCAGTGGCAGTGATGGGGGGTTGTCAGTGGCAGTGCTGGGGGTATGGGCTCAGAGGCAGTGCTGAGGGGTGATCAGTGGCAGTGCTGGGGGTTGATGGGCTCAGTGGCAGTGCTGGGGTAGTGATCAGTGGCAGTGCTTGGGGTATGGGCTCAGAGGCAGTGCTGAGGGGTGATCAGTGGCAGTGCTGGGGGTTGATGGGCTCAGTGGCAGTGCTGGGGATTGATGGGCTCAGTGGCAGTCCTGGGGGGGGGGTGATCAGTGTCAGTGCTGGGGGGGGGGTGATCAGTGGAGAAGTCAGTGCTGGGGGGGGGGTGATCAGTGGCAGTGCTGGGGGGGTGATCAGTGGCAGTGCTGGGGGGGGGGGTGATCAGTGGCAGTGCAGGGGGGGGGGAGGGGGGGGGGTGATCAATGGCAGTGCTGGGGGGGGGGGGGGTAAACAGTGGCAGTGCTGGGGGGGGTGATCAGTGGCAGTGCTGGGCGGGGGGGGGGTGATCAGTGGCAGTGCTGGCTTGTGATCAGTGGCAGTGCTTGGGGTATGGGCTCAGAGGCAGTGCTGAGGGGTGATCAGTGGCAGTGCTGGGGGTTGATGGGCTCAGTGGCAGTGCTGGGGGTTGATGGGTTCAGTGGCAGTGCTGGGGGGGGGTGATCAGTGGCAGTGCTGGGGGTGATGGGTTTCAGTGGCAGTGCTGGGGGGGGGGTGATCAGTGGCAGTGGGGGGGGGGTGATCAGTGGCAGTGCTGGGGGGGGGGGTGATCAGTGGCAGTGCTGGGGGGGGGGGGGGGGTGATCAGTGGCAGTGCTGGGGGGGGTGATCAGTGGCAGTGCTGGGGGGGGTGATCAGTGGCAGTGCTGGGGGGGGTGATCAATGGCAGTGCTGGGGGGGGGTAAACTGGCATGGCTGGGGGGGTAAACAGTGGCAGTGCTGGGGGGGGGTGATCAGTGGCAGTGCTGGGGGGGTGATCAGTGGCAGTGTTCGGGGGGGTGATCAGTGGCAGTGCTGGTGGGGGGTGATCAGTGGCAGTGCTGGTGGGGTGATCAGTGGCAGTGCTGGGGGGTGATCAGTGGCAGTGCTGGGGGGGGGTGATCAGTGGCAGTGCTGGGGGGGGTGATCAGTGGCAGTGCTGGGGGGGTGATCAGTGGCAGTGCTGGGGGGGGTGATCAGTGGCAGTGCTGGGGGGGTAAACAGGGTGATCAATGGCAGTGCTGGGGGGGTAAACAGTGGCAGTGCTGGGGGGGTGATCAGTGGCAGTGGTGGGGGGGTGATCAGTGGCAGTGCAGTGGGGGGGGGGGGTGATCAGTGGCAGTGCTGGTGGGGGGGGTGATCAGTGGCAGTGCTGGGGGGGGGTGATCAGTGGCAGTGCTGGGGGGATGATCAGTGGCAGTGCTGGGGGGGGGTGATCAGTGGCAGTGCTGGGGGGGTGATCAGTGGCAGTGCTGGGGGGGGTGATCAGTGGCAGTGCTGGGGGGGGGGGGGGGGGTGATCAGTGACAGTGCTGGGGGGGGGGGTGATCAGTGGCAGTGCTGAGGGGGGTGATCAGTGGCAGTGCTGGGGGGGTGATCAGTGGCAGTGCTGGGGTTGATGGGATGCCGCTGGCTGCATGCAGGGAGAGAAACCAGTTGTCAAAAGTCGGAGGGGATGTGGGGTGAACGGGACCGAACAGTTAAAAAAAAAATGGGATGGGGGTCTGGGCGGGCCGGTACATTCCTCTGGCTCCGCCCCCTCTCTGAAGCATCTCAATCATTGGCTGGTGTTGAGGGAGCTTGGTCCCGCCCACCCCCGACATCTCGGCTGAGTTGTAAGTCACAGATCAGCCGCGATGTCGGGGGGGGCGGAACCAAGCTCCCTCAACACCAGCCAATGATTGAGATGTTTCAGAGAGGGGGCGGAGCCAGAGGAATGTACCGGCCCGCCCAGACCCCCATCCCATTGAGTGTTTTTTTTAACCGTTCGGTCCCGCCCACCCCGACATCACCATGACAGCTCGTCTCTCTTCCTGCATGCAGTGACATTAGCGGACAGTTTCAGGCACTTAACAGCTCTGGCAAAAATTACGATTTGCTGCCTGTGAAACTGTTTCACAGGCAGCAGATCTCTGGAGACAGCATGGGGTGATTAGGGTGTGCCCAGGCACACCCGGCACACCCCGTGTGCACACCTATGGTCATGTGATAAGATTGCTCTTTATAAATCGTTTTCAACCAGACAACTCAGCTTTTGATTTGGATATGCCAACTCTTCCAGAAGGGAATAATTGTCCAGGCTAGCCTAACATCTACAGTGAAGGAAAAAGTATTTGATCCCCTGCTGATTTTGTACATTTGCCCACAGACACAGAAATGATAACGCTATAATTTATTTATTTTTTAAATCAAGTAAGTCTATAGTCAGGGCCATCTTTAATGTTAATTGGGCCCTGGGCAGAAAATTTCTTGGGAGCCCTCCGTGCAATTTTGCTCTCCACATGCTCTGAGACATACAATGAATATCAGCTAGACTTAAAATCAGTTTACTATATCAGATCAGGCAGTGATTGCGATTGGTTGCCAGAGGTTACAGCATAATTTGCCATTTACTGACTGGTTGCTAGAGGTTACAGCACACATTACGGCTCAATTAGCACTAGCAACTAGATAGAGGTTACAGCACATGATTTCTTCTTGTTGATTGGTTGCTAGAGATCACTGTACAATAATACTGCTTACTGATTGGTTGCTAGAGGTTACAGCACATCATCTCTTCACTGCAGAGGGGCATGATATACATATAAATGCTGCCTTTATTTACATATGAATGTCACGGCCTCAGCTATTTACAAATGATTGTCCCTGCTATTTACATATAAATGCCCCTGTTATTTACATTACAATGGTGGTTATTTACATGTAAACACAGGGTCTGCAGGTGAGTTATCTGTACACAACAATAGGGCAGAGCTGGGCAGCATTAGTAGCAGCATTTCACACTGAGATATTAGGACACAGCAAATGACTAAAGCGTCAAGGGACAAGGGAATTTAAACTGGGATAGTTGGCAAGTATGAGGCAGCTTCTTTGGGCCTCACAACAATGACAGGGCCCAGGGCAGCTTCCCCTTTTGCCCTGCCTTAAAGACGGCCCTGTCTATAATTTTAATGATAGGTTTATTCTAACAATGAGAGACAGAACAACAACAAAAATATTCAGACAAAATGCATTTAAAAAAATTTATAAATTGATTTGTATTTTAATGAGTGAAATACGTTTTTGATCCCCTATCAATAAGCAATATTTCAGCCTCCCAGGTGTCTTCTATACAGTTAACGAGCTGAGATTAGGAGCACTCTCTTAGGCCCCTTTCAGACGTGCGGACCGTATGTCCGCTTTTCCATCCATCCGTTTGCTGAGGAAAAAGGGACATACATTGGTCCCTATGTGATTGCGGGTGTCAGCGGATAAACATCCGCTGACACCTGTAATTGTCCGCCTCCGCAAAGATCCAATTTTGCAGACAGATAAAACCCTATTTTTTCTTCCGTCTGCAGAGCGGATCGGATGAACAAGGACACACGGACCGTGTTCATCCGCCCCCCCATAAAGGAGAGCGGAGAAAAAACAGGGCGGTCCCTGCACAGTGTGCGGAGACCACCCTGTCATCCGACGGCTCAGCGGGGATTTACGGAGCGATCCCCGCTGAGCTTACGGACACACAGAGGCGGATCATTACTGACCCGCCCCGTGTGAAAGGGCCCTTAAAGGGAGTACTTCTAATCTCATTGTGTTACCTGTATAAAAGACACCTGTCCACAGAAGCAATCAGTCAATCAGATTCCAATCTCTCTCATCATGGCCAAGACCAAAGAGCTGTCCAAGGATGTCTGGGACAAGATTGTAGACCTACAAGGCTGGAACAGACTACAAGACAAACGCTAAGCATCTTGGTGAGAGGGTGACAACAGTTGGTGGGATTATTTGCAAAGGAAGAAACACAAAATAACTGTCAATTTCCCTCAGTCTGGGGTTCCATGCAAGATCTCACCTCGTGGAGTTTCAATGACCCTGAGAACAGTGTCAATGACCCAAAACACACGACCAAGGCAACAAAGGAGTGGGTCAAGAAGAAGCACATTTAGGTCCTGGAGTGGCCTAGCCAGTCTCCAGACCTTAATCCCATAGAAATTATGTGGAGGGAGCTGAAGGTTCGAGTTACCAAACATCAACCTCAAAAACCTTAAAGCGGTTGTATACCCGCTATTGAAATATTTTTTTTTTCCCCACCTGAAAGGCAAAAGGCATAATCAGCTACGCACCGCATACTAGCTGATTATGAAATACTTACCTCGGAACGAGGTGAAGAGCATTAACCTGGTCCACGCCGAGCAAGATGTCATCTTGCTTCGGCGTGTCTTCCGGGTATCGCCACTTCAGCGCTGTGATTGGCTGGAGCAGCGATGTCGTCACTCCCGCGCATGCGCACGGCAAGGTCCGGCAGCTGCTGGTCCTTTCACCGAGGATCCCCGCTGCACATGCAGTGGCGCATTGCGGGGGGAATATCTCCTAAACTGTACAGGTTTAGAAGATATTCTTTATACTTACAGGTAAGCCTTATTATAGGCTTACCTGTAAGTGAAAGTGGTAGTATAGAGTATACTACCACTTTAATGACTTGGAGAGGATCTGCAAAGAGGTGTGACAAAATCCCTCCTGAGATGTGTGAAAACCTGGTGGTCAGCTTCTACAAGAAACGTCTGACCTCTGTGATTGCCAACAAGAGTTTTGCCACAAAGTACTAAGTCGTGTTTTGCAAAGGGGTCAAATACTTATTTTACTCATCAAATGCAAATTAATTTGCATACTTTGGTTTTTATTCTGTCTCTCAGGCCGCATACACACCACTAAATAAATCCGATCAAATCGGTCTGACAGACCGTTTTGATCGGATTTGTCTGCTGGGATGTATTGGTTTGATCATGTACACACGATTAAACCAAAATCCCCGCCGGCAGACAGCGCGGTGACGTGGCAGTGACATTGACGCCGCCACGTCACCGAACCAGGAAGTAAAATACTTCCACGCATGAGTCGAATCCATTCGACGCATGTGCGGACAGATATGTCCGCTGGTTAGTGTACTAACCAGCAGACATGTCGGACGGATGGGTTCCCAGCAGACAGATTTTAAAGCATGCTTTAAAATTTGTCTGCTGGAAAAACCTGTCTGCTCGCCCGTACACACGATCAAATTTGTCTGCTGAAAGGTCCGTCGGACCGTTTTCAGCAGATAAATTCGATCGTGTGTATGCGGCCCTACTGTTAAAATAAACCTACCAATAAAATTATATAGACTGATCATTTCTTTGTCAATGGGCAAAGGTACAAAATCAGCCGCGGATCAAATACTTTTTTCCCTCCATGTACACATGGCTGTATCTATGTGTAATGGGACCCCATAGTGGGTTGCCCTGTCTTTCCAATCTAATCTACAGCTCAAAAACAATACCTCCAACGATAATGAATATTAATTGCTTTGATACATTCATGTTATTGCAGTCAGCACCCATTACAGCAGGTATGCTGGATTTGACTGGTAATTTATACAATTCGTTTGCATTGAGTAAATGACTAAATGAGTAAAAGCTCCATTCCAGTTATGGCACTTTTTTACATTTTTAAACAGACCACCACCCCCTGCTCCCTCCCAGGTGGGTGGTACTCACGTGGTCAGGCTCTTGGCAGCGATGCAAAGCAAAGGGATCGATTCTATGCTCCAATGACAGTGGCCATCTACTCCCGCCCCCGGTACCGGCCAATACGATTGCTTCTCCTCTGTCTTCTCTTTCTTTGAATATGCTTCTCCTCTCGGCCTGCTTCCTGAGTGGCCGGGAGGAGAAGCAGGAAGACTAGTGAACATTATTTTGCTATTGTCACACAAGGGGTGGGCTCGAGGCGCAGTGCTCTGCGCCCCAAGCCCACCCTTTTTGACTTGAATTACGCCCGGCGCCTTGCATGTAAATCAGGGGCCGGGCACATGGATTGGGGGGGGTGGCGCCTCATATGGAGCAGCCACCACTAATGACACCAACATACCTCCTTTGGTCCCAGTTGGCTCAATGTATCCATGTAAAACTTGCTATACCGGGAATTCAGAGTCAGACATACATATTGATTGTATTTCTGCAAATATGTTACTTTTTACTTGCGATGTCACGGAAGAACTGATTGTGTCTATGTAGACATTTGTCTTGTGGTGTCACTACAAAACATATTGTATTTTTGCGGGCAATTTTTGTGGAGGTGTCACTGCGTAACCGATTGTGTCTCTGCAGGTGCGCTTTTCTTGGTGTCAGTTTGGTACTGATTGTGTCTCTATGCAGCTGTAAGCTAAGTCTGGAATATTTATTATTTATGGGGTTTGGAGCATTCATACAGTAAGTGAGCTTCTTACACCCCTTATTTAAACTAGCCATGCCACTACTCCATCACTCTGGTAAGCTTCTCTCTAGGTTGACATTTGGGCATATAATTCTAATTATATGACTCCTGTTTAAAGAAGTCATAATGGCTAATTGCCCTGCATGCCAGAAATACCCAGCCTTCCTTTGTCACTCAGATTTCTGAGCATTTACAAATTCTAGCTGCATTTTTAACCAATCAGTAAAATAGATATATTCAATGTTAAAAAAAATCTGAGCAGGAGAAAATATATGCATATTGCTTGCAGAGCACAAAATGAAAATACAACTAGTTAAGGCAACAGGTGCTTAAATATACAGTATACTGCTTAGAAATGCTGGGCCAGATTCACAGAGCACTTAAGCCGGCGTTTCAGGAGATGCGCGGCGTAATTGTAAATATGCGCCTGCGTATCTATGCTCCGTATCCCCAAAATCAGCTGCACGTCCGGTCTAAAATTAGTCCATATAAAAGCAGGTTTAAAATTAGACAATCCGTCTACATGTCAGCTAAAGCAACACTGTTAGGGACGAGCTGAACTGCCACACTTGCAGGACAACAATCTGTATGTCAACATGCCAGGGGCATCCTTGCTCATAGCTATACTACTGACTTTAGATGAGCGCAGAAGGAGGAGGGCAGGGAGGAGGGCACAGGAGAGGATATACCGCACACACATAGACCTCTTTGGCATGAGTGATTCTGAGGTGTTTCGCATCTTCAGATTCACCCCTGCTGCCATCCTGGAATTAACCACAACCCTGCAGGAGGACATCACCAGCCCAACACACCACTCACATGCAGTGCAGCCACTGGTCAAGGTCCTGGCAACACTCCATTTCATTGCCAGTGGCTCTTTTCAAAGAACAAGTGGAGTGGTGGCTGGGATGTCACAATCCTCCATGAGCAGATGTGTGCACCAGGTTATCCCTGCAATTCTCAGACGCATGGCCAACCAAATCATCAAACCCACCCAGGAGGACCTGCGGCTGAAGGCAATGACAGATTTCTATGGAATTGCCAGATTCCCACACACCGTGGGGGGCATTGATTGCACACATGTGGCACTCCAGCCCCCACGTGAGACAGAGCACATATACCGCAATCGGAAGCATTGGCATTTCATCAAAGTACAGGTGATAGTCGATGCCAAATGCCTCATATGGCACTTCCATGCCAAACACCTCGGATCCAGCCATGACAGCTACATATACAATCAGAGCCCCATCCCAATGGAATTCGATCAGAACATGTATGGGGACAGCTGGCTGGTTGGTGAGTGACATGGGTGGCAGGCATGACTGTGATGCAGAAATCACAAGGGGCACATGCACTACTAACATCCTCCTGTCTCTTCCCTTCCAGGTGACTCTGCTTATGCACTGGGACCCCATCTCATGGCTCCTTTCCGGAACCCCCAAACCCCAGGAAAGGAAAGATACAATGAAGCACACGCCAAAACCCGTGCAGTGGTGGAGCGCACCTTTGGCCTCCTGAAGTCATGTTTCCGCTGCCTGGATAAGTCTGGGGGTACCCTGTTGTATTCCCCAAACTTTGTATGTCAGATCATCGGTGCATGTTGCATGCTGCACAACTTTGCAGTGAGAAAAGGCCTGGAGATTGACATATGTGATGACCTGACCCCTGAACCAGACAACCCCCCCCCCTAACCGAGGCTACCCCGTCTTCTGAGGAAAAAGCAGCCAGGAGACAGCTCACATTAGGCATCTTTGCACGTTAAACACACACAATAATCATGGCACAATGAGAATGCATGCATGCACACCACTGTGGTCCTTAGCACACACACCCCACATCCTCATCAAATTAGATTGGCACAAGCCCACCATGCAGGACTTGTGAGCAGCAACGCCACGCCACAGCTCCAATTATGTCACTGTACATTCATACACTATTCACACGGACCTGGGGATCACTCCTCCCTGGTCCTGGGGAACCCTTCTCCACCACAAATGAGGGTGACACCTCTTTTCCGGCAGGAATGTCACCCCCACATTCAAAAATCAGGCAAAAATAAAATGTCCAGCAAAAAAAAAAAATGCCTAGCCAAAAAAAGTATCGAGCCGGTGCGGCTCTATACTGCGCCTGCGCACCGTCGTTCGGCTACTTTCGGAAAATCGTGGCGCAAGGTATCCGACCGTCAGAAGCCTGTCAATCAAATAGGAACGCCTATTCCCGAAAGCGACGGAGACGATGCATCTCTAAAACGGTAAGTACTGCTTCGATTCTAAAAAAAAACACACCCGATTCCCCTTGACAAAACGAGCCTCAATCAATGTTAAAAAAAAGGTTTTTGGGTGAACTACCCCTTTAAGATGGAATTCCAGGCTCTAAATAACTATGGTTAAACTGCTACTACTCCCCATCTAACTGCTGTACTAACTACCTTGTAGAAGGGTGCTTATACTTACCTATCTTCGGGGCGCTCCAGTCCGGTCACGTGATCGGCTCCCAGAGGTGGTTTCAGGGGATGCCCTATAGTAAACTTATGGGTAATGGCACTGCCCAGGCATTCCATCCGTTGATGCCGTTCTCCTCTCCCCTCCCCTGAAACACCCTGAGAATAGTATAAGCATCTTCCTTCTACAGGATAGTTAGTATAGGATTTAGAAGGGAGGTGGGAGCAGTTTTAGGCTTAATTAGTTAGAGTCTGGAATTCCACTTTATATGGACTCCCCGGATTTAGCTACAATATTTTTTGGACACATTGGCTGGTCAATGGTTGAGTTTTTTTGTCATCTTAACCAGTTCTTTACAAAAAAAAAAAAATTGTATAAAAATGTTGTACTTTCTGGTATCTCATTTATTGAGTTGATTTAATGACTGCAAGCTTCTCAGTCTGATTAACAGCCAATGAAACATACATATGCAACACCCATCCTGTCTGATTTCATGGCAGATTAAATATCTGATTTGATTATCAGGAAAAAAAATTATAATGAGGCAAAGTAAGAAGAATTAAAAGTTGTTTCTTCAATTCTAAAACATTGGAAAGGGCCGGTAAACTGTGCAGATATTTTTTTCCATAGATTTTTGTAAATGCACATGCATTTTACCATTTTTATACATGTAGCAGACCAGAGGCATACCTAGAGATACCCTTGTGCAAAAAAACATGAAGGGTCCCCCTAACCTAGGGTGACCAGACATCCCCAGTTTCAGGGGACAGTCCCCTGATTAAGGACACTGTCCCCGGACCAAGTCTGTTCCTGGTTTTGTCCCCAGATTGGATTTAATAGGGGGCAGGGGCAATTTCAAAGACACGGCTCTGCCGTGCCTACTAGCATTGAGGGGGTTGTATTTTTCCCATTATCTGTGCCTCTTTCTGATGATCATGTGCTGGTCGGAGTGGAGGGAATATTTCTTCAGTTTCGGGCACATGCCCATTCAGCTTCACTCGCATGTTCTTCTGCCTTGGCTCAAATCCTGGCCAGCCACCTGCAAATCTCCTTGCCTTCCCTGGCGGAGTGATCTTCCTCCACTCCCCATCCAGTAGTAGCCGGGGCCCGAAGAGTTAGGCCGCGTACACACGAGGAGATATATCCGATCAAAACGGATCGAAAGACCGATTTCATCGGACATGTCTCCTGGAGATTTTGGTCTGATGTGTGTACACACGATCAAACCAAAATCCCCGCGGACAGACAGCGCGGTGACGTTGACGCCGCCATGTCACCGACCCAGGAAGTAAAATACTTCCACGCATGCGTCGAATCCATTTGACGCAGGCGGGAGATTTCTGTCCACTGGTTAGGCGTACTAACCAGCGGACATATCCGACAGACAGCTTTCCAGCAGACAAGTTTTAAAGCATGCTTTAAAACTTTTGTCTGCTGGAAACTCTCTGCTAGCCCGTACAGAAGATCAGATATGTCCGCTAAAACTGGTCTGCGGACCAGTTTCAGCAGATACGTTTGATCGTGTGTACGCGGCCTAAGATTTGAGAGGCTGTGAGGCGGGCAGCAACGTGCAGAGTCGCTGATTGTTGCCATTACTAGTAAAAAAAAATATGTCCCCGGATTTCATTTTAAAAATCTGGTCACCTTACCCTAACCCCCGACCGGGCACTTCCCACTGAACCCAGGGCCTTTTACTCCTATCTTGGAACCCGTAATTACGATCGGACCACCTTCCTGCCGTCTTGGGGGAGATTAAACTTCTCCAGGAAGTGGAATGTGGAAGTCGCAGGAGCTGGCCGATGATAAAGAAAATTGAAAATAAGGACAGCCACACTCCAATAAAACACTTTTATTGTAAAAGCATCAAAATTCGTGCAATAGCAGAAGCAGGGGTAAAATAGCTGACGTATTTCACACCATCATCGGTGCTTGGTCATAGTCACTGTGGCAGAATGCAAGAACCCAATCGCAAGTGGAACCCCGTGTGACCCTGGTAGTTCCACCACTGGTGTCATTGTTTTTTTATTTTTGTTGTTTTCGGTTTTAATTATTTTTTTACTTTTTTATTTAAATGTTATCTTTTATTATTTAAAAAATAAAAAAAATATGAGCCCCAATGGGGGGCTTTGGTGAAATATCAGCAGTCTAAACAGACCTCTGATGTCTCACTTGGACAGATTCATCAGTCCTTTTCTCTGCAGCCTCAGCTGCACCGAACAAATGGAAAGGAATAGCTCTGCACAGAGCTTTCTATTCATTTATAAACAGGCATAGAAAACACAGCTTACTATGCCCCAGCTATGAATGAATTAAAAACAGTACCGATCACTTACTCTATTCATTAAGACAAGGAATGGGTCAGTAAATGACAGATCCCCGCAGCAGCTGGCGGGAGATGGAAGGGGAAAACTCTGCAGTGGTGCGGGGGGTTAGGGGGGCCATAGAAGTACACAGGGGCCCGGGATAGCAGGACAGGGACAGGGACAGGTAGGCGGCGGGAGCGGCATGTGGAGGAGCTGATGCCCTCTATTTCCCTCTTGCAACCCCTGAATGTCTGCAGGAGGGGGAGGAAGATATGTGGGAATTCAGCAGCTATACGGAGGGATAAGTTCCTCAACATACTGCTGCCCCCGCCACCCTCTTATTCAGGTGTACAGGGGGGTTTGCATGGGCCCCCTGGAACATGGCCCTGGGTCGCAATGAAGACCCCTGTAGATATGCTCCTGTAGCAGACCTTTAATGTGCCATAGGGCATTTTCTGAATGCAGTGGGCCTGGGGGGAAAATCATAAGCTGGGCACCTGTGAGAATGCAATAAGGGAGAGCCATGCTACACACTCCAGCAACCTACATTTGTAAAAAAAATTTACCCTCCGCGTACAAATTTTTTTTTTTCAATAATGAAGCAGTAGTATAAAACACTAAGGTAAAAAACATTTTGGGCCAGATTCAGGTAGAGTAATGCCGGCGTATCAGTGATACGCCGGCATAACTCACACTTTGCGCCGGCTTATCTGTTTTCTGTATGCAGAAAACAAGATACGCCGGTTTGCTGCAAAGATCTGACAGGCGTAATTGTATTACACCGTCGGATCTTAAATGCAGTTTTAAAATGGCCGCCGGGGGTGTTCTCGCTGATTTACGCCAAGAATATGTAAATCAGCGAGATACGGCAATTCACGAACGTACGCGGGCCTGCCGCAGTCATTTTACGACGTTTACGTAAGGGTTTTCCTGGCGTAAAGATAAAGCAACAAAAATGGGGATTGACGTCATTGACGTTCACGTCGAAAACACAGTCATAATTTGGAGCATGCGCACTGGGATACATTGACGGCCGGCGCATGCGTAGTACGTTCGCCGCGGGATCGCGCCTATTTTAAATACTACACGCCCCCTATTCCGCCGGCCCATTTACGCTACGCCGTCGCAACTTTAGGAGCAAGTGCTTTGTGAATACAGTACTTACGCGTAAAGTTTCGGCGGCATAACGTAAATGAGAAACGTTACGCCGGAATAAAGAACCGCTCACCATCCTGAATCTGGCCCATAGTGTTCACTGGTAAAATACCCCCTCCTGGGCATTGGTGATCAATGGCTGAGGGGCAGGGGTATATTTGGATACGTTTTGTTTCACCTGTGGTGTTTATATTGGTCCAGCAGTGCACCAACACCTTTGCAGCCATTGTGCTATATGCTGGGTGCTTGGTGTGCTTCTGTACCTTTAAGGAGGGGTGGCTCCCCTTCAGTCCACCTGCCCCTATCTATCCATTAAAATGCATGTGCCTCCATTGTGAGGACACTCACTGTTAGTGTTAGGACCACAGAATTATGGGGTGCCTTGGCGCGGCTCTGTGGCTCACGCATGCGTTTGCAAATGCGTGCGGACAAAACCCCTGTTTTTAACGCACATTGTTAGACAGGTTAATTGGTTGTTCTGCTAGCTGGTCGGTAAGTAGGCTTGGTTATTCCCTGGGCATTCCCCAGGTTCTTGTTGTTAATTGTATATTTGCAGCCACCTACTGACCACCAATGCTGCGGGAGTATTTTTGCAGCCAGTCAGTAGTGACCGCTAGCGACTGGCTCAGGTTCTGTCTAAACCCAGAAGCCAGCTGTCATTGCTGGGCTAATGAGCTGCCGGCAGAAGCTGTGGAGCAATAAATCTGCACATATACAGTACAAAGGAGCAGGCCATGCTGAAACATTACGTCAATAGAGGTAATGCTTAACAAATATATATTTAATGCATTGCAAAAGACAGAGCACTATGGGTTAGCTAATGAAACAACAAAGTAGACCATGGGTCCTCAAACTACGGCCCTCCAGCTGTTCAGGAACTACAATTCCCATCATGCCCTAGTCATGTCTGTGAATGTCAGAGTTTTACAATGCCTCATGGGACTTGTAGTTCCGACACAGCTGGAGGGCCGTAGTTTGAGGATCCCTGAAGTAGACCCAGCTTACTTTGAGTCTAAGATTTCAGACTACGTTTTCTGATAAGAAATTAGACATGTTTCTAACTTATTAAAGCGGAGTTCCACCTAAAAAATGAACTTACGCTTTTTGGAATCCCCCCCCCCCCCCCGGAGTCACATTTGGCACCTTTCAGGGGGAGGTGGGAGCAGATACCTGTGTTATCCAGGTATTTGCTCCCACTTCTGGGCATAGATCACCGTGGTGACCTACGCCACGTCCGGCATCTACTCTACCACCCCCGTTGTCTTCTGGAAGACACACAGGTCCCAGAAGACAGCAGGGACCCGTGGGATCGCACAGCGTGACTGTCACATGTGCAGTAGGGAACCAGGAACTGAAGTCGCAAGGCTTCACTTCCTGATACCCTTACCAAAGATGGCAAAGGCAGCACCCGAGAGCCGGGAGACAAATCGGATTCAGGACCCGACATTGCGGATGCCCTGGACAGGTAAGTGTCCATATATTAAAAGTCAGCAGCTGCAGTATTTGTAGTATTTGTATTTGTTAATATTTTTTTATCTACAGATAAGATTAATAAAACTTACCTGTAGGCAGTGGCGGCTGGTGCTCCTTATTGGGGGAGACAAACCAATCAACCACTGCCCCCCCAGTTAGTCGGTCGATAACCCCACCCCCGTTGCACGCTCATCCGTCCACACCTACCCCATCTAGGTCGCTGTCAGCTTCGGATCGTTCCTGCGTCTCCTCCTCCCCGGCGGCTTTATTCCTTTGCGTCTGCTCCGCCTCGGCAGCCAATAAGGTCTCAGGACCTGATTGGCCAGCAGGAGAATCAGGACGATAATAGCGAATGTTAATTTGCTTATGTCACACAACTGGGTGGGTTCGGGGGGCAGAGCCCACCCTTTTTTAAGCCAAGGGGACGGAGCCAATGCGTCCTGTACAGACGGGCCACCACTGCATATAGGTAAAATTAATATATATATTCTAGTAAGCTGCAGCCAGTAACATCACTGGCGCATGTTTTCTGAAGGAACAGCATACTGTGCTGTTCCTTCAAAGCTGTCTGCCGCGGCCGAGACTCCCGCATGTACTGTATGTGCAGGAGTGACATCATCATGACTCAGCCGGTCAGACGGCCAGAGTCCAGGAACTCGGAAGGAAGACTGGGTGAAGATGGAAGCCTCTGCAGTGGTGATAGCACACCGCTGGAGGGCTTCATTTTAAGATATGTCTTTCATAATGTGCTAATATGTGGTGCACTTCTTGCCTGGCTGTCATGCTAATCCAATGACTTTAAAAAATCATGACTCACTGAACAATAAAAGTATGCAGGTCAGAAGTTCCATAAAAAAAAAAAAATTAAAATAAGTTGCCCCTGCATGTGTCCAATCCTATTTGATCTGAACACTTATATAAAAAAGTGAAAATGTGGAGGACTATGTTGTTAAAGAGCATCACTTCAATTTTTACTAATGAGTTCTGTTACTCAGGGGCAAAATACATATAGTACAGGCATATCCAAATGCGGCCCTCCTGTTGATTTAATATGGCCCCCCTGGAGATTTGGATATATATATTGTTCAGGGACCCCAGGGCGCTGCACCGTCGAGCGCCATCAGATTACATGAAGAGAATCTCCTGTTTACTCAGCAGCGTCTCTATTGGAAGTCCCGTCTCCTGGGATGCCATTGGACGACTGTTATGTCTATCATAGGAGGCAGGACTTTGTATTAAAAAGGCCACAGGGTAACAAGAGATTCTCCTGTTTGTAATCTGTTGGCACTCGTCCCGCCCCCCCTCCCTCTTCCCTCCGAGGCTGCAGATGGGCATTGTTCAGGCTGCACTGATGGCAATGGTAAGACTGCATTCATGGCACATGTGAGGCTGCATTTAGGCACATGTGAGGCTGCATTGGTTGCAATGGTAAGGCTGCATTCATGGCACATGTGAGGCTGCATTCATGGCACATGTGAGGCTGCATTCATGGCACATGTGAGGCTGCATTCATGGCAATGGTAAGCCTGTGCGTGTTATACGCCGATAAATACGGTATATCCAAATAACACGCCCAAGCTCATCCTTAGTCCTAAGCAGCGCTCTGGGATTCGTTGGGGCCACAAAAGAAATATATACAGTATATCCAAATAACACGCCCAAGCTCATCTCTTCACCACACAGCCACAAAGGCAAGAGAATTCTTGTTGGGCAGTGTATTAGTGCTCAGCTGAACACACAGCCGAATTTTAATGGTTCAAAGAATGTCAGGCAAAATAGTCAGCCCTCACGCATGTTCACTTAATCAAATCTGGCCCTCTTTGAAAAAAGTTTGGACACCCCTGATATAGTACATTTTCCCATCTTCCTACTGTATGTGCTGTCTAAGGCAAGCTTTGAGATTGGACAAAGCACTCCTCCTTCCTCCATGGCCGTCCGACAAAGCAGCTCCCGAGGAGATGTTTACATTGACAGATAGCACTGCCTCCAAGCATTTCCCTTCTTGCCTGGAACATTTTTCATTCACAATCCTTCCGACCCCTGCATTTTTATAAGGGTATACACCATTAAACCAAACAGGAAAGCTATTGACATGTCTTTTTCTTTTTAACTTGGTATTGCACATGGCAGAAACATAGAAAAGTAGAAAAGTGGGGTATCCCAAAAATGGAGGAGTAACATCTTAACACCTTCTCTACCGGGTCATTGTAAAATTACGTCGGCGGGAACCCTTCCTCCTTCAGAGTGGACGTCATATGACGTCCTTGTATTCCTGGGCGGCTAGGGGGCGCGCCCCCGCCGCATTGCTCGGGACCCAGTGTGCTTGCCCGGTGGCTGCGATGTCCGCCGGGCACCCGCGATTGCCTGCAATCACGGCAGGACCATGGATCTGTGTGTGTAAACACACAAATCCAAGCCATGTCAGCGGTGAGGAGACCGATGTGTGTTCCCAGTACAGAGGAACACACATCGATCTCCTCCCCTTGTGATTCCCCCTTCCCCCTACAGTTATAACACACATTAGGGAACATATTTAACCCCTTCAGCACCCCCTAGTGTTAACCCCTTCCCTGCCAGTCACATTTACACAGTAATCAGTGCAGTTTTATAGCACCAATCGCTGTGTAAATGTGAATGGTCTCAAAAATGTGCATGTATGGAAGTGGTTAAAAGAGAGCAGCACTCATGGGTCCTAAAGAGGGATAAGCATAAGCACAGTGAAGGTTTTGGTTTGACGTTTCGACGAGGAACAAACTTGTCATCCTCAGGACTGAGGAAGAGAGTGTGGGCAGGGTTTTGGGGGTCAAGGCAGTAGCACTATTTTGCTGAGAAAGATTTGTGTGGATGGGGCAGAGAGGGGTGGGTGATAAATTCTGTAGTCTCAAACAAACAAAGATTTCCTGGCACACTTGCCAGCTAGCCAAACAGAGGGTTTTGTTTGCACATTTTGCAAATACACTGTATATAAGCTGAAGTGGCTCCTCTAGGTACGGCGGTCCTAACTCAATAATTTATAATAACATTTTCTCCCAAGTTGCAGCACATATAGCAGTGGATACTTTAAGGGCAGGTTTGCCTGGAAGGAGCCTAAAGGCATCCAGTACATTCCTGCATCCAAAAAAGAGGCAACCACCCCAACCTATAATAGAAAATTATGGGGCCCCTGGGCTTAGCCACCACGCCAGGAGGCAGTGCAGAGGCGGGGCAGCTAAAATCTCAGGATTTTCACATCAAAAGCATGTCGGTTTTGGACATATCAGGGAAAGATGTAAAAAAAACATTTTTACATACTGTCCCTGGTTTTACTGAGCCTGGCAACCTGAGGGGCCCCCTAGTGGCACCCTCGGGCAGTGCACATCAGTCCGCCCCTGCAACCACCCCAACCTATAACCAGCCTTAGTAGTAAGGTGTACATGAAAGAGAACACACATCAAAAATAAACAAAGATTTCCCAGCGCAAATACAATCTAGTCTGCAAAGCAACCAATGTGACCCTGTCTAACAATTCACGTTAAAACAATGGGTTTTGTTTGCACACATTTGCAAATATATGCATAAGCCACAATACCTATGTCAAGGCTCCTCTGTGAACTGCAGTCCTAACACTTGGGAGATTCTGAAAATTATAGAGTTAGGACGGCAATACACAGAGGAACCTTGACATAGGCACTGCGGTTTATGCATATATTTGCAAATATGTGGAAACAAAACCCTTCTATTTTTAATGTGAATTTTTATACAGGGTCAATTTGGTTATTTTTCAGGCAAGCTGGCAAGTGTGCAGGGAAATCGTTGTTTGTTTGTGATATGCATTGCCCTTCTACGTGCACCTTATTGCAAAGACTAATTATAGGTTGGGGTGGTTGCCACTTGTTTGTAAAGGGGGGTTCTGTAGTCTAGCAAGCATGGCTGAAAAGCTGCCTGAATAGTTAGAGCAGAAAAAGCAAAGGGCCAGATTCTCAGTGGCGCTATGACGGAGTATCTCAGATACCCCGTCGTATCGCTGTTTTTTTTGCCTCATATCTATGCGCGTGATGCTTTGCATCACTTTGGCATAGATACGCTTCAACATCCGACAAGTGTAAAACCATTACACTTGCGGATCGTAGTTGTAATGACAACTCCGGCCACTAGGTGGCCTTTACGTTGTTTTCTCATTTGCATATGCAAATGAGGCTAGTACGCCGATTCCCGATCACTTTTACGCCGCCCCGTCGTCGCATACGTCGTTTTCGTCCGCGTAAGGTTACCCCAGCTTCTATGTGGAGTAACCTTACGAAGTACCGTCGGATGCCGTCAGATGCCGTGTTAAGTATGGCGTCGGGTCAGCGTCAGCTTTTTCCGTCGCTTACGCCGTTTTACTAACTCGTTCGCGAATAGGGGCATTGCGTAGTGACGATCACGTCGGTTTCAACTACGCTTTCCGACGTGAGCTGGAGCATGCGCACTGGGCTTTTTCCCCGGCCGGTGCATGCGCAGTTCGTTCGACGCGGGGGCGCGCTTAATTTAAATACAAGCCGCCCCATTTGAATTGTGCAGGCTTAGAGAATAAAGCACTTGCTCTAGTACGTTGTGGCGGCGTAGTGTAAATGCCTAACGATACGCCGCCGGGGATTCTTTGAGAATCTGGCCCAAAGTGTTGTCCGCTTAAACTGGATGTTAGGAGCACACTGGATTTTTGGCAGATTAACATTTACAGTATTTTCTGTATTTGGAGGATTTAAAAATACATGTGATAAAACTGGGGGAAATGTACATGTGTTGCAGAGATGTGCTGGATAAGTATTTGTTTCTATTGACTAGTGTGGTGTTTTATAACAACTAACCAAATTTATAGTTACTTTCGGATTACAAAATACTATGTATTGTATTTTGCACATTGATATTGTATTTTGTACGATTTTCTTAAAGTTGTATTGCAGTCCATTTCCAAAAACTACTGATAGGCAGGATTTTTATAACAGAATAGACCCTAATGATCTCTTTTATCATAAATGCCTCCCACTTCCTGTCAGCGGTAATGTGATCTGAGCTGCGTGTGTACAGCTCAGACCACATTTAAAGCACCCAATCTGTACCGAGATGCGGTGACTTCCATGCACATGCTCAGTGAAGAGGCAAAGATGGGAACGATTGAGACCCGCCAGATCAGTGACAACACAGCACTGGAGGGCACATTTTGACAGGTATACTAGTACATTATGGCAAACAAAAAGATGTTCATAAGTTTACTACCATTGTAACAGCTCTGGTGAACGGGAGTGAACCACAACTGCGGATAGGGAAAGGATTTCAGTACTAGGCCCCAGGCGGCACTCCAATCAGACAACAGGAGTTTGGGGGGTCACTACATCATCTCTCTCACATATATGAATGCTTTGAGCTTCTAAGGGCGGTGGTATTACATGCGTCCAACCCCTAGCGTTAAAAGATTACAATGCACGTGAGGATTCCAATGCACTTCTGTATGCAAGTGATTATCAGTATCGGACCCCAGGCGTCACTCCAATCAGGAAACGGGAGTTAGGGGATTCTCTACATCATATCACTTTAACATAAAGAATGCATTAGGTCACTAAGGGAGCAGGTATGAAATATCCTCAACCTTTAGCATAGAAAAGATAAGGTGAACATGTTCAGTAACTTAGGGCATGGGCCCATAAACAAGTAACAACTTATGTCAAGCGCGTAGTAATGCGCAGGTGTAGGAATGGCATGATTTCCAGCCTGGAACAGATGGTACCTGTAGTTCCTTGCAGCCAGGCTGGCTACAGCCGACAATAATAGAACAGTGTGCAGTCTGCACACCGCTCTGTTTATAGGGTAGAGGCAGGTGCAGTGCATAAGCACTGATTCAAGAAACCGCGATGATTCGCGGCGCACTTCCGCGTTCCAGCGTGGAACGCATTACGACGAAACGAGAAGCGCCTGTTACAACCGTTTTATATAAGCCTGAAAAGAATGTCTTGTACTACTTGAGTTACTAGATTTACACCCTACAAAGCATCCTTTTGCATGTAACCTTGTAATTTTTTAGAATAACAGGAGAATTTTTTATATTTTTAACACTTGATTACATTCAGATAAACCATTGCTGTGATACTCTGTAATGAGTAGAACTGGTAATTGTATTGTTTTTAGAGACGAAAGGACATGGATCCTCCCGGGATCCTTCCTGCGTGTATCCTGAGTTACCTTGTTTTGATATAATTGGAGACAAGGGAGAAGAATAAGAGGTAGAATACTATGAGACATACATGACTGTTTTAAAGCACATCACAATTTCCATTATAAAGTTTAACATTTTGACTGTGAAACTTGTCTGAATAGTATTATTATTATGCTGTATTTATAGAGCTTCATATTTTGAAAGTTGATCAGTCACATATATTTTTTGAGACATGTTAGTTCCTGCCCAAAAGACAGAGGGCCAGATTCTCATATCTGGCAGGGTAGCGTAGCGTATGCTATTTACACTACGCCACCAACTTACAGGAGCAAGTGCCGTATTCTCCAAGTACTTGCTCCATAATTTGCGGCGGCGTAGTGTAAATGGCCCGGCGTATCCCCGCTTAATTAAAAGGGGGCGGCTTGTATTTAAATTAACGAACTGTGCATGTGCCGGGAATAAACGCAGCCCAGTGCGCATGCTCCATAGTACGCCGCAAAAATACATTGGTTTCGACGTCTACGTAATTAACACACAGCCCTATTCGCGACGAGTTACGTAAACGACAGAAAAACAAGGCGATGTCCCGATGTCCATACTTAACATGGTGTACACCGAACCTACGCAAGGTTACCCCTCAAATAGCAGGGGTAACCTTACGCTTACGTAAACGACGTAAACTACGACGACGGCACGCAAATACGTTCGGGAATCGCGTATCAGGCTCATTTGCATATTCAACGCAGGAATCGACGGGAACGCCACCTAGCGGCCAGCGTAACATTGCAACTTAGATCCGACGGGGGAAGTGACTTACGCAAGTCGGATCTAAGCAAAGTCTATGCGTAACTGATTCGAAGAATCAGTCGCATAGATACCCAGCAAAAAAACAGAGATACGACGGCGTATATGGAGATACGCCATCGTATCTCATATGAGAATCTGGCCCAAACAGTCTAACAGTAGACATACAATGCCAAGGCTCATTTAGCCAGAAATCAATTACAGTCCAGTTCACACAAAACTGACTATTTACCCTATATGCCTTTTTATTATACCTCACAGAATTCAGGGGTGCCTAACCTTTTAAAGAGCAAGGGCCACTTAAGCGACTTGGTAACCGGTTGTAGGCCACAATGAGTAAAGCGGGTGGATGGCAGCCCACTCGGCTCTATAGAGCCCACTCTATTCCCAGCACACCAAACTCGTAGGTAATAACAGTCTATGGCTCAGTGCAGGAAACCCACAGGTGCACTTTTCTGCATCTGTGGATCAGTTTGAAAGCAGCCTAATAACCACTGCAGAACAGATATGCCCATATATACACTGTGGGCCAGATTCTGGTACATTGTGCGGCGGCGTAGCGTAAGCCACCGCAACTTAACAGAGCAAGTGCCGTATTCTCCAAGCACTTGCTTCGTAAGTTGCGGCTGCGTAGTGTAAATGGCCCGGCGTAAGGCCGCGTAATTTAAAGGGGGCGGCTTGTATTTAAATTAAGCGCGCCCCCGCGTCGATCGAACTGCGCATGCGCCGGCCGGGGGAAAAAGCCCAGTGCGCATGCTCCAGCTCACGTCGGAAAGCGTCGTTGAAACCGACGTCAAAACTACGTGATCGTCACTTACGCAATGCCCTATTCGCGAACGACTTAGTAAAACAATGTAACCGACGGAAAAAGACGACACTGACCTGACGCCATACTTAACATGGCAACGACGGAACTTCGTAAACCTACCCCTCATATAGCAGGGGTAGGTTTACGCTTATGGAAACAAAGTAAACGACGACGGGGCGGCTTAAAGAAGTTCGGGAATCGGCGTATTTGGCTCATTTGCATAGGCAAATGAGAAAACAACGTATAGGCCACCTAGCGGCCAGAAAAGTAATTACATCTATGATTCGATGGTGTAAGTGTTTTACACCTGTCGGATCTTCACTGTATCTATGCGTAAGTGATTCTAGGAATCACACTCATAGATACCCAGTAAAAAAAAACAGAGATACGACGGTGTTTCCTGCGATACACCGTCGTATCTCTTTTTTTTTATATAATCTTTTATTTGAAAAATTTTCAAAGAAAAATTAGACATACAGTTAGCCAACATGGCCCCCGTCGTATCTCTTTTGAGAATCTGGCCCTGTGATTTTAGTAATAAATTTACCTTTAATAACAGTATTCTGTTCTATTTAATTCCATCCCAGAGCAGGAGGTCGTGGGCCACATCAAAGGGCTCGGTGGGTCACATGTGGCCCCCGGGCCACTGGTTGGGCACCCCTGATCTAAGGCAATGAACCCATGTGTGTCAACCTAATGTGAAAAGTCTAAATATGGAAATAATAATGAAGTAACATTACAATAAACTGTAGGTCACACATAGCAAAAGTTCCTTTGAGATATAGGTGAATGTTAATGTCAAGGATTAATCCCAGTGCTTCATAGCACACTAGCTAGTTCCCGAGGAGAGATTAAGATTGGGGAGGCTGTGTAGTCCCTTATTCATCCTTATAGAAGTTATTAAAGCATAAAAGAAACAATAAAAAAAAAAGGGAAGAAAGTGGAAGAAGGAAAGGATATATATGAGAAAGCCGGAATTGTTCCTCTTGGTCGGGTCCTCCATCTACAAGGTGTCCCAGTGTCTGGGGAACATGACAGTATGCAATTCAGGGATTTAACACTTTTTCAAATCGGGCTTGTTCATCTCTACGGATGCTGGACAGTTTTTCGTTAATCACAATCGATGATCTTTTGTGTTTCACCAACATTAATTACAGGCGATTTCCATGCTCAGGCTATAGTTATTTTAGCTGCTAGGTAGATAAACAATATGACAGTTCAAAGATGTTTGGGGATCTCCTCCGACAAGTCAGCGAACAGTGCCGCCTTGTCATCTCTGGGTATATTCTGTCCAAACGCAATATACCCCACGCACGCGTATAATAAACTGGCTATTCAGTAGTGATGGGTGCTGTAATGACCACAGGCTGGAAACCATGGATGATCAAAGTGAAGGAATGTCATCAGCACACCAAGGATTCCTCAAAGGGGTCCAAAGCTTTATTTTCGTGGTCAAATAAGAAACATACAGCAAAGTTTTGGAGCAACTGGGGCCCTGCGTGGTTTATTATGTGACCGCGAAAATAAAGCTTTGAACCCTTTTGAGAAATCCTTGGTGTGCTGCTGACATTTATTAACTCTGGGTATATTCTCTTGCATCACCGAATAGACAAGATTGAACATTCTAATTCAGAAACGTCAGACTTTCCCTCAGGACCACCAGATATGGAACATGTCGCCCTCCTTCCCACACCCCCGGAAGCAGAGGGACGAGGTACCAGCGTATAGTTTCATCACCCTTGTCGGGACGAGGTACCATCAATAACACCTTGTAGTTTTCCATTACCAGGGGCTCTCTGCCTTTTTTAAATAAAAGATGGCACATAAAGACAAAATGAGAAGAGGTGGGGATAGGTAAGAACAGGAAAAAGGAATGGAAAGGGGATGGGAGAACCTTTTGTGAGGGTTAAGAGTGGCAAGAAAAAGGATGGAGGAAGTGAAAATTGGACATTAAAGGGGGAGAAGAGGGGTACATAGCAGATGGTAAGGAAAAGGAAAATGGAGTGAAGTGTAAGGCGGCGTACACACGACCGAGCTTCTCGGCAGAATCCAGCGAGAAGCTCGCTGGGAGACATATTCTGCCGAGGTTCTCAGTCGTGTGTACACTTCCGACGAGCGTCCCGTCGGGAAGCTCGTCGAGCCAAAAAAGAGAGCACGCTCTCTTTTTCCTCGTTGTTCAATGAGGACTTTGGCTCGACGAGCTTTTTCGACCGCTCATCGGGAACCTCGTCGGGCCTAACGATGGGTTTAGCCCGACGAGGTTCTCGGACGTGTGTACGCCGCCTTAAAGAGAAACAGTGGAGAGGAAAGGGGAACGGGGTATATATGGTAAAGAGGTGTGAAGAGAGGCAAAAGAGATGAATGGGAAGAAGGAACAGGGAAAAATGGAATGGGAGCAGAGTGTGAGGAAAAATGGAAGAGAAGCATGAAAGAAGGGGAAGGGAGGTCAGCGGGGAGTAAGAGAAGAGGTGAATAGGAACGATAAAAAGAAAGTATTATTCTGTTATGTTGTGGGTGCGATAAATAATTCCCCTCCCTTGTAATGCCTACAACTTTTGTAAAGAATCCACTTATTTCTTTTGCTAATTATAGTAGAAAAATCGAAGATAGTACTCAAGAGAGTTACCTATAAGGGCTGCTATCTTGCCTTTCACTTTCTTGCCTTTCTATGGGTCAAACTGAAAACTCTGGGCTTTCAATTTTGGTAATAAAGTCCCTTTGCTGGCTGAGTCATCCCTGAGTTGAAAGATGTGTAATAAAAGTCCATGCCCCAAGGATGGAAATAATATATATTTTTACACTGTTTTACCTACCAAGATTCAGCATATTGGATCGTACAGGCTGAAACAGTCTTGCAGTCTTTGCTCAGTAATAGTACAGTATTGATATAAAACAATGGAAGCTTTAAGTAGTGTGAATAGTTATGAAGCATAATATCCAAATTTTTTACTAATTATCTACATTATATCAGATTACACAGGACGCATAGTTACGCTGGATGCATTCGGCATTCCCATAAAAAATATGCAAATAAGATAGATACGCCGATTCACAAACGTAGTTGCGCCCGTCGTATTTATATATACGTCGTTTACGTAAGGCGTATGACCGGTGTAAAATTACCCCTGCTATATGAGGCGCAGCCAATGTTAAGTATGGACGCTGGAACAGCTCTCGAATTGTACGTCGTTTACGTAAGTCGTACGCGAATAGGGCTGTGCGTAAGTTACGTTCACATCGAAAGCATTGACTATTTACGACGTGATTTTGGAGCATGCACACTGGGATACGTCACGGCTAATTTTAATACAACACGCCCACTACACGGCTACTTTGCACTTACACCCGCACATTTACGCTACGCCGCCATAACTTAGGACGCAAGTGCTTTGTGAATACAGCAATTGCCTCTCTAATTGCCTCTCTAAGATACGCTACGCCCGCCTAAAGATACGCTATTCTTTCTGAATCCGGGCCATCGTCTTTATTTTTAGTGATTTTGAGTGAGGGTTGCTTATACGTTTACCATGTTTCAGTACTGTGGGGATACACATTATTTTAAATAATTTTTGAGTATAGCCTCAATATACTGCACTAAGTAGGGATGGGAAGAAAAGGAAAAACAAAAGGGGGGAGGAAGGAGGAGGGAAAGGGGGGCAAAAGGGAAGATGAGAAAAAGTTCACTGCCGCTTTATTTATATTCAATTGATTGATTTGCGCATCCGGCCATTAATTATCAATTACTGATGGGCATTGAGCACTGATAGGCAGTACTAATTTACTAATAGACACTAATAGGCAGCATTGATGAGCACTTATAGGTGGGACTGATGGACACTGATAGGCGGCACTGAAGTTGCAGCACTGATAGGCGGCATTGATGGGCACTGATAGGCAGCATTGATGGGCACTGATAGGCAGCATTGATGGGCACTCAATTTTCGGCATTGATGAGCACTGATAAGTGGCACCAATAGGCTGCACTGCTGATAACCATGAAGTCTGTTTACATGGGATTAGGTGATCACATGGTAAAAGCCTGCTGTGATTTCGTTTGATGTATTTCACAGGGGGAACGTGGGAAACAGGGTTTGAGAGAATGTTCTTCGACGCCCTCCCAAAATTGGAAGCCTGGAGCCCAGATGGAAGTGTGGGTCATGGGGGCCCATCATGGTTTCTTGCACTGGGGCCCTGAAGGTTCTAGTTATGCCTCTGTTGGGACCACTTCCCTATGTATACTAAGTCTATAGCATTCATTACCAAAGCTCTTCCCAGCCAGACACACCCCCAGATGGCACATTCATTCCCAGGCTTTACCACTACTCACATCAGAGGACCCTGGCCTGGCCTAAAAGGCCATATTCACCCTGCTGCAGGATCTGCAGAAGAAGGGGAGACAGGTTGACTACAGCCGTTTCTTTCTATGTCTTGTTCCAGCTCGCCTAGGACTTCAGCCCTGCAAAGGGCCCTACAAATCAGCTCTGTAGGGAACTACATCCTAGTAGCTCTGGGAGTGTTTGGCTCCCAAACCCCCAACTACCCTTGGCTCCTTCCACACTGACATTTTATATGGGCGCTGACTACACCCATGACCTCACTAGAAGAGGGACTTTTCTGAAAGGGGACCTGTGAGCCACTTTGGCCGGTGGCCCGTGGAACCCAGAATCCCTTAGAGAGGTTGCAAAACCCACTCTTCAGCTCCCCATGCACCTCCTATATCTAAGTCACCCTGCGTCTATTAGAGGCACAGGGTGACTGAGAACCCCGGTCTGATCTGTACTAATCAAACTCACTGTACAACCACACTGGAATGCTGTGTGTGTATATATTTATAGATATTGTATATTGTCTCATACTATGGTGTGCTCTCTTGTTGGGTCGTTTGGGGTGTGGCTGAACTCCATTGTTCTATTGTATCTGTTTGCCTTGGGTATTATGGGATGTGTATGTGTGTTTGCTGTGAGGAGGGAGGGATGAATGCATTCTGTTGTGTCCCCTAAATATGCCTGCTCTGCGTGCCATTGCAGAGCATGAAAGCACTTGTCCAGCTCTATCTCCTGCTGGACCAGCCAGTCCAACTCAGTCACTCATTGCTCCTGAGGCTGCTCTCCCAGGATTGCCATCTGCAAAGCCTATTGGTCACTGGCCCGTTGCTCTGGGGTTTGAAAGAATTTGCTCTGTTGCATACCAGTGACCTGGAGGGCTCCAATCCAGAGTCCTACCTGAATTTGCTGCCTGAGCTCCAGGTATTCAACCACAGATACAGTCCTAGAGTATGCTGAAAGGACGATCCACAGCAGCCCCTGGAACTCTGATGCCAGATCAATATTTCAGCTGGAGTGACCGAAGTCTGCGATCCTGATATTGGATCCAGGTGGAGGTTTGGATGTCCCCAGACTGCAGGAAGGGTCCCAATGCTTGCCACCAATGTAAAAAAAATGTCCCACACTCCTCTTGAGTGCTTTAGTCATACACCACATCCTTCCAGTCTGAATATAGATATCAGATCTTCCAACTGCTTGCAACCAAAAACTAGGCAGTACTGATATGAACTGTTTATTAAAACACAGGTACACAGGTAAAACTTGGGACAATCCCCCCTTTGTTATTCCGGGTGGGGTAGACTGTCCAATTAGCAGGGAGAGCTGTTGGAGGAATTCCCCCCTCCCTCCTTACAGAAAACACATATCCCATAATATCCAAGGCAGACAGACACAATAGAACAATGGAATACAGCCACACCCCAAAATACCCAACAGAAAGCACACCATAGTATGAATCAATACACAATATATATATATATATATATATATATATATATATATATATATATATAGTCAGTTTATCAGTCTATCCTTCTACATGGCTCCTTGGCTAGGGAGCAGTGGTACATGTCTGAAGGGACTGAGGTCCCCAGGGGGTATATTTTCCCCCTTCCCCTCTCATAGCAGGAGAAGGTTTGTGGCGACCAGTGTCAGTCCTGACTTACCTAAACAGCGTATAAAATATGAAAGAGTCAAAGGAAGACTCTGTCGACTACCTGTACAGCCAGACCACCGGCTATTCTTAATCGACTTAAATACTTATCTCCTCGTTCCAGTGACAAAGGAGTTTCTCAAATACCTCCAGTTCCAAGTTGGACAAGAACATCTACAGTTCGTCTCCCTTCCTGTCGAGCCAACCACCTTACCCAAGTCTTCTCAAAAATTCCTCTGACCATAATGGCCCTCATCAGAACGAGAGGGGTTCATTGTGTCATTACTTCGACTTCCTGTTGCTGACGCAGAACAAAGGGTAGCTGCTGGTTCACAGGGAGAAAGTAGTCTCCACCTTGGCCAGCTTTTGGATGGTTCATAGGTCCGGGTAAAAGGCCAACTAGGACCAATACAGCACCTAGTGTACTTTGGAGCCCAGCTTAGTTTTTTTCCTATGGTGGAAAGCACCATCCCACTCACCAGGGGGGAAGATCCCCATTTCTCAGAAGAGAATTTTGTTATCTCTAATCTCTTCACGACCGAGGGCCTCACAGTACCAAAGCTTTTCGGCTCAATGGTCTCCAAGACCCCTATGGTCAAGTGGTCCCTGCAGACGTTGCATCCTTTTTTCTTTTTATGTTTCCTGCAGCTACATATGCCTAGGAGCAACGGTCAATTTAATTCTCCGGTTGGGGAGCCCTCTGCAGATCGGATCTTGCCCTAGTCAAGCTAGTTATACGTTTTTCTCAACCCGGACTGGAACACCTTGGGGATTCAGGCTGCTTGGTGTGCCCTTCAGTCTTTCTCCAGTTCCCGGAAGAGAGAGTCAGTATAATTAAGAGTGATCAACACCACGGTGATCTCCTATATGAAGAATCTGGGAGCACATGGAAGGAGGTCAAGTCCATTATGTCTTGGGTCCAGAAGAACCTATCCTGCATGTCAACGGCTTACATCCCGGAGTCCAGAACGCCCGAGTGGTCTTCCTGACACGTATTCGGCTGGTCACCAATGAGTGGTCCCTTCGTGTGCAGTCATTCAAGCGAATTCTGCCCCTGGTAAGTCCTTCCCGAAGTGGTCCTGTTCTCTAGTCTTTCCCGGCAACTTTAAGCTTAAGAGGTATTACACTCTAGATTGTGCAGCTAGGCCTCTGGAATGGATGCCCTGACAGATCGATTGGTTTGTAGAAGACATACGCCTTTTTTCCTTTGATCGACTCAAATATATGATTGCCTCAAGGTCCCATAAAAGCCAGGGAATCGTGCTACCTCAACTTTTGGACCTACCAGTCCACTAGAATTCATCCTTTGGACATAGATGAAATCTTGGGGGTATGCTTGCGAGCTACTTCCTCCGTCTCAGACACTCTGTCTAGTTGTTCGTCCTGCATGCTGGCAGTTGAGCCTCGAGCGGAATGATTGTGGCCTGGATTGTCCAGTCAGTCCAACAAGCTTATAAAGGTGAGGACCCGGTTCCTCCGGAGTCGGCGAGGGCACATTCCACTAGGCTTATATCGGTTTAATGGGCAACAGTCCAGCTTATGGTTCCAGATGTCTTCTGTAGGACGGCCTCGTGGGCCTCCATTATTACCTTTTGTCACTTTCTGTAGTGAGCCTGCTCCGTTACCTTCTATGGTCTTTTGTTCGTAAAACTTGTCAGTTGACAGGTCAAATCAAATGTATTTCTGTTCATCATACCCACCCGTGTGGATTGGCTAGTTATTTCCCACACGTAGGCTGCCATGGAGTCTGTCAGGAAAACGGAAAATGTATTATCAGTACTTACCGTAATTTTCCGTTCCTGATGGACTCCATGGCAGCCGGAGTTCCCGCCCATCGGCCTAGAGTAGGCTAGTTACGGAACACAGTCTCTACTGGTGAGCTCAAACTTATAGGGTATGGGGTCCTATAGCATTGGAGAGGAGGCGGGGTAAACCCACACGTAGGCTGCCACGGAGTCCATCAGGAAAGGAAAATTATGGTAAGTACTGATAATAAATTTTCCGTTTTCCCTTACTTTAGGAAGATTTCTTGTCACTTCCAGGTGTGTCTGCAAGACAGAAAGTGAAAGGGAAATATCCCCAGCAAGGCATAGACTAAGAAAAATCACCCGAACATAAAAAAAAAAAAAAGTTTTGGAATATACTTATGCAGAAGAATGTGGATTAGAAAAGTCAAAATCAGAACTCAACCATTAATTATTTCAGGACAGTGGCTGAAAATATTGAAACCAGAGGTATGGCAACTAGCATTTTCAGATTAAAAATTCAGGAGTAGCAGAATACACATCACATTTGACCATGGAATTGCAATTGGCAGGACTTATGCCACGTACACACGATCATTTCTCGGGTTGTAAAAAACGAAGTTTTTTAAAAATGTCATTTAAAACGATCGTGTGTGGGCTTCAGGGCATTTTTCGGGTTCTGAAAAACGACAAAAAAAAAATTCGAACATGCTCTATTTTTTTCACAACATTTTAAACAATGTCGTTTTTCAGGTTGTAAAAAATGATCGTGTGTGGGCTTTAACGACGTGAAAAACCCGCGCATGCTCAGAAGCAAGTTATGAGATGGGAGCGCTCGTTTCAGTAAAGCTACCGTTCGTAATGGAGTAAGCACATTCATCACTCTGTAACAGACAGAAAAGCGCGAATCGTCTTTTACTAACACAGAATCAGCTAAAGCAGCCCCAAGGGTGGTGCTATCCGCATGGAACTTCCCCTTTATAGTGCCGTTGTACGTGTTGTACGTCACCGTGCTTTGCTAGAGCAATTTTTTTTAAACGATGGTGTGTGGGCAAGTCATGCTCCCAGTAATAAAGTTAATTAAATCCAAACATGAGTAGTCTCTGTAAACCCTGGCCTATCCAATTGGTTACCCAAAATATTAGGATCATTTGCAAATATAATGCTGCATATCCCATCTATAGAGATTAACTAGAAATTATTCTTTGGGGGATATCAGGCATAAAAATATAGACAATCTGTGCAATCAAACTACTTGAATCTCATGCTGTGGGTCATCAAATCATATTAGCAAACATATGGGCCTTTTACACAATTTATAGCAAGCTGGCAAAGACATAACGCAATCCGATCTACATTTAATTGGATTTTCATCAGATTTTCATGTTTCGGCACAGAAGCCTGATCCTGAACTCCCGTAATCCACCACTTTGGCACGAAGAGCCAGAGTATCATGTCTCACCTCCCTCTGTTAAGCGGCCATTTAACTAATAGGTTAATCATTCAATTCGGTTTGTTTTAATAAGGCAGCGAAAATAACAATAATGATGTGAAAAGTGCAGTATCCCATAGCAACTGTTAGCATCTGATTTGACCTTTTATCAGTTTAGAGCACTAAGAACAACAACAAAAAATGATGATCACTTGCTGTATGTGTATTTAAAAAAAAAATTAAACGTTAATATTTTTTTTAAACTTTAATATTTTTTTAAATATATATTATATATATTTTTAATTTTTTTTTTTTTTAAGCCTTATCAACTGCAATTAATAAATTAAGGTAGATGTAAACCGATTCACTAACATTTTAACAAGATCATTAACTAAATTTTAAATGTTTTATTAATATTTTAATCTTTTAAAATCTGCAGCCTTCATAAAATAATATCTGGTGATCCTGCACTGACAGTCCTGTTATGAAATGAGAGCCCTTTGTTGAATTGTGCTTCTACATTGTCATCCTGTCACATGAGCTTCTGATGGAGACTACGAGTAGTAATTTCAGCACATACCGTAAAACCTTGGTGTAGCGCCCCCCCCCCCTATTTGGCGGGGCGTTACGCTAAAGTTAGTGGGGAATGGGAGAGTTAAGTTGCTCCCACTCACAAATTGGTTAAGTTCAGGCTGCTGTCAGTTTACGAACTGCTTTTTAGGTCAGTCTGCATGCTAGGGGAGGTGTTTTTACCCCTGGGTGACAGTTGGCGCTAGAAGGGGTTCTGACAGACCCACTTTCTCCCAGCAGCCAATCAGAGGAGGATTTTCCCTCTGGACATGCTGGCGGGAGAGTATATGTGTGGCAGACGCCTGAGAGAAGCGTGGGACGTTCTATGCGGGGCCCGCGTTCCAGGTGCGCCATCCACCTTCAGGGTGCGCGCATCCATGGGCCCCGCCATCGAGGCCTGCCTGGCCGAAGCTACACACCAAGTGGAGCTTCACCCTGACATTGAAAGGGGCCCCAGCGGCTAAGCTGGGAGCTGTACGGTGGGGGATTGTCTGGGGAGACCCAAAGGCAGAGGTTGTCCACGAGGCCTAGGCGAACCACCGGGGATCCGGTCATCACTACATGGCAGGTACACTTCAACTGTCCTCTGATGACTCTAGAGAGTGACTTACTGGGAGGATCCATTAGTTCTACCCCTTTAAAAAGTCTGGAAATTCCTCAGGCCTGTGGCAGAGGCCCTAATTCCTCCCAGTGACTATTGCAAGTGACCTTTCGGCTGCCAGGCCCAAGTTAAACGCCTGTCCGGGGCACTTTACCCACTCTGACGGGAGTGGCGATGATTAAGTGTGACTGTACTGAGAGCAAGCTGCTCTCCACAATATCCAAGGCCTGATACTGCAGTTTTCTTCCGCTCATCAACCTTTCTCTATAGTGTGCCATGTTGATGTTGGCCATGTTGGGCCTTGGAATAAAACGTTGAAAACGCACTCTGATGTCTGGACACTCGCTTTATTCACTTTCTACAAGTATTCACCCCTAGACAAGTATAATTGGTAACTTAATACCCCGACCCGGAAATCAACCAGCGGCTCCTTCGGGGGTAGCACTACATTGGACAAATTTTAAAACATGTTTTAAAATTTGTCCGCTCAGGACATGTCCGTCGGATATGTCCGCTGGTCAGTACACTCACCAGCGGAATGGATTCGACGCACCCGCGGAAGTATTTTTCTTCCTGGTGCGGTGACGTGGCGGCGTCAACGTCACCGCTCTGTTTGCCGGCGGGGATTTTGATCCGATGGTGTGTAAACGCCATCGGACCAAAATCCGGAGGGGACATGTCCGCTGGAAACGGTCCGTCGGACTGTTTCAGCGGATAAGTCCCTCCGTGTGTACGCGGCCTTAGAGGTGCCTCTCTTCACTTGTATACACTGTAAAAAAAAATGCTTTGATATACAAGTGCTTTGGATTACAAGCATGTTTCTAGAACAAATTATGCTCGCAATCCAAGGTTTTACTGTATTTCACAGGCATGATCCACGGTTGTCATCATCATCAGCAAACCCATCCTGAGAAATTTCATTGCAACCATCACTGGAGTGCATATACAGACAGGGAGTTTCTGCAAAGAGGCTTCAGAACATCAGCAGCACTGAGATGCAACAAAGTATGGAAAAAATAAAATAAAGCAAGTATTTTCACATAGCAGTTGTTTATGGTACACAAACCGCTGGCTTTAGCAAACAAAATGTCACAGACTTAGGCCCCTTTCACATTGAGGCGTTTTTCATGCGGTACAGCGCTAAAAATAGCGCTGCTATACCGCATGAAAAATCATGCCCTGTAGTGTTCAATGTGAAAGCCCGAAGGCTTTCACACTGAAGCGGTGCACTAGCAGGAGCGCTCCAAAAGTCCTGCTAGCCGCATCTTTACCGCGGTATAGGAGCGGTGTGTTCACTGCTCCTATACCGCGCCTTCCCATTGAAATCAATGGGAATTTGCGGTAATAGCGCGGTAATACCGCCCGCAACGCTTTTTCGGCTGCTAGAGGGGGTTAAAACCTCACCGCTAGCGCCCGAATATCGCGGTTAATACGACGGTATAGCGGCGCTACAAATAGCATGGCTATACCGTCACCGCGGCTCCACGCCTCAATGTGAAAGAGGTCTTAGGATTTACATCTGATTTAAAGACAACCTATTAAGAGAGAAACATGAGCGCTGTTATTGCTGACCTCTCCTAAAAATACTAGTTGCCTGGCTTTTATACTGACCTTTCTAATTACTTGTTTTAATCTGATTCCCATTAAAAAGATTACCCTTGTCTATAGGCTGAACCCTATAGACAAAGCAGGGGAAAATGATCACTAGGATAAATAAAGAAGATGACCTCTCTAGTAGGGACATAGACAGCAACAAATACATGCCAAAGGTTCTACCCCTTCCCCACTCTATCCAAAATAAATGAAATTGCTTTAGATGCACTTTAAGTAATGTTTGTTCTTTTATTAGCCCATGAAAACTAAGGGTTCATGCCAGTGTACAGAGAATGCAGAATGCAGCTGCTGGTGGGATGACAACAGTGCCAATGTGCTTTTTTATTTTTTTGTAAAGCACTTTATTGAAACATCACATAGTGACATTTTAAGTTCTGTTGGTCGCAGGGCTGTGCAAGGCGGTGGACTGCATCATAATGCATTACACTGAAAAAACAGCATACCATACTTTTTTTCAGCACACACCACTGCAACGTGGTGGTGTAAACTGGCTAGGTAGGAGTTAAAGGTGTTGTAAAGATTCATGTTTTTGACCTTAATGCATCCTATGCATTAAGGTGAAAAAAACATCTGTCGATTACCGGCCCCCCAGCCCTTTAGCTCCCCAGCACCCCCGTTTTACTTACCTGAGGCCTAGAAAAGTCCCTTGTCATGAATGCGCTCAATCTTTTCCCAGGCTTCTCGGCTCTTCATTGGATAGATTGGTAGAAGCGCAGCCATTGGCTCATGCTGCTGTCAATCAAATCCAATGACGCAGGCGACAGGGGCGAGACTGAGTCATACACTTGGTGGCTATTTACGCCAAGTGTATAACACGGGAGCATGCCCGCAAGGTAACCCCCTCGTAAGAGAGCTTCCCAGAGGGGGATAGCTGTTGCAGGGAGGAGCCGAGAGAGACGCAGAGGGACACCAGAAGAGGACGATCGGGGCCATTCTAAGCAAAATGAACTGCACAGTGGAGGTAAGTATGACATGTTTGAACCTATACAATTGCTTTAAGGTAGTTCTACCACATCTGGTGTGAATATTCCCCTAATACCAGGCATAGTGAACAGCCCAAGGGACATGACTTACCTTAAATATTTTTTTTTTTTTTTGATGCAAGAACATTTGGTTGTACTCGTGAAACTTAAAACAGGAGGTATGTGTAAGTAGTGCCACCTGTGATACATTATAGCCCAATCAAGATTCTGCTTTTATCCTCCTGTACTACAATGAAACCATGAAAGTGCATATTACAAACTCGCTGTCATTGCGAGGGGAACTCCCATGCTAACAGGTAGTTAGAAATTAAAGACATTACTCAGTAGTGGACACCAAAGGCAGTTTGCAACTAAATAAATTGCATTTACTGAAGCTTACAGTTCAGTTTAAAGTCCAGCTACAAAATCTTGGCAGCAACAAAAAAAAAAGTTAGAATTCTTGTTCAGTGGCAAACAAATTACAGAGATTATTCAGTAAGGTCCTTTATTAAATTAGCCAGCCATCTGAATTAGTCATGCACTATAGCTTGCAACCCCATCACAGGTTTGTTCTGCCGGAGTTCTAACAATATGGTTCCCCTATCGGATAGGGTCCGGGCTGGAGTGCGCAGGCGCAATCCGAGCCGACGGAAATCTAGGAGGCAGAACAGCTGTTTGTTAGCTGTAGACAGAGCATGCGCAATGAACATGGCACTCGCTCCCGATGCTCGGGGCTGGTTATACACGGCCGCTCTCCCCTTGCTCTTGCTTTTTTGTAAGAGGCTTCTCAATATCACTTCCGCCCCTTTAAGAAAAGCACTGGCCTTTATAAAGCACTGGCCATCATGCGGCATCTTATAACCATATCCGCCCCTTGCTGTATTGAGATGCAAGCATGCTATGCATACTAGCTCATTATGCCTTTCTCTTGCAGTTTTTTTTTCCAGGAAACAAAAAAGAGGGTTTACTTCCTCTTTAAGTGGGAGCAGTTGGCTGGGGTCAGTAAAATTGCAGCTCAACTGTGGTTTTACCACCTCCCAACTGCAAGTGTAAGTATGCAAAATCTCAAGGCGCCCTAGTCTATGGTAAACTGAGCCTGGGAAGATGCGCACAACTGCCTAGATGAAATTAAAGAATATGTTACCCTAACATTTCATATTCCTGTTATGTGCCTGCTGTGCCATGTACTTTTGTGAGAATATTACATACATAAAGTTACATAGTTAGTCAAGTTAAAAAAAGTCCATCAAGTTTAACCAAAGAAAAAAAAATACAATCCCATATACACAAACCTACACCCACAGCTATTTAATTCATTTTTAATATTCAAAGCAAAGTAGTACATTATGACAGATTTACCTGTCATAATGTGCCCTTCGGTGCTGTGCTGTCACCAATCCAACAGGTCCTTCCATCTTCACCAAGTCTTCTTACCAAGTTCTGTCCCTTTGGCCTCTTGAATGGCCAGGCCACAATAATGTCATGCCTGTGCATGGGCACAGGAGTGACATCATTGTGGCACAGATTGGGGTCTGTTTCTGCATGGCTAAGGCTGGGTTCACACTATTGTGTACCTGCATCCAATTCGCAATAGCAGGAGATTGTGACCGGGTCTCTATGATGCCGGTTCACATATCTCCACTACCACTACGGTTTCCGGTGCAAATTTGCAAAGGATTCCTGTGCGTCTTTTGGTCCATTTCAGGTCCAAATTCAGCCAAAATCGAAACCTGACTAAAATCGGACTTGAAACAGTGAACAGGACACACCGGACCCCTGCTATGAGCCACATGCAAATATAGTGTGAACCTAGCCCCAGTGAACATGACAGCTGAGAGCCAGGGAAAGCATTTATAATAGAAGAGATTGATAGGGTATCTCCCCGTCAGCTATTTTACAAAGAAGTCTTATATATAGAGTTTAACACCACTTTAATACAGGCATGCAGGCAAGAGGGTGTGCTTCGCTGAGAAAGCCAGGCCTCCTTCACTTAAAAGATAGAAAATGCCCTATGAAGACTCTGGGAAGTATGACATAATTTTGGCCTAGGCCAGAAACCAGGAAGCAACTGAAGAAATGTAAAAAAATATTAAAACAAGAAAATATAATATACCTTCCGATCTATGTACTAATGATAGCAGTTTAGTTCCACTTTAATAAATCCCTTTTAGTTTAAGATGACATTGTTGTACTTTATGGTAACTCTTTTGAACCAGGGAGGGAGGGCCCAGGACTGTCCAGTGCTTGACTGGCGAGAAGAGGTCCTGCCCAGTTTAAGGGCTCTTGGACAACGCCGCCATCTTTATGCCGCCGTAGCGTATCTTGGGCGCAACGTTGAGAGGCAAGCCTGCTATTCACAAAGAATATGTGCTCAACGTTGCGCCCGCGTAGAGTATAGTTGTCGGCTTAAGCCGACATAAGTCAAATTAGCTGGAAGTGGGCGTAATATATTATAATGAAGCGTGACCCCATGAAAATGATGGGCTGAGCTTCAAAAAACGAACTGCGCATGCGTCGGCTCTTGGACGCATTCCAGTACGCATGCGCAGAATCACGTCGGGACAAATGCCAAAGATATGACGAATCACTGAACGTAACCTACGCACAGCCCTATTCACGTACGACTTACGTAAACGACGTAAAATTCGACGGCTGTTCCGACGTTCATACCTTTGCATGACCTGCGGCTCATATAGCAGGGGTAACATTACGCCGGACGTATGCCTTACGTAAATGGCGTAGATTACAGCGACGGGCACAAGTACGTTCGTGAATCGGCAAATCTTGCTCATTTACATATTCGACGCGTAAATCTATGGAAGCGCCCCTTGCGGCCAGTGTAAATATGCGCCCAAGATCCGACGCATAGGAGACTTACGTCGGATGAAGCCAAAATTCAGGCGTATCTTATTTCAAGAATAAGGTGCATAGATACGACGGCGCATCCGTGGACTTACACGGCGTATCAGTAGATACGTCGGCGTAAGTCCTTTCTGAATCTGGCTCATTGGGTTTATTTAAACCCGAACAGGGACATAAGCAGCTGCGAGCCGTTAAACTGGGCAGGACCTCTTCTCGCCAGTCAAGCACTTGACAGTCCTGGGCCCTTCCTCCCTGGTTCAAAAGGGACGCTCGGACGCTGCTCTATCCCAACTCAACTCCTGAACCACATTTAAAAAGGGTATCCATACCTAGTCCATCACTATCTTGAACTACAACCTGATCCCTCGTGGCCCCTGATGACGGTTGTCAAACCAGAAACGCGTCAGTCTTTTTTCACATCATCCACTAGGAGAGTGCTTTTTTTTTTCTGTTTTGCTTTCTTCGCCATTTGTTTTTGGCTCATGTATTCATTTGGTGACATTGTTCTCGTATTTTATACATTTGTTGCTCACAGGTGCGTTTTGTGTGCTTTTATCAAGTGCCTATTTGTGTACACCTTTTGTCTTATTAAAGATCAATTTTTTATACTTAAAGTCGAGGTTCACCCTTAAAACCACTTTCTCTTATCCCATCCAGCATACCCGCCGGCAGGCGCCGTATATAGCCGCGTCACGCCCTCCGAAAAAAGCCGAAATAGGACTCGGCTGTATACGGCGCCTGCGCAGTCAGCTCCTGGGTCTGTGCACAGGCGCCGAGAACAGCCGAGTGCTAGTCGGCTGTTTTCGGAAGGCGTGACGCGATATAGCGGCCCCATATACCGCGGTAGGACGAAAATTAAATTATCTATTAAGAAGGTGAACCCCCTCTTTAAACCCTGTTTGGCCTTTAAAGTCCTAACCAGGGGGAATCAACTCCTTTTGTCTCATGCTACTCAGGGATGTGGCCAATAGCTCTACGTCCTCCCTTAAGCGGCCGCTAGGGGGCGCGTGTAAACACAAAGCTCTCGGTCCTGTCAGCGGGGGAAACGCTGATCTCCTGTTCATACAATGTATAAACTAGGGTTGTCCCGATACCGATACTAGTATCGGTATCGGGACTGATACCGAGTATTTGCGGGAGTACTTGTACTCCCGCAAATACCCCCGATACCTAAATAAAATACTCCCCCCCCCCCTTGTATAGACACTCCCCCTTGTAATTTGCGCTGTATTGCACGGGGATTAACCCGGCAGCAGCTACTACAGGTATGGGGGACAGGACATGGCTTCAATATGCGGGGGACAGGACATGGCTGCAATATGTGGGGGACAGGACATGGCTGCATATGTGGGGGACAGGACATGGCTGCAATATGTGGGGGACAGGACATGGCTGCAATATGTGGGGGACATGCATGGCTGCAATATGTGGGGGACATGCATGGCTACAATATGTGGGGGACATGCATGGCTACAATATGTGGGGGACATGCATGGCTGCATATGTGGGGGACATGCATGGCTGCACCTGTGGGGGGACATGGCTGCATTTGGGGACACATTAAAAAAAAGTATCGGTATTCGGTATCGGCGAGTACATGAAGAAAAGTATCGGTACTTGTACTCGGTCCTAAAAAAGTGGTATCGGGACAACCCTAGTATAAACAGAAGATCAGTGATTTCCCCTAGTGAGTCCACCCCCCCCATACAGTTAGAACACACCCAGGAACATACTTAACCCCTTCCCCGCCCCCTAGTGTTAACCCCTTCACTGTCAATGGCATTTTTATAGTACTGATCGCTATAAAAATGCCAATGGTCCCAAAAATGTGTCAAAAGTGTCCGCCATAATGTCGCAGTACTGAAAAAAAACGCTGATCGCCGCCATTACTAGTAAAAAAAAATATTAATAAAAATGCCATAAAACTACCCCCTATTTTGGAAACTAGGGTTGTCCCGATACCACTTTTTTAGGACCGAGTACAAGTACCGATACTTTTTTTCAAGTAGTCACCGATACCGAATACCGATACTTTTTTTAAATGTGCCCCCAGATGCAGCCATGTCCCCCACATATTGCAGCCATGTCCCCCACATATTGCAGCCATGTCCCTCCAGCCATGTCCCCACAATCCATGTCCCCACAATCCATGTCCCCACAATCCATGTCCCCACAATCCATGTCCCCGCAGCCATTTCCCCCATACCTGGCAGCAGCCGCCGTCGCAGCCGCCTGGGGAACATCACAGCTTTCATTTGAATAGCTGTTTTCCCGGCCGCATATAGACACTCCCCCTTGCTCGTAATTGGACAGATTACGATCACCCATCCAATCCCGAGCAAGGGGGAGTGTCTGTCTATACGCGGCGGGAACACTACAGCTATTCAAATGAAAGCTGTGATGTTCCCGCACGCTTTAAACATGCGGTGGCGGCTTTCGCTGTAGCGGCGGCGGCAGCAGCGATGGCGGGTACGGCAGCGGCGGGTGCGACGGCGGGGGTTGGGGCAAAGTATTCTATTTTGGTATCGGGGGTATTTGCAGGAGTACAAGTACTCCCGCAATTACTCGGTATCGGTCCCGATACCGATACTGGTATCGGTATCGGGACAACCCTATTGTAAACGCTATAACTTTTGCACAAACCAATCAATAAACGCTAACTGCGATTTTTTTTTAATGAAAAATATGTAGAAGAATACGTATCGGCCTAAACTGAGGAAAACATTTTTTTTTATATATTTTTTGGGGATATTTATTATAGCAAAATGTAAAAAAATTTGAATTTTTTTTTTAAATATTCGCTCTATTTTTGTTTAGAGCACAAAAAATAAAAACCGCAGAGATGATCAAATACCATCAAAAGAAAGCTCTATTTGTGGGAAAAAAAGGACGCCAATTTTGTTTGGGAGCTACGCACGACCGCGCAATTGTCAGTTAAAGCAACGCAGTGCCGAATCACAAAAAGTGCTCTGGTCATTGGGCAGCAATATGGTCTGGGGGTTAAGTGGTTAAATGTTTATGTTTGCATGGATACATAGGCTAACATGCAGGGGCATTTAGAGACAGGGAAAAAAACGCCAGACACTCCTAATAGCCACATTGAAAATGTCCAGGGTGCACGAGACCTAAAACTGACCATACATTAATCAAATTTCAGAGGTTCTTCAGGATTTTGATCGGGAGGTGACACGTTTAGCACCACTCCACCCAATATCCTTCAATTGAAAATCTGAAGCTGCCAGGTGGAAAAATTGTCTGACAAACAGCGCCTGCATCCAATCTGATGCAGGCACTGTTTGGGCATTCTGACAGCCACTACTGTAGGCTGTCAGTAAGGATGAGCCGAACACTCCCCCACCCGTTTTGGTTCGCACCAGAACCTGATAACGGACCGGAAGTTTGCGCAAACGTTCGAACCCCATTAAAGTCTATGGGATTTGAACGTTCGAAATCAAAAGTGATAATTTTAAAGGCTAATATGCAAGTTATTGTCCTTAAAAGGGTCTGGAGACCTGGGTCCTGACCCAGGGGACATGTATCAATGCAGAAAAAAGTTTTGAAAATGGAACTTTTTTCGGGAGCAGTGATTTTAATGATGCTTACAGTGAAAAAAAAGTGAAATATTCCTTTAAATATCGTACCTGCTGGGTGTCTATAGTATGCCTGTGAAGTGGCACGTGTTTTCCGTGTTTAGAACTGTCCCTGCACAAAATGACATTTCTATAGGAAAAAAAGTCATTTAAAACTGCTTGCGGCTTTAATGTAATGTTTGGTCCTGTGCAAAGAATACTAAATCAAAATACTGCAGGTCCCTGCCTGTATTTGTATGAGAACACCAGACAGATTTCTACAACATTGCAGGATTCCCACGCACCATGGGGGCCATTGATTGCACACATGTGGCACTCCAGCCCCCCAGTGCCACAGAGCACATATACCGCAATCGGAAGCATTGGCATTCCATCAACGTACAGGTGATAGCCGATGCCTAACGCCTCATATGGCACATCCGTGCCAAACACCCCGAATCCAGCCATGACAGCTTCATATACAATCAGAGCCCCATCCCAATGGAATTCGAACAGAACATGTATGGGGACAGCTGGCTGGTTGGTGAGTGACATGGGTGGCAGGCATGACTGCCCCCCCCATGATGCACACATCACAAGGGGCACATGCATGACTAACATCCTCCTGTCTTTTCCCTTACAGGTGACTCTGCATATGCACTGGGACCCCATGTAATGACTCCTTTCCGGAACCCCCAAACCAGAGGAGAGAGAAAATACAATGAAGCACACATCAAAACCCGTGCAGTGGTGGAGCAAACATTCGGGCTCCTGAAGTCCCGTTTCCGCTGCCTGGATAAGTCTGTATTCCCCTACCTTCGTGTGTCAGATCATCGTTGCATGTTGCATTCTGCACAACTTTGCCATGAGAAAAGGCCTGCAGATTGACATACATGATGACCTGACCCCCCAACCAGACAATCCCCCCCTGCCAGAGGAGAACCAGTCTGCTGATGGAAGAGCAGTCAGAAAGGGGCCTCGCCGTAGGCATCTTTGGACACTAAACCAAAACATTGATCACACGGACAATGCACGCATGCACACCACTGATGTCCCTAGATCACAAACACCACATGCACATCTCATTGGATTAGCCCAAGTCCAACATGTAGGACTTGGGAGCAGCAACGCCGCGTCAAGGCCCCAATGGTGTCGCTGTCCATTCATACACCATTCACACATCATTCACACAGCCGTGGGGTTAACTTCTCCAACACGGATGAGGGTGACACCCCTTACTGGCAGGAGTGCCACCCCCTCACATTCACACACCATTCACACTGCAACGTGTGCAGTATCAATAAAAAAGCTCATAACCTGAGCAAAATCACAAATAAAAAAGCTCATAACCTGAGCATTAATGAAAAAAAAAAAAAAACATCATCTGGGATGCCGGGGGCTCCTTCTGGTGGCCCTTCTCTGGCTCCTCAGCTGCCTGGATGGAGTGGGTGGGCATCTGGAGGTGGCAGATCCACGGGTGGGCCACTCCTGGCAGGTGTGGCCTGCCTGCTCTCCAAGGCCCTGGCTATCCGGCCGAGGTAAGAGTTTGTCTGGGCCTGCATCCTGAGCTGCCGGGTGACCTGGTAATGCTGGGCCCGCTGACTCTGCCTCCCCTGTTCCCGGACGGCTGCAGTGAGGTGCCTTATATCAGCCTGCACCTCCCCCAGACTGGTCACCACTGCAGCGCAGTTGCAGCTGACATCCTGCACTGCATTAGATATCTGGGCCACTCTGTCCAGGTGCCCAACTATGTCCCCCATTTGCTGGGTCTGCCTGGCGTGGTCCCTCGCCACCTGGTCCTGGACCAGATTAGAGACCCCCCTGGTCTTCCGGGTGGCCTTCCTGGGGCCAGTAGATGGTTGTCCCCGGGGGGGATGGAGTCGCCCTTGAGGGGCTTCCTAGGATGGGGGAGGGGATTACAGAGGCCCCTGCCGAAGGGGAGGACTCCTCCAAAAATAAGATAATGTCCTGCTCTGCCACAACAGGCTCCTCCTCAACCACCTCTGCAGGTGAGGTGTGGGCACTCTCCTCCACCTCGGTCTCTTCACCATCCAGGGGCTCGGGCACAGGATGCCGTTGGGGGGATGGGGTGGACTGGCCGCCAACAGATGATGGCCCAGCTCCGTCATCTGTGGATGACACAAAGCACACACATGTTGGGTGGTCCCACACACTTGGCACATGTACCCTCCCCTCCCACATGCAACACACCAAAAAGGGGGTAAAAATCACTTACCTGTCCTGGAGCCTTCCTCCATGGAGTCATATCCCGGGACCCCCTCCAACTGCTCCCTCTCCAGGCAGCGGGCGACCACCTCCTCCTCCGTGGTCAGGCTGACCGCACATGGGGGTCCACCCCCCGTGCCCCTCTCATGCCTCCTAATTGTTGCCACCTTGCCCCGGACCTTGCTCCGTAAATCATTAATCTTCTTGCCAATATCGGCAGCAGTCCGGATGGAGTACCCCAAAATATTTACTCTGGCAGCAATGCTTGCCAGGATGGCCTGCTTCCTCTCCCGGCTGGTCTTTCTGCTTTTCCTGCCATGGAGGACATCGTTGTGGGTCTCCATAGCCGAAATTACAATCGAGACCTCCTGGGCATTAAAATTCAGGTTCCTCCTCTCTTTGGGGGGAGCGGGAGCAGCCATTACAGAGCAAAAGTAACTTCCCTGGGGTGGGGGGAAACGGAAATACTTTTGCGCCGGAATGGCGCTTCCGCTGGCGCTTTTATACGCGCAACGGAACACATTGCGCTGACTCACTGCGCATGCTCCGTGGATGATTCGCTGAACGTAAGCCTCTGTGCTGGGCTCCGCCCATCATTTACACCCACTTCCACTTGCGTCGGGTTACGCCAGTGCATTTTCGTTACTCCGGCGCAACTTTAGGAGCAAGTGCTATGTGAATAACAGTACTTGCTCCTAAAGTTTCGGCGGAGTAACGTAAATGAGAAACGTTACTCCAATTTAAAGATTCGCCCATCTACCTGAATCTGGCCCTATGTGTATGGCCAGCTCAGTTCTTTCTTTCCTTGTTTATTTTCCTTCAGCCGGTCTGCATTCTATCCTGAGTTTACCAATGTAAGAGCTTAAATTCAAATCTGTGCTGTCACGTAAAACCTAGCTGTGCAGAATTTCCAAGAACCTTTTACAGCTGTGTTTATTAGCCACTGAAAATGTATTTGTTATAATTTGCATACTCTTCAAAATGTAAATCTTGGATACAGCTTAAGTTACATTGCACCCTATGTAAATTCACATGGAAATGAATGTTATCCTTATTTTGTTTAGGATTCCGGCTGTTGTATTACATAGAACTACTAAGTTGTAATGCAACAACAGTTACTTTAGGCTACATGTGGATTGTGATGTGCAAAGCTCAGTGCAACTCAGTCATGGTGGACCAAGACTAGGGATGAGCCGAACACCCCCCTGTTCGGTTCACACCAGAACTTGCGAACACACAAAATGTTCGTGTGAACTTTAGAATCCCGTTAAAGTCTATGGGACTCGAACATTTGAAATCGAAAGTGCTAATTTTAAAGGCTAATATGCAAGTTATTGTCCTAAAAAGTGTTTGGGGACCTGGGTCCTGTCCCAAGGGACATGTATCAATGCAAAAAAAGTTTTAAAAACGGCCATTTTTTCAGGAGCAGTGAATTTAATAATGCTAAAAGTGAAACAATTAAAGTGTAATATTACTTTAAATTTCGTACCTAGGGGGGTGTAAAGTTAGCATGTGAAAAAGCGCATGTTTCCCGTACATAGAACTGTCCCTGCACAAAGTGTCATTTCTGAAAGAAAAAAAGGCATTTAAACCGCCTTTGCGGCTATAATGAATTGTCGGCTCCGGCAATTCATAGAGAATTCATTCATAAAAATAAAAAAAGCGTGGGGGTCCCCCCAAATTTTATTACCAGGCCCTTCAGGTCTGGTATGGATATTAAGGGGAACCCCGCCGTCAATTTTTTTTTAAAAATGACTTGGGTTCCCCCCAAATATCCATTCCAGACCCTTCAGGTCTGGTTTGGATTTTAAGGGGAACTCCACCCCAAATTTAAAAAAAAAATGGAGTTCCCCCAAAAATCCACACCAGACCCTTATCCAAGCACGTTAACCTGGCTGGCCGCAGAAAAGAGGGGGGACAGAGTGCGGCCCCCCCTCTCCTGAACCGCACCAGGCCACATGCCCTTAACATGTGGAGGATGTCCCCATGTTGATGTGGACAAGGGCCTCATCCCCACAACCCTTGCCCGGTGGTTGTGCGGGTCTGAGGGCGGGGGGCTTATCAGAATCTGGAAGACCCCTTTAACAAAGGGGACCCCCAGATCCTGGCCCCCGCCTATGTGAATTGGTAATGGGGTACACTGTACCCCTACCATTTAACAAAGGAAGTGTAAATAGTTTTTTAAAAAAACACACAGGCACCGTAGAAAAAATACCTTTATTAATAAAAAAAATCCAGCGGTGGTAATCCACTCTCGATGCGGCTCCCTGCTCCAACGTTGTCTTCTATCCAGCGTTGAATGATCTCTCCAGCGACAGGTGATCAGTCCAGTGATGAGAAGACTATCCATCCTGAGCAGCGTCGCCGACCTCTCACCGCTGGACACAGCCCAGCGGAATGACGCGGCCGATACTTTGACATTTCTTATATAGGGGAGGCGGGGACCCCGCCCTATGGGAAACACTGCGGTGGAGCATACACACGGCCGGCTTTCCCGACCAAAGCTCTCATGGCAGTTTTCCTGTCGGTTTCCTTTTTACCGCCGGGAAAACCGATTGTGTGTACAAGGCATAAGGCTGGATTCACATCTATGTATTTTTAGTGCTTTTTGCATTTTGCAGATTTGCACTACAGAATGTGTTCCATACAAAACCATATTACATGGACTGTAGTGCAAATCTGCAAAATGCAAAAAGCACTAAAAATGCATAGGTGTGAATCCATCCTAAGGTTTCGATTCATCACACTGAAGTGCCATGAAGTGATATTAAACACATGGGCCCGGATTCAGAAACAACTTACGCGTAAGTTTTAGGATGCGCCGTCATATCTGTGTTCCGTATTCTCAAAGCAAGATATGCCTGAATGTGGGCTTGATCCGACTGACATAAGTCTTAGTACGCCGTCGTATCTAGGGTGCATATTTACGCCGGCAACTAGGGGCACTTCCGTAGATTTCCGTGTCGAATATGCAAATTAGCTAGATACGCCGATTCACGAACGTACTTGCGCCCGGCGCATTGATATACGTCGTTTACGTAAGGCGTACGACCGGCATAAAGTTACCCCTGCTATATGAGGCGCAGCCAATGTTAAGTATGGACGTCGGAACAGCCGTCGAATTTCACGTCGTTTACGTGAGGCCTCGTACCCACGATCGGACATATCCGATGAAAACGGTCCGCGGACCATTTCCATCGGATATGTCCGATCTGGAGTTTGATCCGATGGCGTGTACGCACCATCGGATCAAATTCCCCGCCGGCGGACGGCGCGGTGACGTGTCGGTGACGCGGCGGTGACGTTGACGCCGCCACGTCACCGCACCAGGAAGTAAAACACTTCCGCGCATGCGCCGAATCCATTCGGCGGCGGCGCGGCGGCGGTGCGGGACGACATGTCTGCTGGTAAGTGTACTAACCAGCAGACATGTCGGGTGGACAGATTCCCACCGGATAGATTTCAAAGCATGCTTTGAAATCTGCCGGGTGGACAAATCTGTCCGCTAGCCCATACACACGATCGGAGATGTCTGCTGAAACGGTCCATCGGACCGTTTTCAGCGGACATATCCCCTCGTGTGTACGAGGCCTAAGTCGTACGTGAAGGGGGCTGGGCGTAAGTTACGTTCACGTCGTATGCAGTGTTTGATGTATCTTAGGCATTCTATCTGACGTGAATTTTTTGAGCATGCGCACTGGGAATTACACGGGCTTACGCCGGCCCATATACGCCGTAACTTAGGGCGCAAGTTGTTTCTGAATACGGTACTCGCCTGTCTAAGTTACGGCGGTGTAGCGCATACGTCCGCCTAAAAATACGATAGTCTTTCTGAATCTGGCCCATGCTATTTAATTTACATTGCCCTTCTATTTCTGTATATGGATGTCGGCACTGTAATTATTTTAATAAAAAATAAATAAAAAACAAGTACCTTTTTCCTAATGAATATACAGCTATCACATGACCCATATATTTCCCAGCCTGTCTGCAGAGAAACAAGAGCAGGAGGAGGTTCTAGTCCTCTGCTGCTGGTCAAATGTTAAAAAAAAAAAAACAGAATCAAGTCGACGCATGCTCGGAAGCATTGAACTTCATTTTTCCCAGCACGTCGTTGTGTTTTACGTCACCGCATTCTGACACGATCGGTTTTTTAACTGATGGTGTGTAGGCAAGACTGATGAAAGTCAGCTTCATCGGATATCTGATGAAAAAATCCATCAGACCTTTTTCATCGGATGAACCGATCGTGTGTACAGGGCATAAGAATAAGAGGGAGGTGAAGCCTTCATCAATCTACATGTAATACCCCATCCTCATTGTGTTTAGCTGATTAGTGGGCATGGAGAAGGAGGAGAGAGGGAGCGGGCTGTCATTAACCACTGTGTATACAGTGCCTTGAAATATATATATATATATTATTATGATTTTTTGCTAGTCAGAGAAGGCTCATTTAAAATTACACAATTTTTTTTTTTTTTATCTGCTATTTTATATTAATAAAGTGCTGGTCACCTCACCTCAGTCAGCCTCCTCCCCTCCCCCCAATCCAGCCATTTAATTATATGCTCTCTAAGGTTCTACTTACTTTTAAACAAGTTCAGTAGCCTTTTTTATCACACTGTTTGCTAGGTTCAAATTCCACTAGTCAGGCAGGCTCCTCGAAACTAGTCTTTGCCTCTCTAGCTCGTCACAGGCAGCACCGACACACAGCTCTCTGCGCAGAGCTCCAAGTCCCCCCCTTCCGTGAGTGGAGTGATGTCACGCCGCTGGAAGGCCGCAGCCGTGGCAGAGCTTCACCTGCGGCTGCGCCCCCCTCCTATACGAAATGGTATCGCCCAGGGCACTCGCCCCATCCTCCCCTGCCTTGTACCGGCCCTGTGTAGGTGTATAGGTGTGTGTCTTGACCTCCACCGAACCCACGAGACTGACTCACTGAACCCCTGGGGTTCGATCGAACCCAGGTTAAGAACCACTGTGTTAGACCAACACAAAGTGGCACCTAATTGTGAAGTGGAAGGAAAATGATCAATGGTGTTCAACATTTGTTACAAATAAATATGTGAAAAGTGTGGTGTGCATTTGTATTCAGCTCCCTTAACTCTGCTACCCCTAACTAAAATCTAGTGGAACCAATTGCCTTAAGAAATCACCTGATTAGTAAATAGAGTCCACCTGTATGCAATTACATTTCAGTATAAATACAGCAGTTCTTTGAAGCCCTCAGAGGTTTGTTAGAGAGCCTTAGTGAACAAACAGCGTCACAAAGGCCTAAGAACACACCAGACAAGTCAGGGATAAAGTTAAGGAGAAGTTTAAAGCAGAGTTAGGTTATAAAAAATATTCCAAGCTTTGAACATCTCACAGAGCAATGCTCAATTTATCATCTGAACATGGAAAGAGTATGTCACAACTGCAAACCTACCAAGACATGGTCATCCACCCAACAGTGCCCATCAGTGCTGCCTATCAGTGCTGCAAATCAGTGCCCATTAGTGCTGCAAATGAGTGCCAATCGGTGCTGTCAATCAGTGCCCATCAGTGCCACCTATCAGTGCAGCCTCATCAGTTCCCACCAGTGCTGCCTCGTCAGTGCAGCCTATCAGTGAAGCAGAAAAATTACCTGTTTGCTAAATTTTATAACAAAAACTTTTTTGTTTGTTTAGCAAAAAAAAAACAATGGTAATTACCAACTTGGAATCCGCGCTATGGACGAAAGACGTCCACAGCGCGCCTCTTAAGTGCCGAGTGGACGTCCTTTTATGTGCAGTACCCGCTTGCGCCGCTGGGGGGAGCGCAGCGGTTAAACACTGTCCCGGCGCATCGCTGAGGAGCCAATGCGTGTGCCTGGCGGCTGCGATGTCCGCCGGGTACACGCGATCGGCGGTGACAGCAGGGACGTGGAGCTCCGTGTGTATACACAGAGCTCCACGTCCTGTCAGGGAGAGAAGAGACCGATCTGTGTCCCTTGTACATAGGGACACAGCATCGGTCACCTCCCCCAGTCAGTCCCCTCCCCCCCCCCCACACAGTTAGAACACACCCAGGGAATACATTGAACCCCTTCCTCACCCCCTAGTGTTAACCCCTTCCCTGCCAGTCACATTTATACAGTAATTGGTGCATATTTATAGCACTGATCGCTGTATAAATGTGAATGGTCCCAAAATTGTGTCAAAAATGTCCGATATGTCCGTCGCAATATCGCAGGCCTGACCAAAAAAAATGCAGATCGCCGCCATTACTAGTAAAAAAAAAAAAAAAAAACATAAATCTATCCCCTATTTTGTAGGCGCTATAACTTTTGCGCAAACCAATCAATAAACGCATATTGCGATTTTTTTAACAAAAATATGTAGAAGAATACGTATCTGCCTGAACCGAGGAAAAAAATATATATATATTTTTTTTAAATTGTATATTATTATAACAAAAAGAAAAAAATATTGTGTTTTTTTCAAAATTTTCTGTCTTTTTTTGTTTATAGCGCAAAAAATAAAAAAAACAGAGATGAGCAAATACCACCAAAATAAAGTTCTATTTGTGGGAAAAAAGTGATAAAAATATAATTTGGGTACAGTGTTGTATGACCGCGCAATTGTCATTCAAAATGCGTCAGCGCTAAAAGCTGAAAATTGGTCTGGGCACGAAGGGGGTTTAAGTGCCCAGTAATGAAGTGGTTAAATACCACCTATGGAAAGCTCTTTTAGTGTGAAAAAAATTACAAAAATGTTGTATGGGTACAGTGTTGCATAACCACGCAATTGTCATTCAAAGTGTGAGAGTGCTGAAAGCTGAAAATTGGCCTGGGCAGGAAGGGGGTAAAAGTGGTTAATTATTGCCGTGGCTAAGAAGCAAAGCATTGTGGCTGTGGCATGTGTACAGCACTGAGCGGCTGCATGCCCTAGTTTAGGTGGGCTGTCATGGGGTGATGTTGGTAAAACCACAGCTCAACCACCTGCTTTTACTGCCCTCCTACACAGTTTCTTCAGGATTTAGCATCTTTTTTGCCTGCTTTTTAGATGTGAGCATTTTGTTTATGTCAATGTAAAGCAGGTTACTAGAAGGAGACTGGCTGTTAGACATGTAAGCTGCATGTTATTCAGGCACTTCCATTGAAATCCAAGGGTCCAAAAACACCTGATCCTCCCCTAAAGCAGCGTCTGTAAGTCTATGGTGCGACAAGCGACACCACATCGCTCAGATGTCAACAGGCCCCATAGTATATAATGGTTATTTTAATTTAGATTGTTTCTGAGGGACAAATCACTTAAAGGGGTGTTCCAGCCAAATGTTATGTTTATTAAAAGTCAGCAGCTACAAAAAGTGTAGCTGTTGGCTGTTAATAAACATTCACTTACCTTCTCCACGTTCCAGCGACGCGCCGGCCGGGGCTCCGCTCCTCCCCCCCCCTCCCCGGCCGGCGTCTTCATTCTAACTGTGGGCACCCGGCCGGGCAACCACTGCGCATGCGCGAGCGGCACTGCGCATGCGCGCGCGGCCCGCCGCTGATTGGACAGGCGATCGTCTAGGACCTGTCAGTGTCCTAGGCGGACGCCTACAGGGAGGGGCTGCTGTAGCTGATTAAGCTTAATCGCCTAACCTGCCCCTCGGCGGAAGTGGGACAGGAAGTCCCACTCCTCCTGAAGCCCCCACTCCCCCCCAAAAAAATTACATGCCAAATGTGGCATGTAAGGGGGTGTGGAGTGGATTAAGCGGAAGTTCCATTTTTGGGTGGAACTCCGCTTTAAAGTGGATGTAAACCCGAAAAAATGGTATTAATTTTTTTGATGTCACAATGTACAGTATAAGATTTCCTATCATCTATGCCCAGTCTTGCCACACAGAGTTAATCCAGATCTGAGCAATCCTCTTTTATTGTTCAGTGAAATAAAACGGATTTACAGAGAAAAACCTTAGTCCGTTCCGCCCCTTGCTGTGGGTGACAGGTAATTTACATATGTCATGCACTAGCCTGGAGACAGGCATTTTTTTAATTCCCACCCTCCACTCCTTTTCTGAAGTCATGTGGTTACTTTTTTGGATTTTAACTGGATTTTAGTGATCATAGCATAAATTAGTGTAAGGGGAGTGTAGAGGTGGGCGGGGAGTCTACGGACAACACTACTCCACCCACCGAGCTCCAGACAACAGATCCACCCCCAGAATCTGCAGTTTTTCAGTTCTTATAACAGACAGAGGGGAGACATTTGACAGGTAAGGATTCATGCAGAAGGCATCTATATCCTCCTAGATCAGAACTATGGTAGTAGTTTAGAAAGGATGAGAGTGGGTTTACATCCACTTTAAGCTCCATTCACACCTGTGCGTCTGGGAAAAAAATAGCGAAAGGTGGGTTCCTCAAGAGCGTGAACAGTGACAAGCTCTGCTCCCAATAAATTCAAAGGCACTAGTCCCAACGCACACAACCCTGCAAAAGTGGCTGTATGTAGAAGTGGGTGCTAAAGTGACCACCAACTGGAACCATGAACGATCAGAGCAAGAAATGTCACCAGCACACCATGGATCTCCATAATTAGGACCAAATCTTTATTCAGCAATCACATCGTTACAGCAAACAGCAGCACTTTGGAGCCACGCGGGACCCCTTTCATCAGGCATGTGACGCACATGCCTGATGAAGAGATCTTACGTGCCTCCAAAACTTTTCTGTTTGTTGTAACAATGTGCATAGTTTCCAACAGTCCTGATTTGCCCAGGACTTTCATTGAATTCAGACCCATGTCCCGGTCTGAGCATGTCCCGGCAGAATCCCGGAAAATAGGCTTTGTCCTGGACAAGGGCGGACTGAGCTGGGGGTCTGCACCATAAAAAAGCTGTACCACTCCGCCGTCACCTCGGTTAAAAAAACGTTTGTGTCAGAACGCGGTGACGTAAAACACTACGACGTGCTGAAAAAAATGAAGTTCAATGCTTCTCAGCATGCGTCGACTTGATCCTGAGCATGCATGGATTTTTAACCGATGGGCGTGCCTACAGACGATCGTTTTTTTTCGGTTAGGTATCCATCGGTTAAATTTAAAACAAGTTTGATTTTTTTTAACCGATGGATAAATAATCGAAGGCGCCCACACACGATCGGTTTAGTCTGATGAAAATGGTCGATCAGACTGCTCTCATCGGTTTGACCGATCGTGTGTAAGCGGCCTTAGTCTTTCTCCCTCTCTCTCCCTTTTTTTCTATCTCTCCATCCATCCCTCTTTCTCTCTCTCCCTCCATCCCTCTTTCTCATCCTCCATCCTTTTTTCTCTTTTATTTCTCTTTCTCTCTCCCTCCATCCCTCTTTCTCTTTTGTTTTTCTCCCTCCCTTCATCCCTCGTTCTCTCCCTCAATCCATATTTCTCTCTCCCTCCATCCCTCTTTCTCATCCTCCATCCTTTTTTCTCTTTTATTTCTCTTTCTCTCTCCCTCCATCCCACTTTCTCTTTTGTTTTTTTCCCTCCCTTCATCCCTCGTTCTCTCTCACTCAATCTATATTTCTCTCTCCCTCCATCCCTCTTTTTCTCTCCCTCCATTCCTCTTTCTCTCTCCCTCCACACCTCTATCTTTCTTTCTCACTCCATCCCTCGTTATCATTTTTTCTTTCTTTCTCCCTCTATGTCTTTTTATCTCTCTCTCCTTCCATTCGTCATTCATTCTCCCTCTGTTCCTTTCTTTTTCTCTCCCTCCATCTTTCTTTCTCTCTCTCCCTACATCTCGTTCCCTCCCTCCATCTTTCTTTCTCTCTCGCCTTCCATTTATCTTTCTCTTTCCCTCCCTCCATCTTTCTCTCTCCCTCCCTCCATCTTTCTCTCTCCCTCCCTCCCTCCATCTTTCTTTCTCTCAGTCCATCTCTCTCCCTCCCTCTTTATGTTTCTCTCTCCCTCCACCCTTCTTTCTCTCCCCCTCCCTCCATTGTTCTTTCTCTCTCTCTCTCCATCTTTCTTTCTCTCCCTCCATCCATCTTTCTCTCTCTCCCTCCATCCATCTTTCTCTCTCTCCCTCCATCTTTCTCTTTCTCCCTCCATCCATCTTTCTCTCTCTCCATCTTTCTTTCTCTCTCTCCCTCCATCTTTCTCTCTCTCCATCTTTCTTTCTCTCTCTCCATCTTTCTTTCTCTCTCTCCCTCCATCTTTCTCTCTCTCCCTCCATCTTTCTCCCTCCATCCATCTTTCTCTCTCTCTCTCCCTCCATCTTTCTCTATCTCCATCTTTCTTTCTCTCTCTCCCTCCATCTTTCTCTCTCTCCCTCCATCCATCTTTCTCTCTCTCCATCTTTCTTTCTCTCTCTCCCTCCATCTTTCTCTCTCTCTCCCTCCATCTTTCTTTCTCTTTCCCTCCATCTCTTCCCCCCCCCTCCACCCATCTTTCTTTCTCTTTCACCCTCCATCTTTCTGTTTCTCTCTCCCTCTATCACTCTCACTCTCCCTTTATCCATCTTTCTCTTTCCCTCCATCTTAATGTTTCTCTTTCCCTCTTTCTTTCTTTCCTGGCCCAATTTAGTATAATACTCTACCTACATCAAATGTTTGTGGAAAATGTTGGCAACTATGGATGTGATTGCTGAATTAAGCTTTTGAGCCAATTTTGTAGATCCATGTTGTGCTGGTGACATTTCTCGCTCTGCTCCCAATAAAGGTGGCATATTTGTGGTGTTTAGGACTGCCCTATGCTGTGGCATGAAAAACAAAAAGTACAGAGTGACGTGCGGATGTGAATGGGGCCTCAGCAGGTGCGAACAAAGGCGAACTTATAGGTGCGTTACAAACCTGACAGGTTCTCTTTCCACCACAGCTACATTGTATATGGCTCAGCATCCCCCATGAGTAGTATATATTTATTACACTGGAAATGATTTATTTTCACTTTGAATGGAGTTGTGCGAGCTCACAGAGCGGTCTGTCCTGCCTCACAGAGTTGGACTCAGGTTCTGTCTAGTGATGTCCAGTTCATGAACGAATCGTTCTTTTGAATCGGTTCTTTTCAGTGAACTGAGTGAATCGATTCATGTGAGTGAGTGAACCGTCTGTAATGGTTCTCTGTGCACTCAATACAAAGCATAGGAGAGCAGGCTGGTAATATGATCCTAGAGTGAGAGAGCTCGGCCCCTCCCTACAACCAATCAGCGTGCTCAAGGCACAGAGACACTCAGGAACTGCATACATGAGTCATCATCAGTACACAGTACACCGAGTTAAAAGAATCAAACGAGTTATTGAGTTAAAGAACTGAGTTGAAGAATCGTATGAGCTGTTATAATCCAGTACACTGTAATAACCACGAGTCACCACCAGGAGAACAATACATTAAATCACAATGATCAGGGAGCAGAAATACACTACAGACTGACTGCTTTAAAGACAGAGAGGACAAAGAGTCAGAATAAGAAAATATACTCATTCATATTAATTCTTTAACCCTTTAGAATTTAGTTAGCTTATCCTAAAGGAGTTATGTATGTCTGTTTTAAAAGCATTTTTTTTTTTTTCATTAAACAATAAAGAAACCCCTTTGGGGCAATTTGTAATATACGGTAGATAGTGATAACGGGTAGTACAGGACATTCATTAACCATGAGTTATATTTCTAGAATTATTGCAGTCTCTCTGACGTTTGTGGTGACACCTAACGTGTGAAGCAATCATCGTTTATGTACACATGCACGCCCTACACACGTTTAATCACATGCAGATATCGGGGTCCGTGGGGATAGTTTTAATTTTGTTTATTTTTTCACTTAACAAGCCCCACCCCCTATGTAATAGTTTTTTTTTTTTAAGTGACAGGTTCTCTTTATTGCATCTGGGGTCTGTTATACAATCATATGAGTATAAGATTGTGCTCTGTAACCTGGGTAGCAGGTGTTCTGTCAGATCAAGCATCTATAGGATCAGCCAATATTGCCACTTACAGCGACGCACAAACAGTGGTATAAACGAAAAGCGGGTTTTTGTGCATGTGAACTGCATTCTGAAAAATGGCTAGCCATCAGATTTGTCTGTAGTCTTTACAGTGCATAATGAGGCTCCTTTCATACTTGTGCGACTTGGGACTACAAAGTCGCAGGACAAGTGCTACCCCATGATTTCCAACGAGTACCGTCCATATCTATGCGACTTCAAAAGTAGTCACTGCATTACTTTGGTTCGATTTTGATGCGACTTGAGGCAGAAACCTCAAGATTACATAGGTATTGCTTCAAGTCGCATCAAAATTGCATCAAAGTCACAGTAAAAATCGTGGAAAAAATTGCACGACTTTCAAGTTGCACAAGTGTGAAAGCAGCCTAAAGATTACATTTTACTACCGGGGTACTTTGCCCGCCCGCACTAATAAAATCCGATAATTTTTACTGTGCATGCGCTGTGAAGACTACGGAAAAATACAATGGTTAGCAATATTAACTGAAGTTGGCCCATCAGAATTTGATTCACATGCACAAAAACCCACTTTTCATTTAAACAGCTTTTTGTGCATCACCAGCTGGCTAATCTGACAAATTGTGATCTGATACTATATGATTGTCCTCTGAGCACAGAACCAAATACAAGTAAATGTCCCCAGGACCTGCAAACCTGTGAAGAATCGTTCTATTGCTTCTAATCATTTAAGAAGGTTGAATCAGAGCTTTGGTTCACTTGCTTGTCAGTAGACTCAGCAAGTGAACTGAAGAACTGAAGAATCGATTCATTGAATCGGTTCATTTCAGTGAGTGACTCGAAATGAACCGATTCAGTTAAAAGAGTCGAACTTCCCATCACTAGTTCTGTCCCCCTTAGCACTAGGCCAGTCTCCCCTCTCCGTCTCCCGGGGTAGCACACTCACTGGCAATGTGCGTGCTTCAGCCGAAGCGCGGCGCGCTGACGTCGTCCCCCCGGGCCCCGCCCCCCACTTGCCCTAAGCCCCGCCCGCCCGTGCGTGGGGTTTCCCGGCGCTGTCCGCAGGGTTACCGCGCCCATCTCTGCTCGATGGCTGAAGGGATCTGAGGGGGACGCTGTGTGTGAGGTGCGCCGTGTGTTTGGCTCGCTCCAGTGTAGGACGCAGAGGCGGCAGTGCGGGGAGCGGACGGGACACACCAAGGAGGGGAGCCGACTGAGGAGAGAAAAAAGAAGAGAGAGAGAAAGAGGAAAAAAAAGGAAGCGGCCGCCGCCCTCCCCGTCACCGCCCAGCAGCACGTCTCCTCCTGCTCTCCCCTCATCCTCCCCGTCCCCCCCCACCTACCCCGGTCCATCCGCCCTTCACCTCCTCCGTCCACGCCAAGGGCCTCGCTGCCGGCGGATCGCAGCCCCTGGGGCCGGACTGAAGAGCAGGGCTGAGGAGGGCAGAGCCTGGACAGCCGTGGATGGTCACACATTGGACGGACAGCAGGTAACAACGACACGGCCTAAGAGCGCCCCCTCCCCCTGTCATGGCAACCTTCTACCGTGGTGACCCCCACATACAGCACCCCACCCCCACATACAGCACCCAGCCATGGTGAGTGACCCCCACATACAACACCCCACTCCCCTACCGTGGTGACCCCCACATAGAGCCCCCACCCCCTGTCATGGCAACCCTCCCCCTTCTACCATGGTGACCCCACATACAGCACTCCCTTATACCATGGTGTCCCCCACATACAGCACTCCCTTCTACCATGGTGTCCCCCACATACAGCACTCCCTTCTACCATGGTGTCCCCCACATACAGCACCCCACCCCCCTACTGTGGTGACCCCCACATACATCACCCAACCATGGTGGGTGACCCCACATACAGCACCCCACCATGGTGACCCCCCACCCCCTGTCATGGCAACCCTCCCCCTTCTGCCATGGTGACCCCACATACAGCACCCCCTTCTGCCATGGTGTCCCCCACATACAGCACCCCACCCCCCTACTGTGGCGACCCCCACATACAGCACCCCACCCCCCTACTGTGGCGACCCCCACATACAGCACCCAACCATGGTGGGTGACCCCCACATACAGCACCCCACCATGGTGACCCCCCACCCCCTGTCATGGCAACCCTCCCCCTTCTACCATGGTGACCCCACATACAGCACCCCCTTCTACCATGGTGACCCCCAAATACAGCACCCCACCCCCCAAATCTGGACATCAGGGACTCATCAGACCCCCCTCCCCCTGTCATGGCAACCCTCCCTTCTACCATGGTGACCCACACATACAGCACCCCCATTCTACCATGGTGACCCCTGCATACAGCACCACCCTCTTCTATGGTGACCCCCTCTGCTATGGATTCACCAGACCCCTATCCCTCTGTCATGGTAACCCTTCCTTCTACCATGGTGATCCAACATGCAGCACCCTCCAATCTGGACATCAGGGATTTATCAAACACCCCCCTCCCCCTGTCATGGTAACCCTCCCCTCTACCATGGCGACCCCACATGCAGCACCCCCCCCCCCAAATTTGGACATCAGGTATTCATCAGACAACCCTCCCCTGTAATGGCAACACGCCCCTACTATGGTGACACCACATACAGTGCCCCCCCAAATCTGAACATCAGAGATTCATCAGAACCCCCCCCCTCCCTCTGTCATAGCAACCCTCCCCTTCTACCATGGTGATGCCACATACCCCCACCCCCAATCTGGACATCAGGGATTCATCAGACACTCCTCCCCCTGTCATGGCAACCCTCAGTCATAGCACCCCCTCCCCCTTCTACCTTGGTGACCCCTCAACCCACCCAGACAGCACCCCCCACATCTTGACATGCTGCTCTCTTCAAGGCATAGCACCCCCCTCTACCATGGCGACCCCAACCCACATACAGCACCCCACTCCTTTTACCCTGCCCCCCTAATCCTGACATCAGGGATTAATCTGACACCCCCTCCCTTTCCTGGTACCTCCTTTGCTATAGCACCTCCATCCCACATGCTGCCCCCCTATTTGTTCCTCTTTGGCACATCACCCAACTCCTGACCCCCCCCCCCCCCATATCTCCATATCAGCCTCCCAAAGTACTGCCCTCTACATACAGCACCCCCCTTTGGCACTCACCCTGGTGATGGGTGCATAATCAGACATTTTCCTTTATGTCACCACCCCCCATATTCTGCACAGGCGCCCTTCCCTACCACACATGTATGTCTCCATGTATTACATTTTGCACAGTATCACCCTTTTCCTTCATGTCACAGATGGTCAGAATGACAGCTGTTGTGGAACTACAAGGATCCTAATATCCAGGTCAAACTGGGACTTGTAGTCCCCCCCCCCCAATCAGCTGGTTAATCCTTTTATGAAAGCTATATCTCCTTTTTTTCCTCTTCCCACACCGACCTCCCCTCCCCCTTCCTTAGTAGACCGCACAGAGAGGAAGCCAGCTGTTTAGGGGTGGGGGAACGAAGGGCCGTGGATATTTCTTTCCTCTTGTTATGGTGGTTTAGATTTTTATGTCACACAAAACCCTCGATGTGCTGGGGGGGGGGGACTCATCTGCTTCCTATGGGGAGAGCTGGCAGCTTTCATAAACAATGCAGTAAATGGTGGTAGCAATTGGGGGGGTGGAATGGAGGCGATATTGGGGGTGGGGGCTTGTCTGTAAAACATGGGGTGGATGCATCATGAAGGAAACCTCTACCTCTGGCTTGTGGGCAAATAATTTAGTAATGCTTGAAGGTGGGGGTGTACTGTGGAGGACACAAGCTGGAAGGAGTGTCTTAGTGGAGACATTTTGTTAGAACACTACAGTAACCAGGCGTTTGCACTGTACTGACATTTGCTTGCTAGGTTAGAGCTGAATCTTTTTTATTTTTTAACGAAATAACTGCGCTTGAAAATCTAGCTGGCTAAGTCCACCCTGCAGTTGATAAAAAAAAAATGTGTGTATGCATGGAACATGCATGAGCAGTTTCCTGCGTGTCTGGGTGTTGTGCTGCATAATTTATGTGCCGGAGGAGCCGGTGGGTGCAATTTAATGGTGGATTTTACCCTCCAAGGCAGAGGGAAAAGGGAGGGACCTGTAAAGCAGGAATGTCAGAGTGTGCATTATGGGGGGGGGGGGGGGGGGGAATGGAGAAAGCGGGTTTCTTGCAGCCTGGTTTGTGGTCTGTACCTGGGATTTGTATCGCACCATTGTCATTCTGCAGCAGGATAATGATCCGTCTGCGATTAGGATGTTTCCCAAGTACATTTGGTGTGTGGACACATTATGCTTTCTGGCGTTTTGTATTGACAGATGGAAAGGGATATTAACCCCTTTGTCTGCCCAAGTATGACAGATAAATGCAGGAATGGGCCAGCCCAGGGTTTCAGCTCTGTAAATGTACAGCCAAGGTTAATTTTTGCTTATCTTCCCTTTTGTTCTGTGTACGGCTCTGACAGGAAATGGTAAAATGGGGAAGCTGACTTCTAACTGTCATATCCAGCCCCATATGATCGACAGCTTTTACATGGCCCTGAAGCGTCTGATTTACCAGAGATTAAAATAAAAAAAACCTTTTGAAGACATTTAACGTTGATAGTGCGTTCACCACAACTCACATTGTACATTATATCAGCATATCTGGCTGAAGGGAAAAGGGGAGTGGTTAATGTTAATGCTGGAAGGTAGCTGCTTCTAAGTGGTGAATGAATGGGAAGTGTCAGATCTAGGCCCAGTTACTGCAACAAGATGGCGTCTCAGCATTTCGTTTTTACATGTAAAACTCCTCTTCCTTGTATGACAAGGCAGCCCTGCTTCCCGTCTTGGCCTTGCATCTCCTTTTGTTGCTGCTCTCCGAGTGGCAAGTTTCTGCACACAACAGCGGGCATTTTTGATCTTTGTGTGCTGCATTTTTCTGATTTCTTGTAGTCTGCCCTCTCTATACAGCACAATACTAGTGACAGCTGTATCTATGATGATGATTTAAGAACAAAACTTTAGGGGGTGTTAAGTGGATACTGCTTGCTCATGTGTCTGTAGTTTTTTTTTTTTTTTCCTAACTTCTGCATTTCATGTACAGAGTGAATGTGGCTCTATCATTTCCCGATTGACTCTAGGACTGTGCTGTGCCTGGCTGGTCAATTTCAGAGGAGTGTATGCATTTAAAACCAGTATGATTGCAGCAGTGATTTGAATTTGTTTTTTTTTTTAATCCATCCAGCATTTGTTTAGTGATCTATTTGAGAAACATTTTAGGTGATGCAGTCCAGCCACTTGTGTAAATACATGTCTATTTACCAATTGTGTGATCAAACCATTTTTTAATAGTTAGAAGTTTATTTTCCGTTGTTAATCCTTCCAGTAACACACTTCCTGTCTTAGTGGCAACATAATTACTGCACTGTATCTATTAAAGAGCATTGTTGTCACCATAGGCTGCTCTCCTGATTTGGACAAATACACCTCCTTCCCCATTTCTATTATATAGCAAAGAGGTGTCTTGTAGTTCAGAGAAGATAGCTGGGTGAGCAAATCAGTTTTGTATCAGTTCAGTGTGCAGGAAGTCACAAGGGATTCTGGTAAAATCAAAAGGTGTTTTTCTGCAGATTCAAAAAGCAGGGTGGATTTGATTTAAATCGCTAGTAAAAAGGCTTGACTTAAATCAACTCTATATTAAATTATAATTTTTAAAAAGCAGCTGTCATTTCTGTCCTGCAGCGGCTCCTCTGACCTGCTGGTCACTCACGACGGTCCCATCCACTTTAATGGTACGGCTGGTGATGTAGCAGTGACACAAGAAGGTGAGTGACGTGGTGGCAGCAGGTGAATGGATGCCTGCTAAGGCGCTGCCCTGATGGATCTGAAATGACAGGTGCTCTTTGAGGATGGGTTCACACACAAGACTGATCCGTTGCACAGCAGGGTTCCAGTGCGTCCTGGTTCACAGTTTCATGTCCGCTTTCAGCCCAAATTTTGGACTGAATTCGGACCTGAAACGGACTGCAAAAAGCACAGGGCCTGCTGTGGAGATATGTAAACCGGCTCCATAGAGAGCCAGGAACATTCTCCTGCTATGCAAATTGGATGTGGAGAAACCCACATCAATTCGCATAGGTGTGACCCAGCCTGAATGCAAGGACTCATTCTTGCTGGTAGTTAGAATCTTTAATGTGCAAACAAAATGAAGGTTGTCTATTTAGAATAAGATGTCAGGTTAGTAAAACAGCAATATCAGAACCGATTCAATCATACAGTTTGCAGTGTACATAGTTTTGCAAAACAATGGGATAAAGCAATATTCCTGAACTGTCTTTTATCTCATGGTTACTGTGAAATTGTGTGACTGCATCAATGCAGTGCATGTTATCTTAGCTTGCAGAGCTTGGATTCATTGAATGAGTTTACCAAAATGTAAATATTGCAGAATATACAGCCTCATGCTACATTACTAAGCTTAAAGAGGAGCTCCAGCCGCGGTAATTTTTTTTTTTAAAGTCAGCAGCTACTAACAGTGTAGCTGCTGACTTTAAATAAGGACTCTTACCTGTCCTACTTGCCCGTGCTGACGGCCCCCCCCCCCCCCCCCGATGCCGGTCCCACGATCGCTCCGGGTCCCGCGCCGCCATTCACACTATGGGAAACAGGCAGTGAAGCCGTACGGCTTAACTGCCCATTTCCTACTGCGCCTGCGTGAATCTCACGCTGGCTTGTGAATGGGCGCGCTGGCTTGTGAATGGGCGCGCTGCTCTCTGAGAACACACACAGTTCCCAGGAAGCAGCGCGCCCCATTCACAAGAAGAAGAAGAAGAAAACACACCGCGGTTCAAGAAGAGGCAGATTACGGACTTCCGCATAGCAACAGCTATTTCGGGTGAGTATTTATTTTTTATTTTTTTCAGGTTATTTTTTTTTTCAAACATCATTGTAAAATGTTGTTATCCTGGGTGGAGCTCCGCTTTAATTTCATGCTGAATAAACCAAATTATTAATGTATCTTAAATAGAAAACTTTTTAGATTTTTTTTTCATTAAAATAAATTTAAATGATTTTTATCCACCCTGTCAAAGTGTAGTGGCCTAAAAAAAAACATGCAGCCTTATACTTTAGGCCTCATGTACACTGCTGGTAAACAGACGTTTAGGCTCAATGTACACGGGACGCTTTTACAACTGCTCCTAAATGATTAAACTTGACAGATGGTAACCCACGTTTAAAACCTCAGTTTTGCCGTGTTTACAAGCCACGTTTAAATGCCATTCGATAAAAGGCCGGAAACTAAAAACGCCTATAAACGAAACGTTGCTAAACGTGGGTTATCGCATTTGGTGTCTGAAATGTGTAAATCGTCTGCGTCAATTTTTTTTGCTTTCAAAGAAATGCTGTTAAATGCAACTGCCTAAAAATGGCAATGAACAAGACTGTGTACATGGTCACATAGGATGACATTGTATGAGTTCAGGGGCAGTTGAAGAAAAAGCATCATTTTTTTTTCTGCTCCTGAACTCTCCTCTGTTATCTTATCAGTCCATGTACACAGGGTTGTTTATAGTCGTTTAGACCCCTTTCACACTGGGGCGGTTTGCAGGCGCTATTGCTCTAAAAATAGCACCTGCAAACCGACCTGAAACAGCGGGCTTTCACACTGGAGAGGTGCACTAGCAGGTCCTGCTAGCCGCACCTTTGGATCGTTGTTTTCCGATCCTTCCCATTAAAAGCAATGGGAAACCACAGCTATACTGCCGGCGATGCGCCTCTGTTTTTTTTGGACAGCAAAATTAGTACAGACACTGAGTTTAGAGGCATTTTGAGCGCTAAACGCAGCTTTTAGCCGCGTTCGTTTAGACGTTTTTAGTTTTGGCAATTTTTTCAGTCGTACGAGAATTTCTTGACTTTAGTAACCTTCAGGCAGCTAAAGGACCCGGCCAGGTTTTGCGATTCGCCACTTTTGGTGGTATTTGATCACCTCTGCGGTTTTTATTTTATATAAACATAATTAGAGCAACAGCTTTAAGAAAATGCAAAAAATTTTTTTTTTACTTTTTGCTATAATAAATATCCCCCAAAAATATATATAAAAAAGTTTCCTTAGTTTAGGCCGATACGTATTCTTCTACCTATTTTTGATAAAAAAAATTGCAATAAGCGTTTATCGGTTGGTTTGCTCAAAATTTATAGTGTTTACAAAATAGGGGATAGTTTTATTGCATTTTTATAATTTTTTATTTTTTTCGTGACTGCAAAATTATGGCGGACACTTTGGACAATTTTGACACATTTCTGGGACCATTGTCATTTTCACAGCAAAAAATGCATTTAAAATGCATTGTTGTGAAAATGACAATTGCAGTTTGGGAGTTGACCACAAGGGGGCGCTGAAGAGGTTGTGTGACCTAATATGTATTTACAACTGTAGGGGGGTGTGGCTGTAGGTGTGATGTCATTGATTGTGTATTCCTATAAAAGGGATCACGCGATTGATGACGCCACCACAGTGAAGAACGGGGAAGCGGTGTTTTACATACGGCTCTCCCCGTTCTTCAGCTCCGGGGATCGATCGTGCGACTCCCGACGTAAATGTGCAGGAGGTGGTCCTTAAGTGGTTAATTTCTACTTGCGACCATTAAGCGAAAAAAAGTCGGACGATATGTCCTTCGATTTTCGGATCGTGTATCGGCCATAAGGCTTATTGTACACGGGACATTTTTACAACCTCTCCTGAAGGATTTAACTAGATAGTGGCCAATTACCACGTGATCACTCCGTCCAATGACGGAGCGATCACATGTGAACGAACTGGCGTCATTTGACCACGGTTCCTCCCTCCTCCTCTGTACCGATCGGTACAGTGCAAGAGGAGAGAGCGGGTGTCAGCAGCACTGTGGGCTGGGGCTGTGACTACTGCAGTCACAAATCCAGCCATCTCTGCAATACCCCCTGCGCAATATTTTGCAATACCCCCGTGCAATTTTCAGATATTGGCACCATAGCTTGTGGACGCTATAACTTTCACAAAGACCAAATAATCACCAATTTGTACTTATTTTTACCAAAGATATGTAGCAGTATAACATTTGGCCAAAATTTATGAAGAAAAATTACAAATTTGCTACATTTTATAACAGAAACAAAGAAATTCATTTTTTTTGCAGAGTTTTCTATTATAGCGCAAAAAAATAAAAAAAGGTGATTAAATACCACCAAAAGAAAACTCTATTTGTGGGTGGAAAAAGGACCAAAATTTCATCTGGGTACAATGTTGTATGACTGAGTATTGTCATTCAAAATGTGAGAGCACTGAAAGCTGAAAATTGGTCTGGTTATTAAGGGTGTTTAAGTGCCCAATGGGTTATCAAGCAGTAGTATGGCATCCCTCATTTTGGTTTCTAGCCTTTGGCTAGAGGCTTTTATCAGAATATGCTGCAATATATCAAAAATAGATTTAACTTTTATTTGAGCATAAACTTTTTGTATGAGTGTTTTTGTGAATTTTTATAACACTATGTGACAATATGTACAGTATATGCATGATATAGCTTTATCAGACATTTGATACCTGGTGCAGCCCAGTGTTGTAGTCAGCCCTCAGTTACACCTTGGATAAACACAGGCAGTCATCTGTATGTCGGTGCAGCGTTGCATCAGAGACCTGCAGCCCTGCACAGTTGGAATGTGTGCTATGTGGTCATCGCAGGCTGCATATCATTGTGCAACTAGTATACACGTGACGTTTGTAATGTTTACAGAATTGAACTAATTGTGGTAGCAGCTAACCTATCGAGGCATTCTGTAGCATAATATTCAGCTAGTAACCAATTTAGGATGAAGCTGTTGGCTTCCTGTATCACCTTTTCAGCAGCATCCTGATTGTTGGACTGTCAATGAGCACCTGCAAGATGCTGATTTGGTTCTTGTGCTTCCTCTCTATATTGTATCAAAAGCTTGTTAGGGTGATGGCACAGAATCCCATTGGCTTATGCTGATGACACTCCTGATTTGACTCCCACCCCCCCCCTCCCCCCAGTTTTAAATGTTGCTAGGTTACCAATTTGGGTCCCTTTCACAAAGCAGATTCCGTTATGATCAGCAGTGGATCTATCAGCTGATCCCCTGCTGAGCATGCAGATGGTGGATACATCCATGTCCGCTTCGTCTCTGCAGAATCTGGGCGCTTGGTATAAATGCACTCTGTTTACACTCGGCTACCTGCAATTCACTCCACCTAAACAAAAGACGCAGTCCTCCGTGTCTGTTTTTTTTTTTTTTTTCCATAGGAGACCTGATGGGACTTGGCGCTAGGCGGGTGTAAGGGGACATAAATTTGCTTACACCTGTCTATAGGAATTCCCCCGGTAAAGGGGACCTAAAGTTGACCATGTGAAGTTTACATTTCATTGGGTATGCAAAGTATTGCTAATATGGTTACTGTAGGAGTTCAGGATTGACAAAGTACAAGTCATGTTACTTGCACACATTTTCCAGCATACTGAAAAGATCTACTTTAGCAACGTTTAAGAAATGTGCACTGTGTGAACCTGGAATGACCATATAATATTTGATGAGGTGAACATCTTGACAGCACCACCTTGCCTCTCCATATTATCCAGTTAGGACATTGAAAAATACAGCATTCTATGAATTGCTGCCATGTTGAAATACAGGGTGTTTGCTGCGCAGAAGGCCAGCTTCTTATCACAGGACCCAGAAGACCGTGGCGATCCTGTAGTAGCAGTGACTTCCACAGTGATATCAGTGTTATCTATGTAATATACTGATATTTGACCAATGCAGCAAAAAAATACCTGGAGGTCAGCTTAAAGCGGAGCTATGGCAAACTCCGCTGGACTTTCAGCCCCAGTTTTTGTAGCTACCGACGTTGCATTTTTGGTTGGAGCTTTTGCTTTTTAAGCATCTATTTGTTGAAAAAATGTTGTCACCCAAAACGCTATAAATTTTGCGCAAACCAATCGATAAGCGCTTATTGCATTTTCTTTTTCTTTTTTTTATATATATATATATATATATACCAAAAATGGGTAGAAAAATACATATGGACTTGAACTGAGGAAAAAAAATGTTATATCTTTTTTGGGGATATTTATTATTGTAAAAAATATTGAATTTTTCAAAATTGTCGCTCTATTTTTGTTTATAGTGCAAAAAATAAAAACCGCAGAGGTGATTAAATACCACCAAAATAAAGCTCTATTTGTGGGGAAAAAAAGGATGTCAATGTTTGGGAACCACTTCGCACGACAGCGCAATTGTCAGTTAAAGCGACGCAGTGCCGGATCGCAAAAACGGGCAAGGTCCTTAACCTGCATATTGGTCCGGGTCTTAAGTGGTTAAAGCGGAGGTCGGTAAAAAAAAGTCAACAGCTGCTAACACTGGCTGCTGACTTTTATTAGGGACATTTACCTGTCCTAGTCGCCGGGGATGTCGGTCCCCGCCGAGGCCGATCCTCGATCCTGACAGCTCTAGGCGCCGCCATCCACAGTAAGGGAAATGTAATCGCCTGCATATGTAGTTTTGTCACCTATAAATTGTATGTGAAGCAAAGTTTTTTTTTTTTTTCATTGGGATTGGGTGGGAAAAAAAAGTTTTTGCTTCACATACAATTTATAGGTGACAAAACTACATATGCAGGTGATTACATACAAGGGAGTAAATTTACCTGCGACCTACCGATCCAGTTCTGAAGCTTGCACAGCCATGTCTGGCAGTTACATACAAGGTCCTTTTCTTACCCCAACCCCTGTCAGGCTTTTAGTGCTGTACCTGTCCCAGCTGGGGAGGAGCACAGAATTGCACACAGAAGTCACACAAAATTACAAGGTGGAGGACATTTTCGATGGTGTAAACTTGTTTTAGTGACAGCTGTTTTTTAACGGCATTTCCTTTTGCATTTGGGAGATCTGTTACTTTCTCAATGGGACACAATTGGCAACCTAAAAAAAACGTACAGGTTATAGCCATTTCACAATTCCTCCATAACTCAAAATAAATTGTATTATGTTTTTACCATGTCGTCTTCCTCCAGTTGGCTATCTGTTTGCTTCTCATGTCAAAGCTGCACCCCCCCCCCCCCAAGACTGGTGGGGAATATTGGAGAGGAGATGGGAGAACACGCATAATTGTTGACGTTGCCAATTCTCATTTCAAATCTTTTGTGACAAGCATTTAGAGGCATCACTGCTAAAGGATACATAAACCCCAAAATTTAATATATTGCAGTTCCCTTGTATCTGACACTTTTTGGGGGCCAGTGATCAGTGCTAAAAAAAGTTGCACTGTCACTTTGCTAATGACACTGGCTGGAAAGGGGTTGACATCAGGGGCGATCAGAGTGTTAAATGTCTGCCTAGGTAGTGATTACTCACTGTGGGGGACATGCTTTGACTAAGGGAAGGAAAAGATCTGTGTTCCTGCTTGGCAGAAACGCCTCAATACCTTCCCTTCTGACAGAACGGTGGTCTGCCTAGTTTACATGGGTAGATTAACGTTCTTCCTGTGTAATTGGTGGGTGCCAGAAGACAGTTTGTGGTGCCTGCTGCTGGGCTCCTGCTGTGTACAATCAGTAGGGATGGCTCACTGGCGGCGTGTGCCCCAGACCTGGAAGTGTCCTGGCGGAGAGCAACAGCCAATGTACGGTGTGCGGTCTGCAAGTGGTTCAGGTAAAAACCTTCCACTAGGTGTTCCATCTGCCTCCCCCCTAAATACTTACCGAGTCCTGAATTGATCCAGTGCTGTACCCAATTACTAACTGCTTTACCCCTATGTAATGAGCAAACAGTATGACCAGGCAAGCAAATAGAATTCTAGGATGTATCGCTAGAGGGATTATCAGCAGGAGGGAGATCTTTAGTGAAACCTCATTTGGAATACTGCATCCAGTTCTGGAGACCTCACTTACAGAAAGATATATTAATGTTTTAATTTTGTTAAAATATATTGAGAGCGACTTCCGGAACTTAAAGCGGAGTTCCACCAAAAAATGGAGCTTCCGCTTTAAGTGATGTGACCATTTGGCATGTCTGTTTTTTTTGGGGGGTGGGTGGCGTGGATACCCTCTTTGAGGCATACAGCTCCCACTTCCGGTGCCGTGGATCCCCAAAGGGAAATTCACCTCTCCCTCCCTGCAATCTTCTGGGACACGTCGCAGGTCCTAAAAGATTGCCTGGCCATTCACAGCACGCGGTTCGTGCATGCCCGGCTGTGAAGACACAGCCGGGCATCCATGGTTACAATGCTGGCGACTACATCACTGGACCGGTGGGACAGGTGTGTTAAGTCAACAGCTACTTTTTTTGTTGCTGCTGACTTTTAAATGAATAGAACTCCGCTTTACATGTACAGTCCGGAGGAGAGAAGGGAAAGGGGAGATATGATTTAAACCTTTAAATATATCACGGCTGGCAGGAGGGCAGTATTTTCAATATAAAACTAAAATCAAGAACTCGGGACATGACCTTAAACTGGAGGAAGAAAGAAGTATTCTACTGAAAGGACAGGTAAAGGGTCACTAAAGGAATTTTTTTTTTTTAGCTAAATAGCTTCCGTTACCTTAATGCAGTGCTGTTTTCATGTCCTCATTGTTCGTTTTTGCTTTGATGTTGCTGTAATTCCTCTGTTCTGAACACTTCCTGGTCGTCTGTTTTCTGATAACCACAGTACTGGGAGATTTCTCACTGTGGTCACTAATCAAGGAGGTGTGTGTAAAACCCCTCAGCACCAATCCAGTTTCGTTTTACAAACCATCACTGTTCTCTATTGGCTCTCTGGCTCTGTACATCAGAGACAGGAAATGGCAAAAACGAAACTGAAGGCACATTATATGATTGATTTTTATCTATTTTTAATAATTTTTAAAAGAAATCGGTTAACTATTATGTCTCTGTAAACGGTCGTTTCTGCAAAAAAATGTTTTACTTTACAACTCCTTTAAAGGGTCACTAAAGGAAAAACATTTTTATGCTGAAATGACTGTTTACAGGGTATAGAGACATAATAGTTAACTGATTCTTTTTTTTTTAAATGATTAAAAATAGATACAAATCAATCATATAATGTGCCTGCAGGTTAGTTTCACTTTTGAACTGGCTTCATGTTTCTGTGAAGTAGAAATGGAAACACAGAACAAAAACAAACAAATCCAGGGCAGTGATTTGTTTTTAAAATGAATCTGATGGTTCTGGGAAGTTTTAGACACACAGTAATGACAGCTTAGAACACCGTGAGAAAGCTCCCAGCACTGTGGTTATAAGGAAACGGACAAGCAGGAAGTGTGGAGATCAGAGCAGGATTACAGCAACTTCAAAGCAAAAACGAACAATAAGGACATGAAACCTGTGCTGCAGTATGGTAAAAGAAGCTGTTTAGCTAAAAAAAAATTCCTTTAGTGATCCTTTAAGGAATAGGACAAAAAAAGGCAGTTTCTATGGACTGCTGTTTCTTTCTGCCATCGCTTTTCTGTTTCTATGTAATGCAGAGGAAGCGATGGAAATGTTTGTAGTTCATATCAGGAGAGCAAGCCTATGGTGAAAACCATGGCTCCCTCCATAGGTACAGTAAGCCCATGTTCACATTGGGCTGTATTGACGTGTCAAATTGCAGGTTGCCGACAAAAGCACCTTCTGAATCGGTGTGGCGCCAACTTTGCACCGCCATCCCTATTCAAAAAGTAGTACTTCAGGGACTATTTGACTAGACATCTGAACAGGAACCTGCAAACATTTTCTCAAATGCCCCCAAAGTTGGACTGAGTTCAGCTCAACTCTCACAAATTCAAACACGTCCTCAATGTGAACCTGGGCTCAAGGTGTGGCCTAGTCACCCAGTGACGGGTAGTTATTGGAGGGATCACCAGGTGAAAAAAAGCAAAAGCTTGAAATATTAAAATGATTTGCAGCCACCACACTGAGGACTACTAAGCAGTAATTGATTACATTTGTTTTGGGTTCTGATATACTTAAAAGCAGTATTAAACACGATCAAATATTTATTATACTGTAGGTTACCAATTCTTGTTTTTTTTTGCCCTCTTGCATGTTAAGAGGAGAGTTCAGGGGCAGCTGAAAAAAATGCCTAACTGCTCCTAAATGTCCGTTTACCATCAGCAGTGTACATGAGGCCCAAGTCTTTCAACAGAGCAAGCTAATCTGCAGAGGGTTGAGACAATTTACCACAGATGAGTGCTTACAATTGATCGGCTTTTATTCATCTATGTAAAACTTTTATCCCAAAAAATAAAAATTACTTGCTGTAACTGCTGATAAAGGGCCGGTTCACACTGGTTTGATGCCAGACATCACATGTGATTCGCATGGCTGTGCAGATCATATATCTATGCAGCGTGAGTTCAGCCATACAAACTGGTTGAATTTGCATCCCATTCGGACCAAACTTGTGCATGACTTTTTTTCTTGTCCCCACCAAAATCAGATCGCTTGGGTGTACACGCCCATGCAAATTGATTGTGGGGTGTCGTTGACATGCGCTACCCATCCATCAAAATCACAAACCTGTTCATGCAAACTGATTGTGCAGCGCATGTCAATGACACCCCACAATCAACAGGTTTGTGATTTTGATGGATGCGGTCCAGTAATATATAGATATATATCTATATCTCCATTTGTACATCTGACACTCCCCTCCCCCAGATTTGTGTTGCTGTCCAAAAGTTCATCTGCTGCCCCTCTATCCAGAGTGTAGGCTCTGTACTGCAGGAGGTGTTACAGTCCCGATCACCAGATAAAAATAGGGAGGGGGAACATAAATGCAACCACATTTTTTTTGCTAGAAAATTACTTGGAAACCCCAAACATTATAAAAAATGTTTTTCGAACACCCTAGAGAATAAAATGGCAGTCATTGCAATACTTTGTCACACCATATTTGCGCAGCGGTCTTGCAAGCGCACTTTGGGAAAAAATACACTTTTTTTAGTTAAAAAAAATAACACAACAGTAAAGTTAGCTCAATATTTTTTTATATATATATTTTGAAAGATAATGTTGCGCTGAGTAAATTGTTGCCCAACTTGTCACGCTTTAAAATTGTGCCCGCTCATGGAATGGCGACAAACTATTTCCCCTATTCTCCGTAGGCGAAATTAAAAAAATTCTACAGGTTGCATATTTTGAGTTGGAGATCTAGGGCTAGAATTATTGCTCTTGCTCTACCGATCACGGTGTAGTTTAAACACTATTCATATGCAGGCCCTGCTCATGTATGCGTTCGCTTCTGCATGTAAACATCCCTTGTAATAGGGGAAAAAAAAGCATAACAGGTCCTCTTAAATATAAGATCTGGGGTCAAAAAGACCGCAGATCTCATATTTACACTAAATACAATAAAACAAATTGGCATTTGAAAAAACAAAACAAAAAAAGGGGTTAAGAACTATGGGCGGAAGTGATGTTTTGACATCGCTTCCGTCCTGCTATGGTATGGAGATGGGTGGTGACCATCTTCCCCTCACTTGTCTCCATACCCAGATGGCGGCGGAGGAGGCCCTCTCCTACTGCTGATCTAAAAGGGATCTGGCGGCGAATCCGCTGCAGAGACCACTATTATCGGAAACCACACCGCCGGCTGAAGAGGATACCTGGGTTATGGCCGTTAGCTGTTGCCCTAACCGATATCCCTCTTCAAAGAGCCGACGTATATCGGCATGCAGCGGTCCAGAAGTGGTTAAAGACGAAGCCTTTTTCTGGCATTTGTTGCTTACAAGTTAAAATCTGTATTTTTTGCTCAAAGTTACTTGGAACACCCAAACTATATACACACACCATAGAGAATAAAATGGCGGTTGTTGCAATATTTTATGTCACACTGTATTTGTGCAGCTGACTTTCAAAAGCAATTTTTTGTGGGGGGAAAAAATCAATAAAAAACTAAACGGTAAAGTTAGCACAAATTTTTGTGAAAAGTGATGTTATGCCGAGAATCGTGATCTTTTTTCTAAGCAAAAAAATAGTGATTCTCATTTTATCCAGAATCCTGCAGTTTTACCATAGGGCACTAATGAGTACTGTAGTGGTACCGACGGCAGAAAAACAAAATTGGTAAAACTCAGTACAAAGACTCTCTCCTCCCGTTCTGTATAATGGAGGAAAGAGCTGAAACGGGCATGACTGGTTTTACAAAGTGCTTATCCCAATCCGTGAAGTGCTGGGTCCTGCAGGCATTTCCGGATGCGCGTGGAAGCCCGTCATATGACTGCCACTCAGAATTAGCTGATTGTCAAGTGGTTCAAACTGGTGCAGTCACTACTTTTGGTGTGATTGTAGTTTTCTGTAATGCATATATATATATATATATATATATATATATATATATATATATATATATATATAAATATAAAATGTGTGTGTGTGTGTGTGTGTGTATATATATATATATATATATATATATATATATATATATATATATATATATATATATATATATATATATATATATATATATATATATATAGAAACTGGGAGAATTTGGGTAATTCCTGGCCTGTTCAATCTCAAGATAAGAGGTTCCCAGAACACTTATCTGTGTAGAGGATTTCGCACAGCGGGGAAATTCAGTGTTCAGAAAACATCCAGAGCTGAAAAAGCGGAGAATGACATTGAGAATGTATGTAGTGTCCAGGACTTGTTCATAATGTGTGGTTCCAGTCTGAATATTGTGATGGAAAAAAGGATAAATCGCTCCCACGTTTAAATTTAGACCAATTTATTTTGCATGCGCTCCTCATATCCGATATTTTTTTTTTTTTTTTTTTCTTCTTTAACCACTTCCCGCCCGGCCAATAGCCGATTTACGGCCGGGAAGTGGTTATGAAATCGTGACAGGCCGTTCTCAAACGGCCTGCACGATTTCATGCCGCACGCGCCCGTGCGGGCGCGCAGCGTGGCGATCGGTGATGCGGGGTGTCAGTCTGACACCCTGCACCTCCGATCTCGGTAACGAGTCTCCGGCGGAGCCTCGTTACCACGTGATCAGCCGTGTCCAATCACGGCTGATCACGATGTAAACAGGAAGAGCCGCCGACGGCTCTTCCTCACTCGCGTCTGACAGACGCGAGTACAGGAGAGCCGATCAGCGGCTCTCCTGACAGGGGGGGTTCGCGCTGATTGTTTATCAGCCCAGCCCCCCCTCGGATCGCCACACTAGACCACCAGGAAAATAAAAAAAATACAAAAAAAAAGACACAAAAAAATGACAAAAAAAAAAAATGACAAAAAAAAAAGACAAAAAAAAAGGGGTGGCAGTAAAAAAATGATGCCAATCAGTGCCCACACATGGGCACTGATTGGCAACATTGATCCATCAGTGCCACCCCTCAGTGATCATCAGTGCCACCCCAGTGTCTGTCAGTGCCACCCCACAGTGCCAATCCATGCCCAGTGCCCACCTACCAGTGCCCACCTGTGCCACCTATGAGTGCCCACCTGTGCCGCCTATGAGTGCCCACCTGTGCCGCCTATGAGTGCCCACCTGTGCCGCCTATGAGTGCCCACCTGTGCCGCCTATGAGTGCCCACCTGTGCCGCCTATGAGTGCCCACCTGTGCCGCCTATGAGTGCCCACCTGTGCCGCCTATGAGTGCCCACCTGTGCCGCCTATGAGTGCCCACCTGTGCCGCCTATGAGTGCCCACCTGTGCCGCCTATGAGTGCCCACCTGTGCCGCCTATGAGTGCCCACCTGTGCCGCCTATGAGTGCCCACCTGTGCCGCCTATGAGTGCCCACCTGTGCCGCCTATGAGTGCCCACCTGTGCCGCCTATGAGTGCCCACCTGTGCCGCCTATGAGTGCCCACCTGTGCCGCCTATGAGTGCCCACCTGTGCCGCCTATGAGTGCCCACCTGTGCCGCCTATGAGTGCCCACCTGTGCCGCCTATGAGTGCCCACCTGTGCCGCCCATGAGTGCCCATCAGTGCCGCCCATGAGTGCCCATCAGTGCCGCCCATGAGTGCCCATCAGTGCCGCCCATGAGTGCCCATCAGTGCTACCTAATCGGTGCCCATCAGAACTACCTCATCGGTGCCCATCAGAACTACCTCATCGGTGCCCATCAGTGCCACCTCATCGGTGCCCATCAGTGCCACCATATCAGTGCCCATAATTGAAAGAGAAAACATACTCATTTACAAAAAAATTAACAGAAAAAAATAAAAACTTTATTTTTTTTTCAAAATCTTCGCTCTATTTTTAGTTGTTGCACAAAAAAAAAAACCGCAGAGGTGATCAAATACCACCAAAAGAAAGCTCTATTTGTGGGGAAAAAAGGACGCCAATTTTGTTTGGGTGCAGTGTAGCATGACCGCGCAATTGTCATTCAAATTGCGACAGTGCTGAAAGCTGAAAATTGGCTTGGGCGGGAAGGTGCGTAAGTGCCTGGTATGGAAGTGGTTAATTTGTGTCGGATTCCTTTGTGAGAAATGATGCTTAAATCTTTATTTTAATTTTTTTTCTTTTTTTTTTTTAAGGTTTATTTTATATTTTTCCCTTTTAAAAATAATAAACATGTAATACTTACCTCTGTTGCAGTGCATTTGCACAGAGCAGCCCAGATCCTCCTCTTCTGGCCCCTCCCTGTTCAGTGCTATACAAGTTACTAGGGGTGCAACGGATCGTCACCGATCCGTGATCCGAACGGGTCACCCCGTTCGGATCGGCACACCCCGCAGAGTGCTCCGGAGCCTCGGCCGTAGGAAAGTCCCCGGCTTCGGCCTAGCTCCGGAGCGGCGGCCATCTTGGTACACCCGGCGGCGCCCCTCTGTTCACACCCACAGAGGAGGAGCACGCGCTCGAGGGAAACGCACGCCGCTGTCTGAGGTCTGCACTACTGTTGTGGGGGTTACTGTCTGAGGTCTGCACTACTGTTGTGGGGGGGTCTGTACTGAGGGGGGGGGGGGCCATAGTGGGTGGGGGCGGTGACACCATTTTTATTTTTTTGCACCGAGTGACGCCACTGCAGTGTGGGGGGGGGGGGGACATGTGGATATTAGTGGGGGAGATTTTTTATTTATTTTTTGCTTTTAATGATCCGATCCGTGACTCCTGATCCGAGGAACGATCCGAACCGTGAGTTTTTTGATCCGTTGCACCCCTACAAGTTACTCAGTCACAACTCTGTTTCTGTTCAGACATGGCGTCCCCACCCAGCCCTGCGCCCTCTGACTGGCTAGCTGACTGTGACAGCAGCGGCAGCCATTGGCGGCGCTGCTGTCTCGGTCAATGGGGGGGGGGGGTTGGGGGAATCTTGGGTGGCTGAGACGCTCATGGACAGGGAAGGACCTCTGGTAAGAAACTGCCTTTACAGCCACTTCAACTAGTACTGCCTGATTCAGTGGTTTGGTTTTTAAATGACTCTGTAATCATTCAGGTAGTCACTCTGCATATTATATTGGGGGTCTCCCCCCCCCCCCCCCTGGTGGGCAATGTGAAATTATTTTGTAGTTCCCTAAAATAGACTCAAAGATGAAACCAAATATAGCCAGGTCCCCATAAAACCCGCTGAAGGTGTTGGTTTTGTTGTAGCCACCTCCCTCCCATCTTGATTTTTTCATGTTTGCTTTAGTGTCCTATTACTTCTGGTAAAGAACTAATGTCCTATGCTTTGGAGTCCTGGTACAATGCAACCATCACCTAAGGCTTATGTTTTTATGAGCATGCTTTTATTTTCTCATAGCGGTCTTTTCAAGACTATATGTCTTTGTTAAAGCTTTTATGTATTATGGCCTTTCTTTTATAGATCGCCAATTGCTGCAGGGCTTGTTCGTGTGCAGAGCTTTTGGGGGTAAAAGCTGTATGGCTTTATATGAAATTGTGTTGTCCACTTATGTAATGGAGTCTGTAATTTTAAACGTCTGCTGTGTAATTGTAATTCAAGCATTCTGAAACTGTGGTGTTCAAATTGATTGGACAGTGATTTATTTTTTATTTAGCCATTTACATTTCTTGCAATTCTAGTGGTGTTCACAATATTTTTAGGTTGTATTGAAATGGTTCAAAACAAGCAGCTGTTGCATATATTTTAAATCTGGCTGTATTGTCTGTGCTTATTGCTAATGTAATCGCTAAGCTTTGCTGAAAATAACAAAGGTCACTCTGAAATATGTATCCTGGCTAGTGATCAGTTACTGAATTGGATTATATTCTTACCACCCTTGGATTTTGGCTTGTCAAAGTACAATCTTGGTAATTAATAATCTCGGTTGTACTATCCACTTAAAACCATATGGCAAGCTGTGTTGATACACAATTCCAGGATGTCGGCGCACAGAAAGTGTAATGCTTAGTGGACAGTTGGCTAACATAAACAGGCTTATTCAGTAATGCAGGAAAAAGAGCAGTTTTCATGTTCAATGAGCAACAACCTGTAGCTACTAGTCTAAAGAGTCTCAACAGATCTTCCCAGGGTAAGTTCAAATTATTTGTTGCTTTAGGGTAACATGGCCTGTACAGTAGGTTTGGTTTTTGCCAAATTCTTTAACACTTAGTCTAGGTTCACACCTAGCATTTTGTCAACATGTTTGGGCTGCTTGCTGTGGGGGGCACTCGACAGGAGGGAGAGGCTAGGAGTACTGAAGAGGGACCCAAGAGGAGGATCCAAGCTGCTCTGTGCAAAACCATTTCACAGAACAGGTAGGTATAGGGAAGACAACATTTATTTCGAAACGGACGTAGGGCGTTCCTGAACGTTCCCCCAGTGGACGAGCGCCTGAGGGTTTTTGTGTACCGGCCGGCACATTAAAATTTCAAGGTGATTTCATATTGCATAACTAAGTGCATTTTAATCCTTTTAAATACATTTTTATAGATAACACACTATGTGGAGCTATTGATGTCTTTTTCATGGTGGCCATTCATCTTGCTGCAACATTTTTGAAAACAAGATCCATTGGGAATTCAGATCTGACACCACGAGATTGGGACCTATTATATGCGGTCTCTGATCCCTCATCATAGGGGATCATGGGAGTTTGGTAAGAGGCCAATACATAAGCTTAGTGGAGGACACGTTATTTGCCTCTTTTTGGGCATGTTTATTTTTACGACACAGCACGGGTGTTTGTAAATTTTTCTTCATGGACTTTTTACTGTTAACACTCTGGACTGTATATTCATTTATTTAGAGTCAAAGTTTATACCCAGCTTATTCAGTTGATTTAATTTTTACATCACTTGGTATACTGTTGGTTTTGTTCTTTTCAATGTTTGTTTTTTTAGGTATATCACCATTATTATATAATAACAATTTTGATGGTTTTTGAGGTGACTGTTTAGTGCATTAGTGGCCACCAGAGGTCACAGTTTCACGCAGCAGTTAGCCTATGTTTCCCATATCACTGGAGATCACTTATTTGCATATATTTGTGTTCGTCAAAGCCAGTTGGGGTAGCGGGATTTGATTTTAAGGTTGAAACTAGGAACACGAGAGGCGGGAGTGTCTATACATGGCGGCGCCGGCTTTACAAGTATACAAGCGAAAGCTTGTAATGCTCGCCGTTGTCATGCACCGGGATTAACGGCAGCAGCGGCGGCTTTGCGGCACATCAGGTATGTGGGGACAGGACATGGCTACATATATGGGGACAGGACATGGCTACATATGTGGGGACAGGACATGGCTACATATGTGGGGACAGGACACTTTTATTTATTTTTTTCTGCAGAACTCTGTTGCCTAAACACTGGACCATCATTCTAGCAGCGCCATTTGGCTGCTAGCGGGGTGCTTATATCCCAGCTAGCGGCTGATTAAGGGGTTAAATGCTCCCATGTAGCGCCACTGCAGAAGCACTTTGCAGGCGTTCATCTCAATGGGCAGGAGTGGGGGAGGAGAGCGGTATACACCGCTCCAAAGATGCTGCTTGCAGGACTTTTCTTTAATGTCCTGCCAGCGCACCACCTCAATGTGAAAGCACTCAGGCATTCAGATTGAGACTGTAGGGGAGCAGTTTTGCAGGCACGAACTGTTAGATTTTATGAAGGGAGGGGGGGGGGGATCGGCCTAACATATCGGCCAAAATAAAATAAAAAATCGGCATCATAAATCGACTATCGGCCGCCACAATTTCTGAATGTCGGCATCGGCCAGAGAAAAACCCATATTGGTCGACCTCTAATGTAAAAGGTGTTCTCTGCTCACTCAGCTGTCAAAAGAAAAAAAAACTGGCAGCCTGCCAAGTTTTTCACAACATTGTCAGTCTGTGCTGGTAGATAACTATACACGTTGTAACTTGTCATTCTTGGATCAAAGTAGAGCTGCACAATTAATCGTATCTCCGATTCGTTCCTATAACAAGTGGAGAGTCTGCCAAGTTTAGATCAAGTGTGTGTGTGTGTGTGTGTGTAGAAAAAAATCTGCCAAGTTTGTAACTAACTTCCTTCTTGGGCCACTTTCACATGTGCGGACCGTATGTTCGCATTTTCATCCATCCGTTGCGGATGAAAACTGGACATACATTGGTCCCTATGTGATTGCGGGTGTCAGCGGATGAACATCCGCTGACACCCGTAATCATCCGCCTCCGCAAAGATCCGCTTTTGCGGACGGAAGAAATACGGTCTGTGTTCATCCACTCCCCCATAGGGGAGAGCGGAGAAAAAACAGGGCGGTCCCTGCACAGTGTGCGGGGACCGTCCTGTCAGCCGACAGCTAAGGCACCTTATTTGGGACCCCTGAGAGCAAAACTAGCAGTCACAATGATTTATTACAAATGTTTTGTTATATTAACTGTTCTGACTCTTCCACTTATTAAAATGTAAAGTTCTAGGTAAGAGCAGACACCCCAAGATGCCTTAATGGATATTACAACTCATAAGTGGCAAACAGTAAACCATAGTGAAGAATAATAACCTTCAAAAGAAACTTACTATAAAAACAAGTCAACAGCAGAAACACTATGTGAAGGGGAGAATCTGTCTCCCAATTAACTACTAAAAAAATTTGTATGGTAAGAACTCGCCACCCCTTCCCATATAAGATAAAGAGAGCGATATCATTTTGCCCCTGTACAAATCATTTGTAAGACCTCATCTGGAATATGCAGTTCAGTTTTGGGCACCAGTTCTCAAAAAGGATTTATTGGGAACTGGAGAAAATACAGAAAAGGGCAACCAAACTGATATGGAAGGACCTTGGCTATGAGGAAAGATTAGAGGAACTGAATTTATTCTCTTGAGAAGAGGAGATTAAGAGGGGATATGATCAACATGTACAAATATATAAGGGCTCCATATAGTGAACTTGGTTTTGAGTTTTTCACTTTATGGTCAACACAGAGGACAAGGCGGCACTCTTTATGCCTACAGGAAAGGTTCTGGATTCTTTCCTAAATGTACATAATATAACTGGGTACTGATATTTATAGGTAAAGTTGATCTGGGCAAAATCTGGCTGCCTCTTGGGGGATCAGGAAGGATTTGTTTCCCCTTCTGTAGCAAATTGCATCATGCTGCTGTGGACTTGTCTTTTTATTTCAACCTAACTATGTAACAATCCTACCTTAAAGCAGAACTGTGGGGGAAGAAACTTTTCCTTGTTCTTGTTGATCTCCTACCTTCACCAGCTAGGTCATCAATGTTCTGAGCTCTCTAGTTCTGCAATAGCCTGCTGAGCTTGCTGAAAAAACATTATTGCCTCGTAATTTTTTGTTTGCAAGACTGCTGGCTGCTAGTCCTCCAGTATCCTCAGCCAGCAGTCTGAAATTCCCCCTTGTAGTCATCTGAAAGCGATCAGGGAGTTCTACTTCCGCCTGGCTCACTGTAGTGGGCAGGAGAGTCTTGCAGCCCCCGGTCTGTGCCGCCCATAGAGGTGGTGTCCTCCACTACTTCCTTTCAGCACTCTGCCCCTGTCCTGCCCGCCATCTCTCTAGTGTGGGGAGAGTTGCAGATAATCGGGAGACGGCGGATCTTGGGCTGACAGGTCTGTATATGAAAGCACTGCTCGCCATACAGCCCCTGCCTCTCTGTACATTGGATTGCCCTCTGCGCTGTCTATCTCAATTCCGGTTCATTGAGGCAGGGCTGTATGGCGAGCGGTGCTTTCACATACAAACCTGTCGGCCCGAGATCTGCTATGTCTCCAGATTATCTGCCACTCTCCCCTCAGCGCGCTGACAAGCTGCAATGGTGACCAGGGTGGATTTGATTTATCAAGTAGTGTGTTTTTTTTATTTTTTATCAATTTTTAAAGAGTGATTGTCCTCTCTCCCACAGAGGCTGCTCCTCTGACCCGCTGTTGACTCACGGATAGTCTCATTCTCTTTAATGGGACAGCTGGCGATGTGAAAGTGACGCAACAAGGTGAGGGATATGGGAACGCTTGTGCTCGACGAATCAGGGCTGAATCTTTGCCTTAATTCAGCCCTGAAACTGAGCCAAAGACGTATGTTTCTGTTCAATGCGCTCCACAGCCACCCCGGAGATATGTGACCCGGCTCCATAGCCACCTGAGCCAGGTCACAGCTCGCTATGTCCATTCAGACACAGCTGTGGCCCGGTTCTGCCCTTTTCTTTCCTCATTGGCTCACTGACTTTGACAGCAGCAGAAGCCACTGGTGCTGCACTGCTTTCTCATCCGGTGAGGAGTATCCTGGAGAGCAGAGTATCTCGTGCAACATTGCTTGAGCTAGATGGACCTCAGGTAAGAATGAGGGGGGCTCCTGGACACAGAATAACCTTCTGCTTTTACAACCACTTTAGTGCAGAGCATGCAACGGTAAAGAAAAAAACTACATTTGAAACCACTTCAATACCAGGCACTTGTACACCTTCCTGCCCAAGCCAGTTTTCAGCTTTCAGCACTGTCGCAATTTGAATAACAATTGCGTGGTCATGCTACACTGTACCCAAACTATTTTTTTTATTATCATTTTGTTCTCACAAATAGTGCTTTCTTTTGGTGGTATTTGATCACCTCTGCGGCTTTTTTATTTTTTGCGCAACAAATAAAAAAGTAAAAATTTTGAAAAAACAAGGTATTTCTTTCTGTTAATTTTTGTAAATAAGTACCTTTTCTTCTTCAATGACGGGCATTCATGGACGGGCACTGATAGGTGGCACTGATGGACACTGGTGGGTGGCATTGCTGGGCGTCACAAATTTTGTTTGTGCCATGATGGTGCCAGTCAGTGCCCATTTGTAGCATGTTATGCATACATTATGGATACATGTGTACATGTGGATGACCATGGGGGACGTACCTAGCCATCCACATGTTGGGTGCTTTTTTGGTGGTCCTGGGCGGCATCCTGGTGGTCCAGTGTGAGCATCAGAGGGGGGGGGGGGCTGCGCTGATGAACAATCAGTGCAAACCTCCCCCTGCCAGGAGAGCCGCCAATTGGCTCTCCTCTACTTGCATCTGTCAGACGTGAGTGAGGAAAAGCCGATCAACGGCTCTTCCTGTTTACATCGTGATCGGCATTGATTGGATACAGCTGGTCACGTGGTAAAGAGCCTCTGCCGGAGGCTCTTTACCGAGATCGCTGTTGCGGTGTGTCAAACTGATACACCGCACCACCGATCGCCTCAATGCGCGCCTCCATGGAGGTGTTATCGTGCTGAACGTCAATAGATGTCCAGTGAGGATAACACCACTTCCCGGACGTCAATATGCTATTGACCGGGGCGAGAAGTGGTTAAATTCTCGTATTTTGGTGGCATGATGGTGCTGGAATTGGTCTGACAGATGTTGCTCTGACTATCCCCCTGTAGTTGCCTGTTTGATCATATTTCACACTGGCCTGCATGTGCTATGTGACTCATTTGGGTGTGGTAACAAATGTATTGTATGCAGTGACAAAACATAAGTGACACCATGGCAGAAATACTTCTGGTTCCTCTATCTGGATGCTGTGTAGTGCTGCTGGTTCTTTCAGTGTAATATGTTACTATGGCAGGTTCTTTCTCCTCTACTTTTTTTTTCTGATTTAGTTGTGTATTCTGTCCTCACGAATTATAAAAATGCAGGGATGTAAAACATTCCATTGTTTGTAATAGTCTTCGAACTTATGTATTGAAATGCATTGAAAATAAAATTGTATGCATTTCTTGGGTGCACGGACTTTCATTTTGCCACTCGCATCTGTTCAAATGTCTGACTTTATTGACATGATACAAAATTACATTTCCTTTGTATGCCCCACAGCTTATTGTGTTGCTGTGTAGTGTATCTCCACTTGCTGTGTCCTTTTTCTATCTTTTATTTTTCTCTCCTGTGGTTTAGCCAGTAGTTTTGCCTCTTGTGATATTAATGTGTATAGACATGAGAACTTTAACCACATGCTGGCTGCTGAACGTACAAAAACGTCCTGCTGCAATTTATTATAACAAGCTCATGGCTGCAGCTGTCCTTGAGTAGTTTAATGGTTAGTTGGTATTATAAACACCAGATAACAGGGAGGTTTACTAATGATATGGTCCATAAACTGTTGGCTTATCTAGCACGTAGTGAGGATAGACCCCCTACGGGAGATAGGGTTCTAACGGGAAAAGATTATGGAACCCCAGGCTGTCACTTCCAAATTTAGGGACTTCTTTTCTCAACTTTATACTTCCCAGGATTTCACCACTGAGGCTCAACTGGAGGATCTGCTGGCGGGGATCACCTTTCCACAGCTAGATGACACTCAAATGGCTATGCTAGATGCACCTCTTACACTTGATGAAATAACCGCAGCGATTGCGAGCTTCGCCAGTTCCAAGCCCCCGGGTTCAGATGGGTTACCCATTGAATTTTATGCCCAGTACTGCGAGATACTGGCCCCTAAGTTATTGTCCCTCTTCAATCATTTATTCAACAACTTCACCCTACCCCCATCGATGGGTGAGGCGGTCATTATCCTTATACCTAAACCGGGCAAGGACCCAGGCCTCCCGGAATCTTATAGGTCCATATCACTCCTTCAGGTAGACATAAAGATCCTGGCTAAAGTACTTGCTCTCCGCCTTAACCAAGTGATTCTAAGCCTGATTCACACTGACCAAGCTGGATTCATGCCGGGGCGCAACACCTCCTTCAACCTCAGGAAATTTGTTTATTAACTTGCAGGCGACACATACTAACGTTGGGTCCCCGGGTGGTGGTGGCCTTGGACACCGCCAAGGCCTTTGACTCGGTGGAGTGGCGGTACCTTTTGGGGATGCCTCCGTAGCTTTGGCTTTGGACCCAACTTTATCAAGTGGGTTCAATTATTATATCTAGCACCCAGGGGTAAGGTGGTGGCCAACGGGAGGGCCTCCCAGATGTTTAACTTATCCAGGGGCACTAGGCAGGGCTGTCCACTCTCTCCACTCCTCTATGCCCTGGTGGCAGAGCCCCTTGCAATCTCCATTAGAGAGGACCCTGAGATCCAGGGTCTTTGCCTTGGTTCCCTGACTGAAAAAATTAGCTTATACGCAGACGACACGCTGCTATACCTGGCCGACTCTACCACCTCTCTCCGGAAGGCATTACATACGATCGAACACTTTGGTCAGTTCTCTGGCCTTAAAATTAATTAGGAGAAATCCCAAATATTACCTATGGATAGTTTCCCCTCCCCCGAGCTACAGGCGCAGCTACCACTCCAGCGAGTGAACACTATTAAATACCTTGGAGTATTGGTGAATAGAACACCGGCTGACTACGTATCCCTGAATATAGAACCCCTTTTCGATCTCAAAGCGGATGGTTCACTAGAAAAAAATATTAAAAGCCAGCAGCAACAAATACTGCAGCTGCTGACTTTTAATATTAGGACACTTGCCTGTCCTGGAGTCCAGCGGCGTCCGCAGCAGAGGATGAGCGATCGCTCGTCACCCTGCTGCTCCCCCCTCCATCCACGGTGAGGGAACCAGGAAGTGAAGCGCTGCGGCTTCACTGCCCGGTTCCCTACGGCGCATGCGCGAGTCGCGCTGCGCCCGGCGATTGGCTCCCGCTGTGTGCTGGGAGCTGAGAGTTCCCAGCACACAACGGGAGGGCGACGGGATGTCGCCAAAAACCCGTCTTTTGCCCGAGAATGCGGGCCGGAAGTGGTTGCAGATACCCGTCTTGACACCGGAGGGGGGAGGGTTCCGATCAGCGGATCTTTACTTTAGGGTGGAGATCCGCTTTAAGTCTAAAACTGATATGGTCCATTATATAGTCATATAATGGGCTATGACTGCCCTGACTTGTCTACATCAAGTCAAGCTTCACTTGCAGTATAGTTCTAATTCCACAAAAAAAATGTAGTTCCTATTTTCTGTCTAAACGCATATTGAAAAACAAGCAACAAAATCAAATGTGTGCTTTTTTTTTATTTATTTTTTGTCTGGAAGGATTTTTCTTAAAGCGGATGGTTCAGAGCAGCAACAAATTGCAGACTTTTAATCACTTACCTGTCCTCCAGCGCCGTCCGCAGCAGAGTCGCTGTCACCCTGCTGCTCTCCATCCACGGCGATTGGCACTGCCCGGTTCCCTATGAGTTGCTTGGCTTGTGTGCTGGGAGCTGAGAGTTCTCTTTTGCTATGGGTGCGGATACCTGTCTTTAGACAGGTATCTGCATATGTCAAATATTCCGATCAGCGGATGAGATCCGAAAGACAGACTTGGATATCCTGTCTCTGCAAAGTTGCACTTTCTAAGATTGCATGATGATTCTCTTCTTGATTAAGTTCTATCGTTGAGAATATATATATAAAAATGAAGAGGCATCTATCTGATCCTGGTAGATTCTTAAAGCTGAATTCTAGGAATTGTGTACTCAAGCTTGGCACACGTTCAAACCGTTCAGGTCTGCCTGTCAGTTTTTTCCGCGGACCTGAACGGCCGCTCCATACATCTCTATGGAGTGTCGGATGTCAGCGGTGACATGTCCGCTGACATCCGAATCGCTAAAATCAGACGGATGGCGATACGTTTTTTTTTGTCCGCTCTCTCCATAGGAGACAACGGCACTGGACAAGCCCCTCCCCGCTCAGTGAGCAGAGAAGGACCTGTCATCCGCCGGCTCAGCGGACAGATATCCCAGTGAGCTGACAGACTGCGGCAATCGGAATCCGTCCTCGTGTGGAAGGTGCCTTGCTTTAGCATGATGGACCACAGTGATTGGGTTCTTCTGGGTCCTGCTCAGGCTCTGCTAGCTGCTGCTGAAGTCCGACCACAAGTGGTTGCTAACATGGCACTGCTGCCATTTTTTAAATAGAAAAAGGTGTTCTTTGATTTGCATGAGCCAGTTGCTAGGTTGGGCCATGTAAGTAAGAAGCGTTAAAGCAGAACGAAACCGATTTGATTTACCGGTTTCCCAAAACCGTTACATGCATGCTAATAACTTTGACAGTTGCTTGTGCCTTTCAACCAAAATTAAACCATCAAATGGCTGGTATCGCAACTGATCACACACAGCACCACAGCAACTGTGGATCAAACAAAGGTATAGATGGCAGCTTCTTTGACTGTTGGGCCCCTTTCACACATGCAGAACTTATGTCCGCTTTTTCATCCATCCGTTTACGTATGAAAAAAGGACATGCATTAATCCCTATGAGATGGCGGGTGTCAGCGGATGAACACCAGATCCCATCCAGGTTCGCAATCCTCGGATTCTGCAGATGAAAAAAAAAACAATTTTTCCATCAGTCATCGGATCAGATGAACATGGACAGACATCCAGGGGACCGCCCTGTCATCCGCCAGCTCAGCGGGGATCAGCAGAGCGATCCCTGCTGAGCAAGCGGAGGTTCATGGGGCGAATAATCGTGGATCCGTCCCGTGTGAAAGGGCCCTGAAGGATAAGAGGGTTTAATTCTGCTGGATGTTAACCATTCATGTGTGTGTGTGTAAAAATTAGATTTGTTTGTCGCCACATATCCTCCACTGCTGTGACTGACATCTGTCTCTTGTGTCATGAATGGCTTGAGAGAGTGAGTGTTACAATTTCAGCTTCTCATCCTTCCTTCTCCAGCTCTCCCAGAATTGGCTTCTTCACACCTCTGCATGATTGGGCATACTGAAGTCATGTTTTACCTTTCCTGAGTTTTGCCTGTATGTTGCTCACAACTCCACAATAGGAGAGTGTAGAGGTGGGCAGGGAGTCTTGTGACTGGGGGATCACAGGAGTGCACTTGGTTCTGCACTCCTGTTGCCCCTTACTTGTCCAGGCTCTGGAGAGATTCCAATTTTAACCACTTCAATAACCACCTATTGTCATATGACATCCACAGATGGGATCTCCCATCCTGGGTGGACGTCATATGACGTCCTGGGCTTTGCCGGGGGATATCTGAATGATGCCTGCAGCTAGAGGCATCATTCAGATATTTAGGTTTTCAGCCGGCGATCCTGCGCACCATAACGATCATGGCGGCAGTTCCACCGATTGATTGTTCTTGTAGGCGGCGTGAGGGGACACCCCCCCCCCCCCTCCCGGTGCTTCTCCGGGCTCTTCTGTGCCATCGGGGGCCCGGAGAAGGAATAGTCTGGCGCTTGCAGGAAGCTTAGAGATGACTGGTGTCCAGATGGTCACCAGTCATCTGACTGTTGGAGGACCCGGGCGCGATGTGATGAGGTAAACAAAGCCGCGATTGCGGCTAGTGAGCAACACCGATCATGAGATCGTGAATTTTTTTTCACTGATCTCATGCTTCCCAGCCTGGAGGAGAGATGTGGGGTCTTATTGACCCTGCATCTCTCCATAAAGAGGAAACGTGTGACGGGTCCTATTACAAGGGATGTTTACATTCCTTGTTATAGGAATAAAAGTGTAAAAAAATAAGTAAAAAAAAAAAAATATTTTTTAAAACGCCCCTGTCCCCGGTAGCTCGCGTGTAGAAGCGAACGCACGCACAAGTCTCTGCGACATATGTAAACGCTGTTTAAACCACATATGTGAGGTATCGCCGCGTGCGTTAGGGTGTCGGCAACAATTAGATCTCCTTTGTAAATCTAAACTGGTAACCTGTAAACATTTTCAAATCGTTGCCTATGGAGATTTTTAAGTACCGAAGTTTAGCGCCATTCCATGTGTGTGCGCAATTTTAAAGCGTGACATGTTGGGTATCTATTTACTCGGTGTAACATCTTTTATTTTACAAAAAAATTGGGCTAACTACTGTTTTTTGTGTGTTTTTTTTATTAAATTTTTTTTATTCATAAAACAATTAAAAAAAAAAGCGTTTGAAAAATTATTGCGCAAATACTGTGCAAGATAAAACGTTGCAATGACCCTCGTTTTATTCCCTAGGGTGTCTGCTAAAAAAAACATATATAATTGGGGGTTCTGTATAATTTTCTAGCAAAAAAAATGATTTGTACATGTAGGAAAGAAGTGCCAGAATAACCCCGGTAATGAGGTGTCTATAAAAGCCCGGTATTGAAGTGGTAAATGTCAGGATCCACCCAGCTGCCTGACTAGCAGTTGGCTCGGCTCTTTGATGGCCTGAGTCGGCCACTCCTGCCCCCTCCATAGTCTGGTGCTCCAATGAGCGCTGGAGGGGAGGGCAGAGAGCCAGTGACTTATCACCAGCTCACTGAGAATTGAGCAATTAGCCCTCTGATCACTCCGTTCTTAATGTAAAGGTGGCGGGGGATGGATAAAGCATCAGATCACTGCTGCATCCACCTAGGCGAGTATGTTTTGTCCCACACTCCTTCTATCTAAGCACATTAGCTGTAATTTGTGGGGATGGACAAATGGTATTGAATTCTGAAGCAACTGATAGTGACATAAGATCCAACAGGTACCTTTTGCAGAACCAAGAAAAATGCATGTTTAACCACTTGTCATCTGCCCACCATCAAATGACGGCGGGCAGACGACTCCATTGTTCTGACATCACGTCATATGACGTGATGTCCCTTTAAAGCCGCGGGCGCGCGCACCCGCCGCTCTGCGGGGATCCCGTGCGAGTGCCCGGCGGCAACGATCGCCGCCGGGCACACGCGATTGCTCAGTAACTGAGCTGGGACGTGCAGCTCTGTGTGTAAACACAGAGCTGCACGTCCCTGTCAGGGAGAGAGGAGAGCGGTTGTGTCCCTTGTACATAGGGACACAATCGGTCACCTCCCCCAGTCACTCCCCCTACAGTTAGAACACTCATAGGACACACATTTAACCCCTTCCCCGCCCCCTAGTGGTTAACCCCTTCACTGCCAGTCACATTTATACAGTAATCAATGCATATTTATAGCATTTTTCACTGTATAAATGTAAATGGTCCCAAAAATGTCAGAAAAGTGTCCGAAATGTCCGCCATAACGTCGCAGTCCCAATAAAAAAATCGCAAATCGCCGCCATTAATAGTAAAAAAAAAAAAAAAAAATGCCATAAACTATCCCCTATTTTGTAAACGCTATAAATTTTGCGCAAACCAATCGATAAACGCTTATTGCATTTTTTTTTTACCAAAAATATGTAGAAGAATACCTATCGGCCTAAACTGAGGGAAAAAATATTTTTTTTATATATTTTTTGGGTTATTTATTATAGCAAAAAGGAAAAAATATTGAATTTTTTTAAAAATTGACGCTCTATTTTTGTTTATAGCGCAAAAAATAAAAACCGCAGAGGTGATCAAATACCACCAAAAAAAAGCTCTATTTGTGGGAAAAAAAGGACGCCAATTTTGTTTGGGAGCCACATCGCACGACCGCGCAATTGTCAGTTAAAGCGACGCAGTGCCGGAAGCTTATATTTTGTCTGGGCAGGAAGGGGGTGTAGGTGCACAGTAGGCAAGTGGTTAATTTTCTACAATAGAAGCAGCTCAGAATTGAGCGCCAGCTGTATTTTCCATTCAAACTTTTGGTCTCTTGGGATTTTTTATAATCTAATATGACGTACATTTATGGAATATTTTAGCAATTTTATTGCGAGGTACTGGAGGTCTGAAAACTAAATGTGAGAGGTGATTGATTACCATTGCCTGACTGTTTAAAAACTTAAATGACCTCTAATATATGTTCTGTCCTCTGCTCCTAGCTTGTCACTATGCTGTCTGCTCATGAAGGCCAAAGCAGGCATGTGGAACAGTGTTACTGAATGCAGTGATTTAATCACTGCATTTAGTGTCTGTACAGGCACTATAAAAAACGTTAGTGTTAGTTGGACAAATGAGATCAAGCACTCCCTATTGCCGACTAAGCGATCATTTTTCTGATCGCTGTATTAGTGTCGCTGTAGGTAGCTACTAAAGACAGACCTAAATGTTTGACTAAAATTTAGTTTATTTGATTTTTTTTTAACAAAAAGATAGTGTGTTTTTTTTCAAGTCTCTATTTTTGATATTCGCAGAGGTGATCCCACCAAAAGAAAGCTCTATCGCAAATTTTGTTTGGGAGCCACGTCGCACGACCACGCAATTGTCTGTTAAAGCGACGCAGTGCCGAATCGCAAAAACACCTTGGGTCATTTACCAGCGTATTGGTCCGGGTCTTAAGTGGTTAAAAACTTAAATGACCTCTAATATATATTCTGTCCTCTGCTCCTACTTTTATGCTGTCTTCATGAAGGCCAAAGCAGTGGGAAGCTGCCCACTGTACTTAGGGGTTGGACAAATGAGTAAGCATATTCCGAAACGTTTCTTATAACGCAGACCTCTCGATTGCAAGTCTGATTTCACCTTTCTGTCAGCCATGTAAAAAACGATTTGAAACTTTTATAGCTGAATTAAAAAAAGTCATGCTTGAAGGAACACCTAGGTAATCAAATTGTTTTTTTGTTTTTTTTTGGCCTGAAGTTCTGACATAAAATAGCTGGCGCCAAGCTTGCCCATCTTGCTTTGAAGCAATGCCCAATATCTGTGCATTTTCAGACACTGTGTACTGGACTAATGGTAATCGGTAACACTTTCCACATGTATAATTGTTTCCTGGGCTACTTTTCATGATCAAATACTATAGGGCTGCAGAAAAAAACTCCCAAATACTAAGTTCATTCAGTCATTTCTACTGGTGTCCTAGATTCCTTTCTGTCCTAATCACCCCAAGGGAAGGCAGTGAACTACTTTCAAGAATGTGGTTGTTTTGTTTTTTTATAGATGTTGCTTTGTTTTTTTATAGATGTTGCTTTGTTCATAAAAGAGTAAATTTAGCTTTTGTAGAGGAGACTCTGAGAAACAATGCAAGTCGGTTCCTTGAAGCAGTATAAAACCCAAAAGCAAACCTTTTTATGTTGCAGCTTATCAATTTTTAGATGTGATGACTGTATTGGTTTTCTTATATTTTCACAAGTGCATACTCTCCAGTAGACACTGTCAGTTTACTTGGATGAGACAAACCACTTGACAGTCCGACTATTAAAATGATCGGCTTTCATTCATGCAAATCTTTATCCAAAAAAAGGGAGGGGTGGATTCTCTAATTAAACCAGATCTTTGCCTCCAGATTTCCCTTGTCTACTTTACAGAATCAACAAGGATCCTGGTGATTCTCTGGGCCAATTTGGTACTAAAGTTTGAGGTATTCACACATGCATAAGCTCCTGACAGAAGCTCCATGGGCTCTTGTGAGATGGGCCAGTATTTCTGCTTCTTGGTTGATGACACTGCACTAAAGAGCAAGGGTCTTTTGGGTTCAGTCATCCCTAGCCTCTTGAAGGCTGTGACTTCTCAGTCCACAATCACACCTGGAAGGCTTATTTTGCTTGGTGTGAGTTAGGCTTTCATCCAAGTTAAATACTCTATGGGGCGTATCCTGTCCCAACTCAATTCTGGTCTGGACCAATAATTGGCCTAGAGGGTTTCATTTAGGGACAAATCTTGGCCTTTTAGGTTGTTTAAATACGCTTTGGCCGCATCACTGTCAGAAGGATGCATTAAGGTGAAAAACACTAGGGTTTTCACCACCTTTTAAGGCCTATATTCTGAAGGCATATAGTCCCTGTTGAAGCACATTCTACTGGAACTATGATGGCTGTAGGGTTGTCCCGATACCACTTTTTTAGGACCGAGTACAAGTACCGATACTTATTTTAAAGTAGCCGCCAATACCGATACTTTTTTTTTTTTTTTTACATGTGTCCCCAAATGCAGCCATGTCCCTCACATATGCAGTCATGTCCCTTCAGCCATGTCCCTCACATATGCAGTCCATGTCCCTTCAGCCATGTCCCTCACATATGCAGCCATGTCCCTTCAGCCATGTCCCTCACATATGCAGCCATGTCCCCCCAGCCATGTCCCTCACATATGCAGCCATGTCCCTTCAGCCATGTCCCTCACATATGCAGCCATGTCCCTTCAGCCATGTCCCTCACATATGCAGCCATGTCCCTTCAGCCATGTCCCTCACATATGCAGCCATGTCCCTTCAGCCATGTCCCTCACATATGCAGCCATGTCCCTTCAGCCATGTCCCTCACATATGCAGCCATGTCCCTTCAGCCATGTCCCTCACATATGCAGCCATGTCCCTTCAGCCATGTCCCTCACATATGCAGCCATGTCCCTTCAGCCATGTCCCTCACATATGCAGCCATGTCCCTTCAGCCATGTCCCTCACATATGCAGCCATGTCCCTTCAGCCATGTCCCTCACATATGCAGCCATGTCCCTTCAGCCATGTCCCTCACATATGCAGCCATGTCCCTTCAGCCATGTCCCTCACATATGCAGCCATGTCCCTTCAGCCATGTCCCTCACATATGCAGCCATGTCCCTTCAGCCATGTCCCTCACATATGCAGCCATGTCCCTTCAGCCATGTCACATATGCAGCCATGTCCCTTCAGCCATATGCAGCCATGTCCCTTCAGCCATGTCCCTCACATATGCAGCCATGTCCCTTCAGCCATGTCCCTCCAGCCATGTCCCTCACATATGCAGCCATGTCCCTTCAGCCATGTCCCTCACATATGCAGCCATGTCCCTTCAGCCATGTCCCTCACATATGCAGCCATGTCCCTTCAGCCATGTCCCTCACATATGCAGCCATGTCACTCACACATGCAGCCATGTCCCTTCAGCCATTCCCCCCATACCTTTGCCGAAAGCCACATGGAGAAAATCACAGGATTCATTTGAATAGCCCACGCATATAGACACCCCCCCTTGCTCGGGATTGGACAGATCACGATCACCCATCCAATCCCGAGCAAGGTGGAGTCTCTATACGGGCGGAAACACTACAGCTATTCAAATGCTGTGATGATCCCGCACGGCGTTTAACCCTTTACGATGCGACGGCTTTCGATTCGGGGGGGGGGGGAGTATTCTATTTAGGCATCGGGAGTATTTGCGCGAGTACAAGTACTCGCGCAAATACTCGGCATCGGTACCGATACTAGAATCGGTATCGGGACAACCCTAGATGCTGTTTGATATTTTTTTTAGCATTAGGTATTTGTTTCTCAGAATTCCATCACACTGGTGATTCAAAAAAAAGTGTACAGTACTTTAATGGTGGTCGTTACTGGTGGTTGTTTGCCTAAAAGCTTATGATTGTCACCACGTTGGGGAAAAAAATTGCTGGACATCAATTGCTGGGCTTAGATTTTCCTGTACAGTGACTGCTTTCCAGTAGAGGCCAATACTGGAAGTATTTTCTCAATGCACAAGCGCACACATTCTCCTGAAACAATTGTAGTGTTTTTGGCCAGGAAATTTTGGGCTCTAAAATTTAAAAGTTGTGACAGGTATATAAATGAAAGCATTGTCAGATGTCCAGGGGTAATGGCGAAAGATGACTAGGACCTGGCCCTGTCTCCTATTCCCTTTGCATAGGTTGATGCAAGTGGGAATGCTCAGCACAATGTGGAAGCATCACGCCATCCTTAAGGTGTTTTCCCCAACCTCATAAACATTCTGTACATGCAGTTGCTATAGAGATTAATGTGACACTGTTCACAATGCCTCACTACTCAGATGTAGCTATTGTTACCACCTGCCACATGGCATATAGAATAAAATTGTTCAGTAAACCTACAGCTCAGATGCGCTACAGTCCTAGGTCAGGTTAGCTTGATGGTAAAACTGGGTGGATTTTTGCACAACCCCTTACAAGTACTGTACCTTTTTTCAGTTGTTTGAGTTGAAAAAATTGTGTTAATTAACCAGGTGCTGATTTTCTAATTGGCAAGCTCACCCTGTGGAATAACTTGTTTGTTTGGAGTTTCTCTTGAGAATATTCATTTGACAGCTAGGAATAGGTTCATGAAAACATCAGAAGATCATAATGAGATGCTGAGGTTTATAGGTCTGTCAGTAATGCAGTTTTTAAAAGCTCACAGCCCAAACCTATGCTCATTCCATGAAAGTGTGTGTGTGTGTATGTAATATATATATATATATATATATATATATATATATATATATATATATATATATATATATATATATATATATATATATATATATATATATATCTCTCTCCAAAAGACAGACCAATGAAAGTACACACAGAATAGGTGAAATTACGTTGACTCAATTTGGTATTTGAGAATGTCTGTTTATTGAATAGGGCAAATGTGTCTGGGCTCCTTCAGTGTTACCAAGAAAGGGAACTCCTTTGCAGCACAATCTCTTCCTATAACCACTTTCTTGTGCAACTAGTCACATTTTCTAAATAGTTTTTTGTAATATATAAAATCACAATCTTTATCATGATAGTTACTGATTTAAAAGTCTTTGAAATTACACTATCTCTCTTAGATTTCTGATAGTTTTCCAAGCAGGCATTTCTTGTAGGGTGACGCTCCCTCTCCCAGTTACTCATTTGTCACCCTGTCATGTGCTTCCAGTGTAGGCTATATTTTGCAAGCTTCATCCACCAATGTAGTGATTGGGGAAAACCTCCATGAGCAATGGCATGCAGTCAGAAGTGTCGAAGAGTCATCACAAAACAGTAGATAATTTTAAAGGATTAGGTCACCTTTGTAACATGTTACAATACAGCACCAGCCCACTTCCCGGTTCGCTGCCCCTTTCACCATTACAGCAAGCGCAAACCATGTGTGGCCTTGCGGGGCTCCGCCCATACAGCCTGCACCATTCACTGTTCTGGGGATGAATGAAGTACAACTATCGGGCACTGTGGCAGATGGCTTTTAGTTATCAATAGACTAATTCTTCCTGAAAATCTGTAATGGCCTGTCAAGTCTGCAGGTGCCTGCCATTGCACCTGCGCTCTGTTTATCACAGGTGCAATGTCTTAAGTATAAAAAAAACAGCCTCCCCTGCAGAAATGTGCATTTTTTTTTTATTTTTTTTTTAGAAGAACTTATCCTTCTAAATCGGAAGTAAAGTTGGGGGGGGGGGGATTAAATCTTCTTCTCTGCAAGGTAGTTATGTGCTAGGATTCAACACATTGGCACATTCTGAAAATCTTACTTGAAACCATGCGGTGCAGTGTCTGTGATAATGGGGCTTCTAACTTCACCAGGTCTTCCTATGGGGTTCATGGGCTGCAGTCCTTTGAGTGGCCAAGCAGTGATGGCATCACTCCCCATGCGCATCGCAGTTTACAGCACAGGGCTCTGAAGGAACGGCACGGTTATAGGGTGAATATCTCTTAAACGGTGCATATTTAGGAGATATTCCTTGTACCTAAAGGTTAGCTTTTATTAAAAGCTTACCTGTTGGGTAGACGTGTCCATGGGGACTTCCACTTTAAGGTTCCCAAAGTTTTGGACTACATCCCTATTGGACCGTTAGCACCCAGGTGTGCATTGAACAGTTTACAGAAGTGTCAGCTGGAATCTCCTGCTAAAATCATTCAGAATAGAAGTGCTAAGATGAACACATTTGTAGTGTAAGGTGAAGTTTCACAAGCAAAATACTTGACTTGGAACTTCAGTGTTTGTACTTCAGGATTGCTTATCCAACTGCCTTTTAGGCTGGGTTCACACTTGTGTTGTGACAGGCATCGCATTGCTGTGCAGATCACATGCATTGTCTGTGTGATGCAAATTCAGCCATACAAACAGGCTGAAATCTCATTCGCATCAAAAAGATACAGGAACCCTTTTTTTTTTTTTTGTCCGCACTGGAATCGGATCGCTTGTGTTTCACACCTATGCAATACGATTCCTTAACTTTGCATTGACACTCCTAGCTACTCTGTGCGATGCGGAAACCGGAACTGAATCGCAGGGTTTCCCGCATGGCACCGGTGTGTACCAGACTTGCTGCATGAACCCTGCAGAACCAGGAGAAACTTTAAAAAGAAAATTGTTAGGAAAGTATTTGTGTTGTATATTTTGATTTCTTACACATGTACAGTAATTATAGATGCCAACTTCATACTACCTTTGTTTTGGAAGGCCAGGACTGTAAAACCTGCATCCATTTATATCCCATTACCTCCTATTCTCATGATTTTTAGGTCTGAAAGGTTTGTGTGGCTGGTTCACAACTCTTTGTTGTGGCAGTGTGCGCTTGAAGAAAAGTACTACGTCTAGTATCCTCTAGCTCAGTTACTGCACGCTGGCTGAACTTTTACTAAAATGTAAAAAAAAATATATATAGTGCGATACACCAGGATTGGAGTGTCTGCACTGCCTTCACCGCAGCACATACCAGCTGCTGCATTTGTGTTGCAATGCAGCAGCTGGTGTGAATGTATCCTGAGTGTTCTATAATTGCAATGGTCCTTCTGCTTTTCTAATAAGATTATAGCCTTTAATATCAAATGATACAGAAGCATGACAACAGTATTGGCCTATGAAAAAGATTTTTTAGTTTGATGCAAGCTAGTTTCCTAAAAATCTAGAACCGATTTTAGCAAGCTTCTCAAATTTGTTAGTTACTCCAGTGCACAAGAAACTAGATATACCTGTGCTCGGATCCCAATAATTTGTCCCCTTCCAATCACCTAAAGCAATCAAAGTGGGAGCGGGTACTAGCCCCCCCCCAAAAGCTTCATTTCACAAACAGGAGCCTGGCTTACTGAAAAGTGTTTATGTACAGTATACTATGCACTCGATACTTGGTTAGGGCTCCTTTTGCATGGAATTACTCCATTAATGTGGTGTGGCATGGAGGCAATCAGCTTGTGGCACTGCTGAGGTGTTATGGAAGCCCAGGTTGCTTTGATAGTGGCCTTCAGCTCCTCTGCATTGTTGGATCTGGCGTTTTATCTTCCTCTTGACAATACCCCACAGATTCTCTATGGGGTTTAGGTAAGGCGAATTTGCTGTCCAATCAAGCACAGTGATATCATGATCATTATATCGGGTATTGGTACTTTTGGCAGTGTGCCAAGTCCTGCTGGAAAATTAAATTGGCATTTCCATTAAGCTGGTCTTTTTTCCTGGTAAAGGCCTGTGCTGACTTTGGACTTCATAAAACATGGCTCCCCAAATCAGACTGTGGAAAATTTTGCATTTCACCTGGAAGTCGAGGTCCCAGAGTGTGGAGAGAGGCCACAGAATCCAAGTTGCATGAAGTCCAGTGTGAAGTTTCCAGTCAGTGATGATTCCGTCTGTTAACCAGCTTTATGGAGACGCTGATTTAATTTTCCAGCAGGACTTGGCTCCTGCCACAAGTACAAATGCACCTGTATACTGTGTGAGATGCATACTCCCACCAGCCACTTTATTGGGTACACCTTGGTAGTACTGGGTTTAGACCCCAACTCTTGACATAGTTTCCTCCATGGTGTAAATCTTCAGGGCCACCACATCCAAAATGTGCTCTATTGGATTTAGATCTGGCGATTGGAGGCCATTGGAGCACAGTGACCTCATTGTCTTGTTAAAGAAAGCAGTTTGAGAAGTTTTGAGCTTTGTCACATGGTGCATTATCATCCTGATGGAAGGAGCCATGGCAAGATGGGTACACTCTAGTCATAGAGGGTTGGTCATGGTCAGCAACAATACTCGAGTAGGCTATGGCACTTAAGCGATGCTCTATTGGTACTAAGGGGCCCAAATTGTTCCAATAAAATATCCCCCATACCATTACACCACCGCCTGCCTGAATCGCTGATACAAGGCAGGATGGATCCATGCTTTAATTTTTTCCCCAAATTCTGACTACCAGCTACCATGTTGTAGCTCAAATCGTGACTCGTCAGACCAGGCAACGTTTTGGTGAGCCTGTTGGGAATAGTAGCTTGTTTCCTGTCGGCTGACAGGGGTGGCACCCAGTGTGATCTTCTGCTGCTGTAGCATCTGCTTCAAGGTTTTACGTGTTGTGCTTTTAGAGATGGTATTCTGTATACCTTGGGTGTGACGAAACGAGTGGTTTGAGTTACTGTTGCCTTTCTATCTTGAACCAATCTGCCCATTCTCTAACATCAAGGTATCTTTGAACACAACAGCTGCTCACTAGATATTTTCCTTTTTGGACCATTTTCTGTAAGCCCTAGAGGTGGATGTGTGTGTGAATCCCACTAGATTAACTCGTTTTGAAATGCTCAGACCAGCCCATCTGGCACCAACAACCATGCCTCGTTCAGTCGCTTAAATTCCCTTTCTTCTCCATTCTGATGCTCTGTTTGAACTTCAGCACATCGTCTTTACATCTAGCTCTCGATGCATTGATTTGCTCCCATGTGATTGGCCGATTAGCAATTTGTTACCCAAGCAATTGAACAGGTGTCCCATTATAAATGTGGATGGACCAAAACTATAAATGGGAGACTAAAGCCTCGTACACACGATCAGACTTTCTGTGGACAAAGCCTCGGACTTTTGCCGAAGGACTTTGGTCGTGAACTTGTATTGCATACTAATGGCAAAGAATTGTTGACCAACAAATGCAAAATTATGTTTTTTTTTTTTCAGCTTCTTAGCGCCACCCCTTGGACAATTTCTGCTTATGTTGTAGTGTAATTGTGGGCATTGCTTCTGAGCATGTGTGTTTGTACTTTGGAGTTTTTTGTGCAACAGGCTTGTGTACACACGATCGGATAACCTGACAACACACATTTGCTGGCAGAGAATTTTAAAGCATGCTATGCCACATTTGTTGGCGGAAAATCCTACACAGATTGTCCGATGGAGCATACAAATGGTTGGATTATCTGACAACAGCCTGTCATCGCACGGATTATCCAATCTTGTGTATGGGCCTTGAGGTTAATCATGCTGATTTGTACTGCAGAGAGGGTACACAATCTGTAAAAACAGGGGAAGAGCATAACTAAGCACAAACTGTAAATAGTGTAGTATTAAAGGGGTGTTCCAGCCCTAAGTTGTGTTTATTAAAAGTCAGCAGCTACAAAAAGTGTAGCTGCTGGCTTTTAATAAACACTCACTTACCTGCTCCTGCGTTCCAGCGACGCGCCGACCGGGGCTCCGCTCCTCTCCCCCCCTGCCCGGCCGGCGTCTCCATCCTGACTGTGGGCACCCAGCCGTGACAGCCTTCGGCTTCACGGCCGGGCACCCACTGCGCATGCGCGAGCCGTACTGCGCATGCGTGCGCGGCGCGGCTCGCCGCTGATTGGAGAGGCGATCGCATGGGACCTGTCAGTGTCCCATGTGATCGCCTACAGGGAGGGGCTGGTGTAGGCGATTAAGGCTTAATCGCCTAACCAGCCCCTCGGCGGAAGCAGGAAGTGGGACAGGAAGTCCCACTCCTACTGAAGCCCCCACTCCCCCCCCAAAAAAATTACATGCCAAATGTGGCATGTATGGGGGTGAGGAGTGGAGTAAGCTAAGGTCGTTTTTTTGGGTGGAACACCCCTTTAATAGAAGTGTTCTTTTGTGACAAATGCCTATCGCAGGGTATGTGACACAACACACATGGGGATTGCTAAGCAGGGGATAGGAAGAGCATATACAAACCCTGGCTGTGGGGCATGGATGTAAACTGGGGAAGCCTGCATTGGCAAGCTATGGTCGGCGATGCAGAAACCTCATTGGAATTGATCTTGTCCCAGAGCCTGGCCTGTTGCTCATTGGAGCATGTACAGTATGTGTTTTCAAGGTGGCTACCTATGAAAGAATAAATACTAGTGGTACTAGGAAGTTCAAAGGAGCTGCCAGCCTAATTACTGTACCACAGGCATGGCTATTGCAACAATCGGTGCATCATGGTAAAAACAGCCATTCAGTCAATGGCTAATTTAAGACTAGTTCGCACCACAAAAATGCACTCTGGATGCGTTTCCTGATGCATTTCATATGTCTTTTCCTGCGTGGTGTGATGTGCCCCCCCTTCTGGTACTGGGGTCTGATGCAGTTTACTGCTTTCTGGTGCAGGAAAAATGCAGTATGTTCTACGTGTGTGTGGGTTTTTTTTTTTGTTTTTCTTTTCTGCAACAGACCGCACCGGTGCGGTCAATGTCATTGGAAACCATAATCCACTTTCCGTGCATATTTGATGCAGAAGGAAAACTGCTCTTGACTGCATGTGGTGTGAACTGGTCCTTAGACTGATTATATTGGTAAATGAAGAAAATACAACACAATAAACAAACCAATTAAAAGATGCACATAATTTTTTTTTGTGTATAGTATAATAGATATTAACTACTTCAGATCTGCGCTATAGCCAAAAAGAAGGCTACAGTGCTGACCTAATTTGCTGGGAAAGGGTCCATGGACATGCTCGAGTGGCCGGTGCGCTCCTAAACAGCGAGTCTGAGACTCGGCTGATCACAGATTGGAGTAAGGGGTCAATCTTGACCCACTTACCATATGATCAGCTGTCCGCCAATGACAGCTGATCATGTGATGTAAACAGACGGTAATTGGCTTTTTTCTCACGCTGACAAAAAAAATCACCTCTGGCTATTAGAGGGACATCGGTCCCGATCAAGGAGAGCAGCTGCCTGCTCGTCTGTGCCACCTGCCGGTGCCCTCAGTGCAGCCCATCAGTGTCACCTATTGGTGCTGGAGAAATATTACCCGTTTTATAACAAACTATAAAAACATGATTTTGTTTAATTTTTCATTTTTTTTGTTTAGCAAAAAATAAAAACCCCAGTGGTGATTAAATACCACCAAAAGCAGGCTCTATGTGCGTGGAAAAAAAATAACAATTTAATTTGGGTACTGTGTTGTATGACCACACAACTGTCATTCAAAGTGCGTCAGCCCTGAAAATTGGTCGGGGGGAGTGGGTTTAAGTGCCCAGTAAGGAAGTAATTAATAAAAAGTGCATTCAGCCTTGGAGCAATTATGCCACCAGTTGCATTCGGCAGGCAGTCCCATTCAAGGGAAATGAAGCTGTGCTGCCACCCTGTGTAATGGTGCCTCAGGCTTTTGAGGGTTAGAACAGGTGTCCTTGAGGGAACATCTCTTCCAAGCTGCCTGCCGGATGCTTCTGAAAAGCAATCCACTACAGAGTTTCAGGATGGGGGGGATAGAAAACTTTATATTCACTTATGTGGGTACTGCATTGATCCAATGCTGCATTTGTCCCCTGTCGGCTCTGCAGTGAGAAGATCAAACACAGCTAATCGCTCACACCCCCTCTGCCCTGAGAAGAGGGCTGTGCTATACCATATGGTTGGGATCTATTGCCAGCCTGGATCGGCTCTGTGCGACTTTGGCCGACAAGGGGCTTCAGCTGAAAATATGATGCAGAAGTGCAGAACGTCATGTAATCCATAGAAGTATGACCAAAATATCTTCACCTACTTCACCTTTACCAGTTCATCTGTCATGAATCAGAAATGCTCACCAAGCCCCTCTTTGACACCTATGGGTTTTTTCGGCAAAGGAGCCAAGCCCTGTATTTCTTTTTACTGGTTTTTGCTTGGTAATGTTTTGCTATTTGCCATGATACTGCGGTAATTGTGATTACAAGAGGAACCCACACCCAAGTCTGATTTACCACACCTTTTCCTCTTTCAACTGCTGTAAAAATGATCTTAACAATATCCGAGGCAAATTCATACAAGAAAGTCACTTGAGTCACTTGAGTTTCCTGTGCTGTTGGCGTTATTGGGATATAGAACCACTGGGAACTACAATGTAAAAAATGATATACAAAACATGTAGCGGTAATAATATATGGTGACAAATGTAATAACCACATCTGTAAACAATTTGTGCATCTATGCCAAAAACTCTAGTGATGAGATAGCATAAAAAGTGCTCAGGTGAGAAAGTTCAAAAGTCTATGTAAAGACGGGTTGGTTATCTTCCAATGAACAAAGAAGAAACAAATATTTGTCTGTAGTAATCTATGTGGGTCACAATCACATCAAGGTATGGAGTGGATATAAGCACGCTTACCAGATGGGTTGGACTCAGATACTGTACAGCAGTGAGTCAGACAGTCATTGTGGTACTTGGGGACCGGGACCACTGAAAACCGGAGAAGGATCGTGATGGACGGCTGGAACTATGGCTAGGAATGCACATCCGGAACTGAATCCGTCTTGCATGGCGTGATGTATCTAATTGGAAATTCCAGGTGTAATCCTTAAGTCACTGATCAGAGGCTGGGAACTGAGATGTAACTCGAGCTCAACGAAGCCACAAGATGGATAATATGAAAAGGAAAGGGAAATACGAAGCTCCAATAGCGCAGGTCAGTAAAACCAGTCAAGGTTTATTGGTAAGTCATAAAAACAAAAATATGACAAAGAATAAAAGTGATCACAATTTAGTTAAACAATATGGGGTGCTCAATAGCGATACCCGACTCGTTTCGGCTGAATAAGCCTTCAACAGGGGCATATAGATGCACCCCCATATTGCTCTTATATATACAAATGGTCATCAAGCCCCTCCCCCAACAAGGTGGGGCTTGAAACAGGATATGACGTAACAAGTATACGTTTCAACATAAACATCATATACAAAACCAGTGACTTCTCTGATAATATACCTTTTGCCTAATGATGAGCAGCATACCATTCAGAAAGCTGCACTGATAACTGTGATAAATGTCCTAAAAGTTTTTTTTTTTAATAAGATTTTTTATATAAAATATTAAAATGAAGGCTACAAACTAATGGTATCACTGGGACCGTGTCACTGAGTAAGTGTCTCCTCAGATTGTTATAACTGGGGACACCGTACTCATTGAGGCACCTATTCAGTAATATAAATGGTGCACAAATCTACGGCTAGTAATGGCATGACGAAAGTAACTAACATACAGACGGCTGGATAGTGATCTTAGGGTATACTGTAGAGACGCCACCGGTTATAGTATCCATCGGCGTAATGCTAGTGAACCCAGCGCGCACCAATCGGACACACCTGGGCGTGCGTGTCTTGCAAGCAACCTCGCCAGCCAATGGAACGTCATCACTAGATGTCTATGCCCCGACAGTGGTCAGGTCTGCCATCCCCAATCAGCACAGCAGACGTATATCCAGCATCGATGATAGCCAATCGGATGGTCCAACGCCATCACCAATCAAGTGGCCGGCAGCTGCTCACGTGACTGCAGCCTCCAATCGACTGCAGTCTGTTGGCTAGTCAGGTGACCCGGCGCCGTCGCCAATAGGGTGGCCAGCGGATGTTCACATGACTGCAACAGTGGTCATGGGATATGGAGTGCGTCACAGCCAATCACGGAACCCGCGACTTGGCGTGTGATGGGAACAACCAATCAGCAGCTCCGAAAGGGATCGTGGTACAAAACCAAAACGAATCCCTACAATGGGGACACACAGGCCGAACGTGCAACACTCCAACCAGACTCCCAACCAAACGGGGAACACGGCGCATGCAGTGCAGAACCCGCATGCACCATGTGTAAAAAACAGAAATTGAAAATTAATAGGGTCGGATGGAGCCAAATAAAGGCCACCTACACACATGGTTAAGGAGATCTAGCTCCAAGCAACATCTCGCCAGCAATTGGCATCATATATCGCGAGGGTGACCGGAGGTGGCCCGCCCAAACTGGGACACCAAAGGCCACCACAGCGACAAATCGCCAATGAGTGTGACGGAAATTTAGCAATTTGACAAAAACAAGATAAAAATGTAAAGAACCTAAAGAATAAATACAAGAGGTTGGTACATGAGTCTCAGGTGCTCACGCTTGGTTTATGAAACAGTTGACATCCCAGTCAACATTCATACCATAAGAAGTGTAACACCTGAGCTCATGTATCCAAAATGTCTCGAGACACCCCTTATTTTAGAGTCTCCTCTCCAGTGTGGGACAATGTAAAATAGTTTGCAAATTGGTTCCCTAAAAACACATAAGGCCTCAAGGAACACTTCTGCTGGTAAACAGACATTTAGGAGCAGTTGGGCATTCTCTCGTCTGTTATCAGTGCATGTACACAGGGTCGTTTTTATACAGGGAGGGCAGAATTATTAGGCAAGTTGTATTTTTGAGGATTAATTTTATTATTGAACCATGTTCTCAATGAACCCAAAAAACTCATTAATATCAAAGCTGAATATTTTTGGAAGTAGTTTTTAGTTTGTTTTTAGTTTTAGCTATTTTAGGGGGATATCTGTGTGTGCTGGTGACTATTACTGTGCATAATTATTAGGCAACTTAACAAAAAACAAATATATACCCATTTCAATTATTTATTTTTACCAGTGAAACCAATATAACCTCTCAACATTCACAAATATACATTTCTGACATTCAAAAACATAAACAAATCGGTGACCAATATAGCCACCTTTCTTTGCAAGGACACTCATGCAGCCTGCCATCCATGGATTCTGTCAGTGTTTTGATCTGTTCACCATCAACATAGCGTGCAGCAGCAACCGCAGCCTCCCAGACACTGTTCAGAGAGGTGTACTGTTTTCCCTCCTTGTAAATCTCACATTTGATGATGGACCACAGGTTCTCAATGGGGTTCAGATCAGGTGAACAAGGAGGCCATGTCATTAGTTTTTCTTCTTTTATACCCTTTTTTGCCAGCCACGCTGTGGAGTACTTGGACGCGTGTGATGGAGCATTGTCCTGCATGAAAATCATGTTTTTCTTGAAGGATGCAGACTTCTTCCTGTACCACTGCTTGAAGAAGGTGTCTTCCAGAAACTGTCAGTAGGACTGGGAGTTGAGCTTGACTCCATCCTCAACCCGAAAAGGCCCCACAAGCTCATCTTTGATACCAGCCCAAACCAGTACTCCACCTCCACCTTGCTGGCGGCTGAGTCGGACTGGAGCTCTCTGCCCTTTACCAATCCAGCCACGGGCCCATCCGTCTGGCCCATCAAGACTCGCTCTCATTTCAGCAGTCCATAAAACCTTCGAAAAATCAGTCTTGAGATATTTCTTGGCCCAGTCTTGACGTTTCAGCTTGTGTCTTGTTCAGTGGTGGTCGTCTTTCAGCCTTTCTTACCTTGGCCATGTCTCTGAGTATTGCACACCTTGTGCTTTTGGGCACTCCAGTGATGTTGCAGCACTGAAATATGGCCAAACTGGTGGCAAGTGGCATCTTGGCAGCTGCACGCTTGACTTTTCTCAGTTCATGGGCAGTTATTTTGCGCCTTGGTTTTTCCACACGCTTCTTGCGACCCTGTTGACTATTTTGAATGAAACGCTTGATTGTTCGATGATCACGCTTCAGAAGCTTTGCAATTTTAAAAGTGCTGCATCCCTCTGCAAGATATCTCACTATTTTTGACTTTTCTTAACCTGTCAAGTCCGTCTTTTGACCAATTTTGCCAAAGGAAAGGAAGTTGCCCAGTAGTAGGCTTTCGAGCCTATACAGCTTGGAGTAAGACAACATGCATAAAGAGGATGATGTGGTCAAAATACAACTTGCCTAATAATTCTGCACTCCCTGTAGTTTCTAGGCAAGTTGAGGTTAGAGGCTTTTTTTTTTTGGAACGCCAAAAAAGGTTCAAGACTAACATTCAGAGGCATTTGAAACGCCAAATGCCTGTAATACTTGATAAAAGTGCCAACTTGCGTTTAGCAGTGTTTAGTTTACAGAAGTTTTTTCATTGTAACAAAATTTGATATATTTAATAAATGCTTCTAGACGCAAACCCGGCATGTAAACGTGGCTAAACAGATGTTTTTAGACACAGGTTTGTAGCTGTCAAGTTAAATTAGGAGAGGCTAAACTCCCGTGTACATGAAGCCTAAATGTTCTAGTCTTGGCTGTTTTCGGCATGTATTCGCTCTGTGACTAGATGCAACACTAGTGTCTGAAGTTTTTTCAATCCCTGATGGTAAGATGACACTAGATGCATCAAGGGACAGTACAGTTTTCTAGCCAGTTTTATTACACAAACATGTTGCCTAAAGGCATTTCACACTATTAAATGTTTTTTTTTTCTTTTTTAACTAGGTATTGGTGTGGTTATATTCCCTGCATTATGGGCTTTCATGACGCGGCTACAGTTTGTAGTGTCATGGCCGATTTGATTCCTTTTATGTTCCCGATTTCAGCTTCCCTTTCTGTTTGCTAAGGACACAGGCAACTTGTTTCAGGTCACACTATGTCCAATGGATACCTTGCCGTCTCCACATTATAAATGTGGGAATGCTAATGTGATAAAGCTCTCCATAGTGGGCTCACTTTAATTCCTCTATCCATTTCAGATTACTGTGTAGTCCTCACCTGCAGAGTACTAGACTTGAGACTCTGGGATTGTGGGATATTTAGTTTTTCAGTGTCGGTTCACACACTACAGACAGAGCTCATTCATTAGCTGTGCCATGCAGGGTGCCTTCTATTTTTACACAAGCAAAAACTTCTGACAAAGGCATGTGAAGCTTTCGGCTGGCCATACAATTTAAACTTGTCTTTATATTTACCAAAACCATATAATACACCTAAACCCTTTCAATTTGTATGCAATCAGGCAGGCCCTTACACTGCACAGTTTAAGGTAAATCTAAAGGAAATTAAATAAAAGGAATAGCTTTTCTGGCAAGGACTTCCGCTCCCAGTCCTACCATTTTATAGGATTTCAAAGAAACCAGCCCACCAAGGTCCAACCAGAAGTTATTTTCTTGGTAAGAATTACAGGTGGTCATCACAATTTTTTTGTGGTGTCCCATAGAAAGTTTATGGGAAGTGATGTCTACAGTAATACAGAAATGAAGAGCCAGTTAAGTCTCTTAATCAGTAGCAATTGGGAAATTTGTTTCCAAGGAGGAGTAGAAAAGGTTGGATGCCGTCATATTCTTAAGGTGTATTGTCTCCTTGCTTTTGTTTAGCCTACGCCTGGTAGTACTCTATTCTGCTATGAGGTTCACGGAAAGTATAATCTCGCATCGTGCCAACACAGCATTTCTTTGAATCCTCTTTAGAACACGGTAATCCTCATGCATGATATTCTTATGAATCTGTGCTTTGTCATTCTATGGTGCTACTAGTAGCGCTTCTCTCCAATTGGGTGTCTGGTGGGCCCTGGTAAATGTTTTTTGGTCTGAAATATTTCAGCTTCTTACCGGTTATTGGTAAGTCCTAGAAATAAGGCAAGTTTCATTTGACTTCACAGATGGGCATCTTGCCATGTAAGAATCAGATACACAAAAGTACTGAAATGGCAAATGGCTTTCTATGGTTGATCTTGGGTTGAATTTTCCTTGTATAAGAGCCTGTCCTCTAAGGCCCAATTCACAACACTGCATTGCAGTTCAGTGTGTAGCTAGAAACGGCATCTAAATGCTCCTAGCTAGCACAACACACATCCTAGTGTAACTTGATGCGCAGCTATTAAGCATTTGTGTGTTGTGGTTCACTGTGGGAAAAAAAGTACTACATGTGCATTGTACCCTGCACCGTGCAAACTATGCTGTGATCTTAAACTGTACCTAAAATAAAAATAAACCTTGCATATAATGGTATCACAGTTGGGTGCTAGATGTATGTTTCCATTTCCTGAATTCTCCCCTAAAGGAGCCCTTGTCTTTTTGGGATGCTTATCCAGAGTGATACTGGTGTGCAGTCGTACTAGAACGGGGTATTGTCTTTCAGCTACTGAGCTGGAGGAAGGCTCAGTAGACTGAGTGGTAATCGCTGCACGGGGAGGCAGATGGGACTTGTAGTTTCAGGGGTTGGCTTGAAACCATGTTACACCCTAAAGCCTCATACACAGGATGTTGTTTTTTTTTTTTCTCCTACCCTGGATGGATGTCTTTGCTTATCCACAGAAACAAAATGTCATTGCAACTGCTCTGGCTCGAGTGTCTCCACACTCCTAGTGAGTAAAGAACTTAGGAGGGCAACTGTCATCTGTAGATATGAGCCTTTATTGGCTACCTGGTAAAATGCAAACAAAAGTGTGCACTTAGACTGAAAAGTCAAATGCCTGCAAGGCCTCATGCACACTGGATGTTAAAATAATGTTATAAAAACGCAATGGTGTTTTTTGTTTGAACGCTTTTTTTTTTTTTTTTATGGATCAAAAACGTTAAACGCTGGTGAGCGAAGTTTTTGAGTTTATCAGTGTTTGCAGCTGGAAAACGTCTCAGAACCCACTCGTTTTTTTATTTTATTTTTTCTTTACTGCTCAAAACCGCCACTGCCCAAAACTGCTGTTAACCACGTAAGACCCGGATCAAAATGCAGGTAAAGGACCTTGCCCCTTTTTGCGATTCGGCACTGCGTCGTTTTAACTGACAATTGCGCGGTTGTGCGACGTGGCTCCCAAACAAATTTGGCGTCCTTTTTTTCCCCACAGAGCTTTCTTTTGGTGGTATTTGATCACCTCTGCGGTTTTTATTTTTTGCGCTATAAACAAAAATAGAGCAACAATTTAGAAAAAAAAAGCAATATTACTTTTTGCTATAATAAATATCCTCCCAAAATATATATAATAATTTTTTTCCTCAGTTTAGGCCGATACATATTCTTCTACCTATTTTTGGTAAAAAAAATATCGCAATAAGCGTTTATCGGTTGGTTTTTGCAAAATTTATAGCGTTTACAAAATAAGGGATAGTTTTATTGCATTTTTATTAATTTTTTGTGGCTGTAGGTGTGACGTCATCAATCACGTCCCCCTATAACAGGGATGACGTGATGCTGCGGCCACAGTGAAGCACGGGGAAGCCGTGTTTACACACGGCTCTCCCCGTTCTTCAGCTCCGGGGACCGATCGCCGCACTCCAGCGGAGCTTCGGACCGGGTCACGGGTGCGTGCGCGCGTCCCGTGACCCACGGCTGGGTACTAGAACCAACGTGTATATATACATTGATGTGCCCAGCCGTGCCATTCTGCTGACGTAAATGTACAGTAGGCAAACACCCGTAGTGACACTCGGGTATTTTCGGAAGGCGTGACATGCCTTAGCAGCCCGTCAATCAACTCCTCTTGGCTTAGGAACGCCCATTCCCCGCAGGATTCCCCGCTCTGAGCCGGATAACAACGGCTCATAAAACGATAAGAAAAAAAAAACCCGGCATACTGCAGATGTTGGCAGTATGCTGGATCTAATGTCAGAAAGTTGATTTTTGGGTGAACCCTCACTTTAACAACTGTAGAAGAAAATGTCTACAGCCAAAAACAGATGCTGTAAAAATGTCAAACTTCCACTGTGCACAAGGTCTTTATTTTTTTTGAACATTCTGTGTGCATGAGGCCTTAATATAGATATGGGAGTAGTGTGATGTAAAAGATGGAACAATTCCAGAAGCTAGGTATCCAGCTCTTCTCATAAAGTAGGTGTTTAACATTTTATAGCCTGTTCTATTGACGCCCATGTTCCCCAGACTAGCGTCTACATTTTGCATTGTTTTCTGCTGCCGCTGTTTTAAAGCCCTAACCAGCTACAATTGTCTTGGATTGGCTAGGGAAGGATTCAAATGTGTCAGTTTGTTGTCATTTGAGTTTTCACTGCATGAAAATTTCTGCTTGAAATGCAATTTTTTTTCCTATGAGGCTTATTCATCTCTGTTCTACAGTTTGCAACACACATGCTGTGAATTTCTCCTAAACAAAGAACAAAAATGTGTAATATTGCAGCTTACCAGTCCTTGGATGTGGTGGTTACATTATATTTATTTCTTTATCGTACATCACGGGACACAGAGCGCATAGTCATTACACTTGGGTTATATGGGTACCTTCAGGTGTGGACACTGGTGTAATCAATTTCACAGGAAGTTTCCTCCCTATATAACCCCCTCCCACTGGGAGTGCTTCAGTTTTTTCGCCAGTGTCTTAGGTGTTTGTCACGTCTAGCTGTCCCTCGGAGGTCTCGGGACCCAGGATAGCTAGCCGGATCCGTCCGAAGTGCTTCAAAGCCAAGGTGTACGGTACCCGGGCCCTGCTGGAGTGGGGTTTTGCCTATAATGCCTCTCCTTGGAGGGCTGGATTCTGGGTTCCAGTGCCTTAGTCTCTTCCAAGAACTAAACGCCACTGATGCCAGGATGCTATATAGGTCCAGGGGTGTGGGTTCCTTAAACACAGGACCCCGGTCCCTGAAGGTCCAAGACAATACCCACGGAGATAGGGGAAGGCTGGGCCTCTTGCAGTTTGCAATACCCTGCGGCGTGGAGCAGGTAAGAGGGAACCTGCGGGACTTGGTTCGACAGTAGGTATCCCCCTGGGGGTTCTGGGTTGGCTAATGGTATGCTTGTGCATCAGCCACTATCTCCACTATGTCTTTTGAGGCAGGATGGGATGTACTAATGTTTACCCAGATAACATGTAGATATATGTATGCTTGTTTAAGATATATATTTTGCTACTCCACCCAGATTTGCCTGTTAGCATGGATACTGCAGCCCCCACGTACTATAAAGAGGGAATGCTGGTGAAACTCCTGTTTCTTAGGAAGCCTATGGGGACAGCTTCCTCTATGTGTGCACTACATTGAGAATTAGTGCTTACCTGGTGTCAGTTTGGGCTGCTGGCGTTGGTCCATGCTTCTCCTCTGCTCCCTGCTTCCTCCATGTTGATTTCAGCGTGGGGAGGGTGCGCGCGCGCGTGCACGCCGTCTTTTATGGCGTCCTCGTGCATAGGGGGGGCGGGCCGGCTGGTCTTTCCCTTCTGAGAGCGGTGGAGAAAGGACACAGAGCGCGCAGCTGAGCCATTTTTTTGGCATGCAGTGACACCTAGTGGCGGTTGGTGGATCTTCAGGTCTGGACGTCAAGTCCACTTTGACCAAGAGAGAAAAAAAAAAAAGGTTTTTAAAGGGACTCAGCCTTAGATCCGGCAGCATCCGAGTCTACCTTGGGCTCCAGCTAACGGGCATTGGTGTTGCAATACTCACAGGTTTTCCTCGGTATTGCCACATTCTAGAGCGTGGAAAAATTAAAAAAACAAAAAAAAAAAAAATTTTTTTTCCATAGCCTGTTCTTATTTGTTCACTCCTAGCTACAACAGTCGGGTGTTGGCTACAGGGGTGTCTCAAGGTTGTGCAATGGCTCCCAAGGGATCAGGACCAGCTAAGGCTGCAAAGGGTGCCAAAGAACAAGTCTCCATCGGGGTCAGAGGATTTGGGTCAGGATGGTCCCACCCTCACTATATAGGCCACCGAGTAGCATCTTACAGGAGCCATTGAGGGTGCTGGGGGCAGAGGCGGCCCCCAATCCACCTATTCCCGTTTACGTAACGGAAGAAATGCTAGCGACCACCCTGGGTGGGCTAGAGGAAAGGGTAACGGCTTTGATTGCCCGCTCTTTGCCAGGTGGCAAACGGGCTAGATCCCCGTCACCTAGATTGGTGTTTTCAGATGCGGGGTCTCCTCGCCGGAGGAACAGGACCCACAAGGGGATCAAGCGGACCAGAGTCCCGACGGGTCAGACATGGAGGGTTCCACTCTAGATAAATTTTTTCGGCTTCTCAAGCGGAGAGCCTGTGGATCCAGTCTCTGACAGATATTGTTCGCACTGCTTTTAAAAAACTTCCAGTGTCAGAACTATTAGCCCCTGCAGTATCCTCATTAGGTTCTTTAAAGGCACCATTAACTTGGGTGTCTTTTCCAATTCACCCCCTTCTGGAGAGCGTCTTTTTTTCAGGATTGGGCTCGACCTGATAGGATCTTTTTCCCTCCTAAAAGGTTCACTATTTTCTATCCTATGGAAGAAAAATTTGCAAAGAAATGGGCACTCCCTACTGTGGACGCGGCCATTTCCTGCGTGAATAAATCCCTGACCTGTCCGGTTGGAAATGTCCAGATGTTCAGAGATCCGGCCGACAAAAAATTGGAGACCCTACTGAAGGCTTCGTTTACCACAGTAGGTGCCGTGGTTCAGCCAGCAGTGGCAGCCATTGGCGTTTGTCAGGCTTTAAAGAAACAGTTGTTAAAAGGACATGCCGGCTCAGCAGACTCGTGAATTAGCAGACCTCCCAAGGGCTCTCCGCTTTGCAATAGAGGCTATTAAGGACTCCGTTCAACGGGCGTCCCGTCTATCTCTGCTGTTGGTTCATATGCGTCGTCTTTTGTGGCTAAAGAACTGATCAGCAGAGGCACCCTGCAAAAAACTTTTAGCAGGATTTCCCTTTCAGGGTGGAAGACTATTCGGTGAAGACATAGATAAATATATCCAAACCATATCAAGTGGTAAAAGTTTTTCCTTACCGGTCAAGAAAAGACCGCGCGGGCCCGCGTTTAAGCGACGGGCCTTTTACTGGCTCGGCCCCTTCAGCTTCCCGTCAGTATCGACGGCCTCCCGGGCGTTCAACATTTAATAGCCGCCCACAGGGACAAGCCGCGGCAAACAAGAGGTCTCGCAAGCCGGCTAAACCTGTCATCAAGTCAGATTCATGAAGGGGCGCCCCCACTCTCTTGGGTGGGCGGAAGACTTCGGTTTTTCTCCGAAGTGTGGAAAGCCAGAATTCCCGACTCTTGGGTTCGGTTCGTGGTAGCCACGGGCTACAAACTAGATTTTCGGGGGTCAAAGTCTTCCAAGCGGCCCATTAAAGAGGGCCTCTCTCGTAAAGGCATTGAATCGCCTCTGGCTCCAAGGAGTAATTGTACTAACCCAGGAATGGGGTCTGGGATTCTATTCCAACCTTTTTCATAAATACCCAATGGTGACGTCATGCCTATCTTAGACCTCAAACGCCTAAATCGCTTTCTAAGATATAGACCTTTCGTATGGAATCCATACGTTCGGTGGCAGCCAGCCTACATCATGACGACTTTCTAGCATCTATAGACATAAAGGATGCGTATCTGCACATGCCAATCTACCCGGCACATCACAAGTTTCTTCATTTTATGATGGATCAACGTCATTTCCAGTTCGTAGCCCTCCCTTTCGGGTTGGCAACAGCTCCGCGGGTATCCACAAAGGTGTTAGCCCCGGTGCTGGCCGTCCTAAGGACAGAAGGCATTTTGGTCCTGGTATACCTGGACGATCTCCTACTTATCGACAGATCAGCTTCCAACCTCAATCATGCAGTAGTCCGCACAGTTCGGCATCTAGAGGAGTTTGGGTGGATTTTGAACCAAGAAAAATCAAGGTTGCAACCCACAAAACAGTTAGAATTCTAGGCCTTCGGCTGGATACAGTCGGCCAGAGGATATTTTTTCCTCAAGCAAAAGTTAGGTCATTGACTCAAACAGTTCAAATAGTCTTAGGCAAGAAGAGGCCGACTATTCGCCTAGGCATACGACTGCTGGGGAAGAGGGTGGCCGCCTTCGAAGCAGTGCCCTATGCCCAGATCCATACCAGAGTTCTCCAGGCAGCCATTCTCTCTGCTTGAAACAAGTCCATGCAGGCACTAGACCGCCGGTTAGTTCTCTCAGGGGTCCGGTGCAGCCTGTTCTGGTGGCTGGTCCCTCAATATTTGTCAAAGGGGAAATCCTTTTGCCCCATCACATGGAAAATGTTAGGAAGACTGACCCAGCAGGGACAGTGATAGGAGGCAGAAAGACTGCTTCCCAGTAATATCCTACAGATCAGAGCTGCTCGGTTGGCCCTGGTCGTCTGGACTCTCCCCCTTCAGGGTCTGCCAGTAAGGGTACAGTGCGACAATGCCACGGCGGTGGCATACATAAACCACCAGGGGGGCACGAGGAGCCTAGTGGCTCAAAGGGAAGTAAACCTGATTTTCTCATGGGCCGAAGCCCATGTACCCTGCATCTCGGCAGTGTTCATCCCAGGGATAGACAATTCTCAAGCAGATTTTTGAATCTTCAACAGTTGCTCCCGGGGGATTGGTCTCTTCACCCCCAGGTATTCCAAGACCTTTGCCAAGGATTCGGAGTTCCCGATGTAGACATCATGGCAACGAGAGTCAACAAGGAATTGGACAAATTCGTATCCTGAGCCAGGGATCCCTCGGCCTACGGGACCAATGCGTTGGTTTGCCCCTGGCACCAGTTGTCTCTCCTGTATGCGTTCCCTCCACTGCAGATGATTCCCCGCCTTCTACGAAGGATCAGGGTGGAGCGCAGGCCTGTGATCCTGGTGGCCCCAGCCTGGCCCAGGAGGGCTGGGTACGCGCCCATCGTGAGGATGTCAGTAGGGGCACCGGGGCCACTCCCCCTGCGCCCAGACCTGTTATCTCAGGGCACGATATGCCACCCTGCTTCACAGCAGCTAGATTCGATGGCTTGGCGGCTGAATCCCTAATTCTTAAGGGCAGAGGCCTCTCAGCCCAGATCATATCTACGTTGATTCTGGCTAGGAAACCAGTCTCTAGAAATATCTATTAGAGTCTGGAGGACCTATGGGGAGTGATGCGAGTCTCAAAGAGGGCATCCTCGTAAGTTTTATCGACAGGATCTTGCGATTCCTCCAGGTTGGCGTTGATAAGGGATTAGCTCTTAGTACTCTAAAGGGGCAGGTGTCTGCCTTATCGATATGGTTTCAAAGGCCTTTGGCCGCGCATTCGCTTGTGAAAACCTTCTTGCAGGGGGTCTTGCATGTAAATCCCCCTATTAGAGCTCCCCTCTGCCCCTGGAATTTAAAACTCGTCTTGTCAGCTTTACAAAGACAACCGTTTGAACCTCTGACAGAAATCCCTCTTGTGCTGCTAACCCGAAAGTCGGTTTTCTTGGGGGCTATGGCTTCGGCCAGAAGGGTCTCCGAGCTGGCAGCCTTGTCTTGCAGGGAACCATACCTGATTCGGCATAAGGTCAGAGTGGTTCTGCGGCCTCAACCTTCTTTCCTTCCTAAGGTCATATCCAGTTTTCACTTGAATCAGGACCTAGTCCTACCATCCTTCTTTCCTACTCCCCAGTCCAGAGAGGAAAGACTGCTTCATACTTTGGACGTGGTCCGAGCCATGAGGGTTTATCTCAGGGCTACAGAGAAGATTCGGAAAACAGATGTGCTTTTTGTTCTTCCGGATGGCCCCAAAAAGGGTCAGCCGGCTGCCAAGTCTTCCTTGGCTAGGTGGATTAAGCAGCTGATTTTTCAGGCCTATGGTCTGAAGCGCATTCCACCTCCCTTATCAGTTAAAGCCCATTCTACGAGGGCCATGAGTGCCTCTTGGGCGGCACACCATCAGATCTCTATGGCACAGGTTTGCAAAGCGGCAACCTGGTCTTCCGTACATACGTTTATTAAATTGTATAAGTTGGACGTCGCAAAAACTACGGACGCAGTATTTGGGCAGGCGGTCCTACGGGCAGCAGTATAGAATCCTCTGGCCCGGTTCACGCCCCCTTGTTTTTCTGTTGGTTTTTCTGTTGGTGGAGCTATTTTTTCTCCTGATGTTTTTATTTGGCTATTCTTGGCCTTACGGTCTCCCTCCCTTCATAGAGCATTGCTTTAGGACATCCCAAGTGTAATGGCTATGCGCTCTGTGTCCCGTGATGTACGATAAAGAAAAAAGGATTTTTAATAAACGGCTTACCTGTAAAATCCTTTTCTTGAAGTACATCACGGGACACAGAGCTCCCACCCCTCTTTTGGGGAACATTGTGTAACCTCAGAGGAATTGCTTGCTACAAAACTGAAGCACTCCCAGTGGGAGGGGGTTATATAGGGAGGAAACTTCCTGTGAAATTGATTACACCAGTGTCCACACCTGAAGGTACCCATATAACCCAAGTGTAATGGCTATGCGCTCTGTGTCCCGTGATGTACTTCAAGAAAAGGATTTTACAGGTAAGCTGTTTATTAAAAATCCTTTTTTTTTTTTTGCTTCCCTAGGAAAAACGAAAACCTCCCACTCATCTTCTCAATGACATGATTGGAGGTGTCCTGTAGAACTTTACCTTTTGGCTTCCTATGCTAAGAACAATTTCTGCCTTACTAAAAATGAATGTTTGCCCTCACTTCTATTCTGTCTGAAACCCATCATAGGGAGAAGTGGTTATGGGAGTAATACTAAACCTGGCAGTTCATGTATTGGTTTCATTTCATTTAGCCTGCTGTTGTGAACAAAAGAATTAAAAGATTCTGTTGTCCATTCTAATAATGGATGAATTCTCACCTCCACTGCTTTTGGCAATTTTGCTACAGGCTTGTTTGACTATCAGGCCCATACTACTGCTTGAGATTCAGCTAAACAAACATTTTATATTTAACCACTTCCATACAGGGCACTTATACACCTTCCCGCCCAGACCAATTTTTAGCTTTCAGCACTGTTGCACTGACAATTGCACGGTCATGCTACACTGTACCCAAACCAATTTGTATCATTTTGTACCCACATAGAGCCTTCTTTTGGTGGTATTTGATCACCTCTGCGACTTTTTTTTTTTTTCCTCCAAAATAAAAAAATTACAGAAGTTTTTTTTTTTTTTGTTTCAGTTATTAAACATTGTAATAAGTAAATTTCTTGATCGTACATCACGGGACACAGAGCGCATAGCCATTACATATGGGTTATATGGAGTACCTTCAGGTGTGGACACTGGTGTAATCAACTTCACAGGAAGTTCCTCCCTATATAACCCCCTCCCACTGAGAGTGCTTTAGTTTTTCCGCCAGTGTCTTAGGTGTTGGTCACGTCTAGCTGTCCCTCGGAGGTCTCGGGACCCAGGATAGCTAGCCGGATCCGTCCGAAGTGCTTCAGAGCCAAGATGTACGGTACCCGGGCCCTGCTGGAGTGGGGTTTTGCCTATAATGCCTCTCCTTGGAGGGCTGGATTCTGGGCTCCAGTGCTTTAGTCTCTTCCAAGAACTAAAAGTTACTGATGCCAGGATGCTATATAGGTCCAGGGGTGTGGGTTCCTTAACACAGGACCCCGGTCCCTGAAGGTCCAAGACAATACCCACGGAGATGGGGGAAGGCTGGGCCTCTTGCATTTTGCAATACCCTGCGGCGTGGAGCAGGTAAGAGGGAACCTGCGGGACTTGGTTCGACAGTAGGTATCCCCCTGGGGGTTCTGGGTTGGCTAATGGTATGCTTGTGCATCAGCCACTATCTCCACTATGTCTGTTGAGGCAGGATGGGATTCTAATGTTTACCCAGATAACATGTAGATATATGTATACTTGTGTAAGTTATATATTTGCTACTCACCCCAGGTCTGCCTGTTAACACTGATACTGCAACCCCACATGTTTTAAAGAGGAAATTGCTGGTTAAAACTCCTGTTTCTTAGGAAGCCCATGGGGACAGCTTCCTCGCTGTGTGTGCACTACAATAAGATTAGTGCTTACCTGGTGTCTGTTGGTGCTGCATAACGCTGGTCCATGTTGTTCCTCTGCTCTGCTTCCTCCATGTGGGTTCGGCGTGGTGCGCGCGATCGTGCGCGCGATCGTGCGCGCGATCATGCGCGCGTGTGTGCGCGCGCATACGCGCGCGCGTGCACGCCGCCTTTTATAGCGTCGGCGTGCGTCGGGGGGGCGGGCCAGCAGCGTCAGGGTCTGTATAAAGGAAAAACTTTTCTCTGGCTGGTCTTTCCCTCCTGGAGGCAGAGGAAGAAAGGATACAGAGCGTGCAGCTGGGTCTTTTGGCCACACAGGGACACCTAGTGGCGGTTTAGTGGATCTTCAGGTCTAGGACTTAGGTCCACTATAGACCAGAAAAAAAAAAAAAAAAAAAAAAGGGTTTTTTTGCTTAAAGGGACTCAGCCTTAGATCCAGCAGTATCTGAGTCTACCTTGGACTCCGGCTAACGGGCATTGGTGTGTCAATACTCACAGGCTTCCTCGGTATTGCCACCTCCCAGGCGGGTAAAAAAGATTTTTTTGAAAAAAAAAAAAAAAAAAAAAGAGAAATATAAAAGAAAAAGAGAGAAATTAGTTCTTTTTCATTTTCTCTCATACCTGCCCTCATATTGGTTATTCCTAGCTACAACAGTCAGGTGTTGGCTATAGGGGTGACCCAAGGTTGTACAATGGCTCCAAAGGGATCTGGACCAGCCAAGGCTGCTAAAGGTACCAAAAAGCAAAAGGGGTCTCCATCGGGGTCAGAGGATTTGGGCCAGGCTTCTACGGCCCCACCCTCGCCAGTCAGGACACCGAGTGGCATAGTACAAGAGCCATTGGGGGTGCTGGGGGCAGAGGCGGCCCCCGATCCACCCATTCCCGTTTACGTGACGGAAGAAATGCTAGCAGCCACCATGTGTGGGCTAGAGAAAAGGTTAACTGCGTTGTTTTCCCGTCCTTGCCCAAGTAGCAAGCGGGCTAGATCCCCTTCACCCAGTGTGGGGTTTTCAGATGCGGAGGTCTCCTCTTCAGAGGAACGGGACCCACAAGGGGATCAGGCAGACCCAAGTCCCGACGGTTCAGACAGGGAAAATTCCACTATAGATGAATATTTTTCGGCCTCTCAAGCGGAGGGCCTGTGGATCCAGTCTTTGACAGATATGGTTCGCACTGCCTTTAAACTTCCAGTGCCAGAACTAGTAGCCCCGGAGGTATCCTCATTGGGTTCTTTAAAGGCCCCATTAACTGGTGCATCCTTTCCAATGCACCCCCTTCTGCGGAACGTGATTTACCAAGATTGGGCTCGACCTGATAGAATCTTTGTCCCTCCTAAAAGATTCTCTATTCTCTACCCTATGGAAGAGGAATATGTAAAGAAATGGGCTCTCCCTACAGTGGACGCAGCCATTTCCTGCGTGAATAAATCCCTGACTTGTCCGGTTGAAAATGTCCATATGTTCAAGGATCCGGTCGACAAGAAATTCGAGACCCTACTGAAAGCAGCTTTTACCTCAGTAGGTGCCATGGTTCAGCCAGCAGTAGCAGCCATTGGTGTTTGTCAGGCCTTGAAGGATCAGGCAAAGCATATATTGAAGGACATGCCGGCTCAGCATACTCATGAATTAGCAGAATTCCCTAGGGCTCTCTGCTTTGCAGTAGATGCTATTAAGGACTCCATCCAACAGGCATCCCGTTTATCTCTACTGATGGTTCACATGCGTCGTCTTTTGTGGCTAAAGAACTGGTCAGCAGAGGCACCCTGCAAAAAGCTTCTAGCAGGGTTTCCCTTTCATGGGGGAAGACTATTCGGGGAAGACCTAGATAAATATATCCACACCATATCAAGTGGAAAAAGTACTTCCTTACCGGTCAAGAAAAGACCGCGTGGGCCCACGTTTAAACGACAGGCCATTGCAGGCTCGGCCCCTTCGACTTCCCGTCAGTATCGACGGCCTCCCGGGCGTTCAACAGTTAATAGCCGCCCACAGGGACAAGCCGCGGCAAACAAGAGGCCCTGGTCTCGCAAGCCGGCTAAACCAGTCATCAAATCAGATTCATGAAGGGGCGCCCCCACTCTCTTGGGTGGGGGGAAGACTTCAGTTTTTCTCCGAAGTCTGGAAGGCCAGAATTCCCGACTCTTGGGTTCGGTCCGTAGTAGCCTCAGGCTACAAACTAGAGTTTCGAGAAATCCCCCCTCCTCATTTTCAGGGGTCAAGTCTTCCAAGCGACCCGTTAAAGAGGGCCTCTCTCGTAAAGGCGTTGGATCGCCTCTTGCTCCAAGGAGTAATTGTAGAAGTACCAACCCAAGAAAGGGGTCTGGGATTCTACTCCAACCTTTTTGTTATACCAAAACCCAATGGCGACGTCAGGCCTATATTAGACCTCAAACGCCTAAATCGCTTTCTAAGGATTCAGACCTTCCGTATGGACTCCATACGTTCAGTGACAACCAGCCTGCATCAGGGCGACTTCCTAGCATCTATAGACATAAAGGATGCATATCTGCATGTGCCAATTTACCCAGCACATCACAAGTTTCTTCGTTTTACGATAAACCAAAGTCATTATCAGTTCGTAGCCCTCCCTTTCGGGTTGGCAACAGCTCCACGGGTATTCACAAAGGTGTTAGCCCCGGTACTAGCCGTCCTAAGGACAGAAGGCATCTTGGTCCTAGCATACCTGGACGATCTCCTGGTTATCGACAGTTCAGCTTCCAACCTCAATCATGCAGTAGTCCGCACAGTGCGGCATCTAGAAGAGTTCGGGTGGATTGTGAACCAAGAAAAATCAAGGTTACATCCCACAAGACAGTTGGAATATCTAGGCTTTCGGTTAGATACAGAATGCCAGAAGGTATTTTTACCTCAAGAGAAGATCAGGTCGTTGATTCAAACGATTCAAATAGTCTTAGGCAAAAAGAAGCCGACTATTCGCCTATGCATGCGACTGCTGGGGAAGATGGTGGCCGCCTTCGAAGCAGCGCCCTACGCCCAGATCCATACCAGAATTCTGCAAGCAGCTATTCTCTCTGCTTGGAACAAGTCCATACAGGCATTAGACCGTCCATTAGTTCTTTCTCCAGAAGTCAGGCACAGCCTGTACTGGTGGCTGATCCCTCAAAAATTATCAAAAGGGAAAACCTTTTGCCCCATCTCGTGGAAAATAGTAACCACAGATGCCAGCCTAACAGGTTGGGGGGCAATCTTAGGAAAACGGACCCAGCAGGGACAGTGGTCAGAGGCAGAAAGTCTGCTTCCCATCAATGTCCTAGAGATCAGAGCTGTTCGGTTGGCCCTGGTCGCCTGGACTCTCCCCCTGCAGGGTCTGCCAGTAAGGATACAGTCCGACAATGCCACGGCGGTGGCATACATAAACCACCAGGGGGGCACAAAGAGCCTGGCGGCTCAAAGGGAAGTAAACCTAATTTTTGCATGGGCCGAAGCCCATGTACCCTGCATCTCAGCAGTGTTCATCCCAGGGATAGACAATTCTCAAGCAGATTTTTTGAGTCGTCAACAGTTGCTCCCGGGAGAGTGGTCTCTTCACCCCCAGGTATTCCAAGAGATTTGCCAAAGATTCGGAGTTCCCGATGTGGACATCATGGCAACAAGATTCAACAAGAAATTGGACAAATTTGTATCCCGAGCCAGGGACCCCTCGGCCTACGGGACCGATGCGTTGGTTTGCCCCTGGCACCAGTTTTCTCTCCTGTATGCGTTCCCTCCACTACAGATGATTCCCCGCCTTCTACGAAGGATCAGGGTGGAGCGCAGGCCGGTGATCCTGGTGGCCCCAGCCTGGCCCAGAAGGGCTTGGTACGCACTCATCGTGAGGATGTCAGTAAGGGCACCGTGGCCACTCCCCCTGCGCCCAGATCTGCTGTCTCAGGGCCCGATCTACCACCCTGCTTCACAGCAGCTAAATTTGATGGCTTGGCGGCTGAATCTCTAATTCTTAAGGGCAGAGGCCTCTCGGCCCAAGTCATATCTACGTTAATTCAAGCTAGAAAGCCAGTCTCTAGAAATATCTATTACAGAGTCTGGAGAACCTATGTGGAGTGGTGCGAGTCTCAAGGAGGGCATCCTCGCAAGTTTTTTATTGACAGGATCTTGCGATTCCTCCAGGTTGGCGTTGACAAGGGGTTGGCTCTTAGTACTCTAAAGGGGCAGGTGTCTGCCTTATCGATATGGTTTCAAAGGCCTTTGGCCACACATTCGCTTGTAAAAACCTTTTTGCAGGGGGTCTTGCATGTAAATCCCCCTATTAGAGCTCCCCTCTGCCCCTGGAATTTAAATCTGGTCTTGTCAGCTTTACAAAAGCAGCCGTTTGAACCTCTGACAGAAATCCCTCTTGTGCTGCTAACCCGAAAGTTGGTTTTCTTGGTGGCTATGGCTTCGGCCAGAAGGGTCTCCGAGCTGGCAGCCTTGTCTTGCAGGGAACCGTACCTTATTCTGCATAAGGACAGAGTGGTTCTGCGGCCTCAGCCTTCTTTCCTTCCTAAGGTCATATCCAGTTTTCACTTGAATCAGGACCTAGTCCTACCATCCTTCTTTCCTACTCCCCAGTCCAGAGAGGAAAGATTGCTTCATACTTTGGATGTGGTCCGAGCCATGAGGGTTTATCTCAAGGCTACAGAAAAGATTAGGAAAACAGATGTGCTTTTCATTCTTCCGGATGGCCCCAAGAAGGGTCAGCCGGCTGCCAAGTCTTCCTTGGCTAGGTGGATTAAGCAGCTGATTTTTCAGGCCTATGGTCTGAAGCGCGTTCCACCTCCCTTATCAGTTAAAGCCCATTCTACGAGGGCCATGAGTGCCTCTTGGGCGGCACACCATCAGATCTCTATGGCACAGGTTTGCAAAGCGGCAACCTGGTCTTCCGTACATACGTTTACTAAATTTTATAAGTTGGACGTCACAAAGGCTGCGGACGCAGCATTTGGGCAGGCGGTCCTACGGGCAGCAGTATAGAATCCTCTGGCCCGGTTCACGCCCCCTTTTTCTGTTGGTGGAGCTATTTTACCTCCTGATATAGTTTCTGTTTGGCTATTTTTTGCCTTACGGTCTCCCTCCCTTCATAGAGCATTGCTTTGGGACATCCCATATGTAATGGCTATGCGCTCTGTGTCCCGTGATGTACGATCAAGAAAAAGGGATTTTTAATAACAGCTTACCTGTAAAATCCTTTTCTTGGAGTACATCACGGGACACAGAGCTCCCACCCCTCTTTGTGGGAACATTGTGTAACCTCAGAGAAATTGCTTGCTACAAAACTAAAGCACTCTCAGTGGGAGGGGGTTATATAGGGAGGAACTTCCTGTGAAGTTGATTACACCAGTGTCCACACCTGAAGGTACTCCATATAACCCATATGTAATGGCTATGCGCTCTGTGTCCCGTGATGTACTCCAAGAAAAGGATTTTACAGGTAAGCTGTTATTAAAAATCCCTTTTTTCTCCACTGATGGGCACTGATGGTACTGCACTGACTGGGCACGGATGGGCGGCACTAACATGTGTTGTACTATTGGATGCCAATCATTGCCTGACAATCAGTGATGCTCATTGTGGGCACTTGCATCCATTGCAGCACTGATTGGCATCCATTATTTGTGTCATCCTTGGTGGTCTAGGGGGGCATAACTTTGTTTTACCTCCCTGGTGGTCCTGTGGGCATCCCCGGGGGGGGGGGGGGGGCTTTGCTGATAATCGATCCGCACAAACCCCCTGTCAGAGGAGCAGCCGATCGGCTCTCCTCTGACATATGACGTCCACTGAGGATATTGAAACCACTTTGCCGCTGTCATTGGCGAGCGGCAAGTGGTTAAAGAGGAGGTTCACCCTCCCAAAAAAATTCTAGCATGCCATGGAGCCCACCCGACCGGCAGTATGCCGGTGTTTTTTTTATTTTCTGTAAACACCTTTTTACTGCTCTTCCCTCTTTTTATTGGTGGCACTGGCTCGTGGCACTAATTGGCACTGGAAGGCAGAAGGCATTTATTGGCACTGGCGGGTTGCACTGATTGGCAGATGGGACTGGCAGGTGGCAATAGTTAGCACTGGTTGGCATTGGCAGGTGGCACTGATGGCTTTAGTTGGCACTGGCAGGTGGCACTGGATCGCACTGGCAGGTGGCACTGGATTGAAGATGGCACCAATTGGCACTGGATGGTGGCATTGGCGGATGGCACTGGATGGAAGGTGGCACTAATTGGCACTGGATGGTAGAGCTGCACGATTAATTGTCAATCGTTATCGTGATCTTATTCCGTTGCAATTCTTGATACAGGGTTTCAGGATCTTTGACATGAAAATAATTTTCTCTCTGCACTTTGGTATGCAAAGAATTTCCTGTCTGCTCTCAGCCAAGTCAAAGTCTGGGCAATCTGCCAAGTTTTGAAAACATTGTATCTCTTCAAAGGAATAAACTTCTTTATGTAAATTAGGAATTTTTAACCACTTAAACACCAAACCTTTTTCTGACCGCTCTTTTCAAGTTAAAATCATATATTTTTTTTGCTATAAAATTACTTAGAACCCCCTAAGATTATATAACTTTTTAGTAAAGACCCTAGAGAATAAAATGGCGGTTGTTGCAATATTTTGTTGCACTGTATTTGCGCAGCAGTCTTTTTTAAACGCATTTAAAAAAAATAATTACTCAGCACAGACCCCCTCTCCCTCCAGTATAGACGCCCCTCCGTAGTAGAGACACCAGAGCGGTGTGTGTCCCACGAGCGCAGGCCCCTCCTCTGTGGGAGTAAACGCAGGAGGGACGCCGGGCTGGGTGTGCCAAGATGGTCGCGGCTCCGGAGCTAGGCCGAAGCCGCGGTCTTTCCTGATGCTGTGACTGCAAGCCGGCGATTGACGCCGCAGTCACAGCATCAGGAAAGGCCATTGCTCCGGAGCCATGGCATCGCTAGTGGAAATTGTAAAATATCGTCCCGATTTGGATAAAATGCCAATTTCTCCAAACGGCCAAATATCGGCCGATATATCGGCCTGCCGATATATCGGGCGACCTCTAATCCTATAGCTTACCTGCAAGTTTTAAAGTGGCTGTAAACCCTAGAATAAGGCTTACCTATAGGTAGTGGAAATATCTCCTAAACGTGCGCCATTTAGGAGATATTTCACTTATTTGCTAAAAATCTTCACTGCGCATGGGCGGGGAAGAAACTAAACCAAGTGCCATTTCTTCCCTTGCCCATGCTGTGAATTGTGGCTCCCGTGCGAATCGCAGCACCAGAGTCAGCAGCCCGGAAGAAAGAGGGGCGAGACGATGGATGCTGCCTACTGTGGGGACATCGCTGGATTCTTATGCAGGTAAGTAATACATAATGGGCTTGTATGCGATGCATACAACACATTATTTTCATTTGCAGGCTGCAGCAGAGGGCTTAAGAGGAAGTAAAACCCATCAGGATTTACTTCCTCTTTAATAAACATGGTTGTCGAGCGTGTTTTTTTCCCCCCTCTAATCATAGTCTCACACTAGCCTATGCTTTGAAAGGCAGTGGATCACTTGTTAGAGTGCAGGTAGGTGTCCAGGATACAATACTTCCACCTCCTAAATGTTGTGCGTTTTTGTTCTGCTTACGTTTGTTATGCAGCAAATAAGCTGAAAATGCGAGGCAAGCATTTTACTTATGGTTTGCGGTGTGACCTTATTCAAGTTGTACATGCGACAATGCCGCATTAAATTTGCTGCAGCATGTGCTTAGCCTCCAAAGGCTTTGTTCTTTTACTTTAGGTGGGTGGGCAGTAAATCCTCAGCTCGGCCTCTTTTATCTCCATCCCAGTTGCATGTGGTATCAGTATGTTTTTCCTTATTGCTCTGGTTTGTCCATCTTCAGATTCTTATATACCATAGTCTGCACTAAAGGCTACAGTAGCTAGAATGGATTTTTTTTATAGTAATGCTCTTTGCTACCTGAAATTCGCTTATATTTTCCTCTGCCTTACATTACAGATCTTGGCTAGAAAAAGATTTAGCTAGTGACCCTTCTGTTACAATGCAAACTCGAACACATTTTTTTATCCTAGAATTGGTTTTCTAAACTTTAAAAGTGCAATTTTTTTTTTTTTTTATTGCCTAATTTCTGAAGCCAGTATAGATTTTATTTCTGTCCAGTGTTCCTATCTTTTTATTTGCATAAGCAATCTTGTTGGTGAAAAAATACATTGTTAAATGTACATACGTTTAACGGCTTGTAAATGCTGCTTTAAGTAAACTGCTGCTCTGCCAAACGAAGCATTAACAGAGGAATATTTTCGTCAACAAGATTAAAGGGATTTGCTCTCAGGTGCATTTCACTAATTGGGTCTGCATTTGACATGAGTGAAGGTAACTGAACGTGGTGGGAAAGGAGCACAGAGGTGAGCATGTTGATCTGCAAATGGTATAAAAAAAAAGACGGATTAGAAGTAAATTCAGTACTGGTTTTAGTATTGATGCTGCCCTCCATTGTCGGCCTGAGATTTCTACTTTTGATCAGACCCATATGTACAAAACTGGATTTGTGTATTGTCTGTTCTGATTTGCCCTAATCTTCTTTTTTTTTTTGAGTTGGGTATTAGGCTGAAGTAAATATGAGGCATAAGGGGGTAATCTTTAAATAATTCCGACCTACACAGTAGAGGAGATTTAGTTGGTGTTTACTCTGTTCGGACACTTATCTGGCTGCTTTTAACAAGCTTCTAAGTGTATTAGCCTAAAATCAAATACAGCCATCTGGCAATTTCTCACACATTTCCCATTTGGACAAGCTACATTTCCTTTTGTCTCAGGACACATGTCGAAACATTTCCATTCAAATCTAGAAGCATTTAAAATTTGTAAGGAGTTGCATATCTTTGGTAAATGGCACTGAATTAATATGTAGCCACCTGTAGACATACCTTTTTTACTTCTGGTGTTAAAAATGCTTAAAATACCTTCATCCATCCACATCTTATTTTATGAATACGCTAAAGCTGAAACCATCCAGGATAGTAAAGTTTTTGCTTTGGGGAAAACTTGTTGCGCTACGCCAAGGGCAGTCCAGTTAAAACGGCAACCAATGGATTAGGGTCAGAAGGATAGCGGACAGTTTAAGACTTTCAGCCGGTTTTGTGTTAACCGGATTTGAGTGAGTAACTGAGATCTATTCGGGCTTAAAGATGACATTGTATGGAGGACAGGTGAAAGGGAATGTAGCTGAGGAACACACATTTGCGCCTTCTACCAGAACTTGCCAAGACTACCATCAGTGCTGAATTTTAAGCAGAATCTGAAGAATAGTTCTCTGCTGTTATACACCTTATTGGTGAGGTAATAAGACTTATCAGTAAATCTTTCTCCTCTATTAATCTTTAATTTACATGATCTGTAGATGGACATCTACAACTTGCTCTGCACTGGGGACACATTTTGAATTTTCCTGTTGTGGTTTCTTAAGTTTGACACATTTTGTAGCTTAAAACCTATGTTGAGCTTAATTGGTAATTTTTATCGAGCCCAATACAGTTGACTTTTATGCTGCAACATTGTTTGGTGTTTACTAGTATTAAAGATTTATATTGTTTGTAAAAACTTGCATCTCGCTGTTGCAAATCTATTCCATCTTTAAAGGCGGCCATAAACGGTTCGAATTTCGAAAAAATGTATTTCGAAAATCGTATCAAAGAATTTTCGGACAGATTTCGCACCTTTAGTGGGCTGCAGCAACAGACTATTTTCATGCAGCAATCAAATTTAAGGAATCTGACATTTTCTGATCAATGATGGGAGAATCGTGCGAGAAATGTAATAGAGGAAAAAAATGCGCATGTGCAAGAAACTAATATTTCCCGAGAGAAAAGAATATTCCCAACATGAAGGTTTGGTCGGCCGATTTTCGAAAATCAATGGTGGGATCGGATCACAAAAAAAACTCTGATTTTTTGAAAATAAAATTTGTTTGTTCGAAATTCGACCGTGCATGGCCTGCTTTAGTCTAACTTGTTTCAAATTGGTCCTACCATTTTTATTTTGTTAAAGACCTAATGAATTTGCTAACCTATGTCTTGGGGCCTCGTATAGCTAATGAAACCTATATCCGCTCCCTTTTGTGTGAAATGTATTACTCCAGAACTAAGTTGGACCTTATTTTTTTTATATTCGCTCCCTTTTGTGTGAAATGTATTACTCCAGAACTAAGTTGGACCTTATTTTTTTTATTTTTTCTCATTTTACAGAATTGAGTGTTGGTGGTAGAGAAGCTTCATTTTAGTGAAGAAAAATGAGTGAACTCGATCAGCTACGCCAGGAGGCTGAGCAACTCAAGAACCAAATCAGAGTAAGTAATCAATGTGTTTTTAAATGTTCAGCTACTACTTTTCTAATGTAAACTCACTTTCCCAATATAAAATGCATTGTACATTTATCCATCTCTTGTAATAAGCAGAACTGTAGTTGGCACAGAACATCCATTCCTGTTAAAAGCTACTGTTTTTTTATTTTGAAGAAATGGAAAATTCAAGTCCGTGGATGTTTAATTTTAACTTCACACTTGCCTGTAGTTTTAATTTTAAAGATCATAGACGCCTGCTCTGTGGACTTGGTTGTGCAGGGTTTCTGCAGACTGCATGGCTGCTGTAATGTAAACTTGTCACATTGAATTTTTATTTTTTTGCAAATTTTCTTGTGGTTTAGCTTTTTATCTATATCATGCTGGCCATATGGTTTTTATTAAAATAATGCTCCAAAAATCCTGTATTAAACTTTTGTTCCTACTTACAAAGAGACTCATCAATAAAAAGCCTTTGTGTGGCCCAGTGTCAGTAATTTTAGGTTGGTTTTGATTTGCTTCATTTAAATTTTGAATACCAAATACCCTTAAAATACTCAATTTGCTACTGACTTGTAAATACAAATCCAGTATTTATTTTTTAATGTAAAAGCCCGATCATCAACAGATACAAGACTATATCTTCTTATATAGTCTATAATTTAGAAAGAAAAGCTAACACTGACAAGTGAAAGCAGGAAAAGGGAGTGGGGGTGGGGGGTGGGAGGGCACATGAAAGCAGGTTAATTGGGGGGTGATAAATAAAAATTAAGGTTGTGGCTAGTAATTGTGACTGAATAGTTTGAGGGCAAACAGATTGGGAACATACATATGGAAGCACATGGGGGGGGGGGGGGGGGGGGGGGGGGGGGGGGGGATTTACTAAAGCTGGAGCACTTAGAATCTAATGTAGCTGTGCATGGTAGCAAGTCTGCTTCTAACTTAAGTTTGTTTAGGCTTTGACAATAAAACCTGATTGGTTTCTATTCAGAGCTGCAGATTTTGCACACTGTTTTTATTAAATCTCCCCCATTAACTACCTGGAGCGAAGCTCTTCTGACCCAATATGCCACCTATTTTGTATTCAACTTTGCATTTAGATTGAAAGAACTCAAACTTGCATCTACCTTAGTTTAGTCGTATGTATTTTGGCTTCCGATGTGTCATTTGAATGTGTGCATAGGGCATTTCAAGTGTCCTTTTTCATAGAATTTTAAAATGCTCTTGCATGCTGCTTGTATCTTTCTGAAAAGAATGCCCCACCATACAATATTGTGGAGATATTGTAGCACTGTCCGATTCATAAAATATACCTCAACCACCATTGTGTACCTATACAATAAGTCTGCTTTCACACTGAGGTGCTTTGCAGGCACTATTGTGCTAAAAATTGTGCCTGCAAAGCACCCTGTAAGGCCTCGTTCACACATAGCCGACTCCGTCTCAGTCCTTTCCGACGGAGTCCGCCTGTGTCTGCCAGCTCAGCGGGAGATCAGTCCGCAGATCTCCGCTGAGCCGACGGATGACAAGCTCCTCTCTGCTCACTGAGCGGGGAGGAGCTTGTCGAGTCCCGCTGTCCTCTATGGAGCGATCTGATGAAAACGGACAGCATGTCCGTTTTCATCAGATCTTATCCGATCCGCATGGACGGATGGGGACGTGAGCCCCATACGTTTGTTTTTAGCGGATCGGATCAGGTCGGATGTCAGCGGACATGTCTCCGCTGACATCCGACGCTCCATAGGGGTGCATGGAGCGCCCGTTCAGGTCCGCCTGAAAAACTGACAGGCGGACCTGAACGGATCCATGTGTGAACGAGGCCTAAGAACTGCTCCTTTAAATCCAGTGTGAATGCCAGAGGGCTTTCACACTGGAGCATTGCGCTGGCAGGACAGTAAGTCCTGCCAGCTGCATCTTTGAGGTGCTGTAGGCGCAGTGAATATAGCGCTCCCACAGCACCCCTGCCCATTGAAATCAGGCACGTTTGCAGGCACGTTGAGCCCTTTTTCGGCTGCTAGTGGGGGTTAAAATCGCAACACTAGTGGCTGAAAATTACAGTAAAGCACGGCTAAAAATAGTGCCACTTTAGTGCCAACGCACTCAGTGCTTCAGTGTGAATGTAGCCTTCGTTTTATACATTTCACTGCCTCTACTGCAGCCTTTTTTCAACCAGGGATGCCGTGACAAGATGGCTGAACATTTCCCAAAAACTGCATACAAGCCAGAGGGTGGAACAAGCCTGCCTTTTAGTTAGTCACATGTTTTTCATTGTGCAACCTTCCAGCTGCCAGCATCCAATGACGACATCAGTTGATGAGAAGGGAACCTGCACAGCATCCTTGTTTGCCCCTCCCCTGCCCCTCTCTATCAGCACCCGGGGGTCACATAAGCTGAATGAGGGAGAGAAACATTGAAATTAGTAGACGGTACCAGTGTGCAGTTTTTTTTTTTTTTTTTCAAAGAATAAGTCACTTCCAATGTTGGCTTTCCTATACGTGTAAATATTACTTTTTTTATGTAAAACTTTTTTTTTTTTTTTTTTTTTTTTTTTAGAATGGGGTTGCCTCAAGATTGTGCAGAATTTTATGGTGCCATGACTGAAAAAAGGTTGAGGTTCTGAAACACTGAATATATTAGTAACCCCAATGCCCACATCTTATCACTTGACATTTATCACTGTTGCAATTGCCATTAGAAGCTGCTCTTCCTAAATCAGTAGTTATAATTTTGACTCTCACCACGGACAGCAGCTTCATGTGTTCTTGTATGCTTTGTAGCTGCAATGACCCTCACCGTTTACAAACCTAGTCTTGTGAACTTTGTAACTGAACACCTTACAGGTCTAAGCAACCATCTCTAATGTTGACATTTCTAGATGGGCACTCTGTAGAATCCCAAGATTTTAAGTTTGACATTAAGAGAGCATTGTCACTGTATTAAAGTATCCTGTTCTCCTTTGCATTGCTTCCTTTGTGTGAAGTACTTGGTGATCCTGCCAGTCCCTCTGCTTTCCTATTTCCAACTGACAACACCAGGGTAAGGATAAGCTCAGGTGTGTTTGTGAATCGCACGTGCAGATCCCGCTAGGAAGTCAGCACTTTGGAGCGCTAATCAAAGGCAGTGAGACATTTCCCAGTCTCTACAGCCATGCATCGGGTCTCGGTACTTGTGATTAGCGCTCCGCAGTGTTTACTTCCTGACGGGCTTTGCGTGTGGTTTGCAAACACTCCTGAGCTCATACACCAAGGCATGGAAGCACATACATCCTGGTGTTCTATCAGATAGTGCCCCTATCAAGCCGTGCCCAGGACGAACTGCGCATGTGCTGTTTGGAACAGCATATTTTACGATCAGCTGTTGTGATAGCGAGAGAGCGCACAATAGACAATAGGCCGTGACCCCTTAATAACATTTTCCAAGTTGTGGAGACCCCTAATAGTAAAATTTATTTTTTGTAGCGTAGGTTGTTGGCACCCAAGGCAAGACAAGTAATTTGCGCCCCTAACCCATGAACATTTAGAGCTTCCTGAGTCCCTTCCACTCGTATAGTATTAAAACCCCTTCTGGTACATTTTAGGATGCGCCACTCTATCTTCTCTATTCTTTCCCTTTTATCTTGAAAGAGATTACATTTCCTGACACAAGACATGGGAAACCTGTACTGCTTTACTGGCTCAGACACTGTAGCAAAAAAAATGCACACAGACTGCTTGCTTGGTTGCCAAAAGGTGAGAGAGGCTGAACTTCAGCCGGGGGCTCTTTTTATTCCCAGATGACACATGCCCCCCTGTGAGCACATGTCTAAGACTTTGTTCAATGCTCAATCACAGGGGTTTCCCACTGAAGTCCTCAGGAGCAACATTCCTTTCTCGATGGGATGGGCTAGAAGGAGCTGTCTGGGGGCAGGGAATGGAAGTCCATGTTTGGAAGAAATCCTCTGGTCAGGGACATAAAATTATTTTGGTGGGGTGATGAGAAGGGGGGGGGGGGTGGTTTAACACGTTTGAAACATGAGGGAAAAATGGCATCTGAACAAACGGCTCTCCTTTGTCCTTTTTCCCAATGCTGAGTCTGTTACTTTAAAACAATATCTGATATAAAATCCTTAAAGGGGTGTTCCAGCCCAAAATTGTGTTTATTAAAAGTCAGCAGCTACAAAAAGTGTAGCTGCTGGCTTTTAACAAACACTCACTTACCTGCTCCTGCGTTCCAGCGACGCGCCGACCGGGTCTCCGCTCCTCTTCCCCCCCCCCCCCCTCCCCAGCAGGCGTCTCCATCCCGACTGTGGGCACCCAGCCATGACCGCCTTCGGCTTCACAGCCGGGCACCCACTGCGCATGCGCGAGCCGCACTGCGCATGCGCGCGCGGCTCGCCGCTGATTGGAGAGGCGATCGCATGGGACCTGTCGGTGTCCCATGTGATCGCCTACAGGGAGGGGCTGGTGTAGGCGATTAAGGCTTAATCGCCTAACCAGCCCCTCGGCGGAAGCAGGACAGGAAGTCCCACTCCTACTACAGAAAAATTACATGCCAAATGTGGCATGTAAGGGGGGAGGGAAGGGGATTAAAGAAAAGTAAATTTTTAGGGTGGAACTCCTTTTTAAGGAAAATAGGCACTTATTGTGATACATATTTTTCACACATGCATATCATTATATAAACAATATAACTACATAAAGATATAAAAATAAATTAAAAGAATATAAAAAGAGAAAACATTTCTGTGGTTCTAATAACAAAAATTAGCTTAACTCGTCAAATAGGAATTTCACCCTAATCCATCACAATCTCTCTATCCTAATTTCTTTATTTTTTTCCCATCCCGCTCTCTAGCCGTCTTTCTTGTCCTTTCTTTCCTTTTTTTCTTTGTTCCTCCCCCTCTTTTCTGCTCCCATGTATTCTCAATTTTTATTCCTATTACTCCTTGGTGGGGGAATGGGATGAGTGGCAGTGCTGGTTGGGGGAATGGGATGAGTGGCAGTCCCACATCACATTCCTCACCAGTCAGCTGACCTCTAGTCTCTGCCCCCAGCCCTTAACTGAATAGGCGAATGCAGAGGCTGAGTGGGCTCCAGGAACAGCCCAGCTGGGCGGCCGAGAAAAGGATGGGTAAGCAGTGTGTACTTCAGGAACAGCCCAGGATTTGGTGACCACTGGCAAATAATCATTCGACCCCGGGTTGAGAACAAATGGGCACTTTAATTTTGTCTCCTCCTGGAACTCTCTACCCCAATCTGCCCAACGATCTCCTACTCGGGTTAACTTTTAGGCAATTCTCTTTAAAGAACCCTATCCTGCTTCCAACTAACTGTACTCCAATTATTACCTTTTTATATCACTTGACACTTCCTTTTAGATTGTGAGCTCTATTAAGCAGGGCCGTCTAATTCCTCTTGTACTGAGTTGTGTTGCAACTTTGTCTTCCTTCATGTGAGCTGCGCAAACTGCTGGTGCTATACAGATCCTGTATAAAAATTGACATGAAATAAATGCATTTCCAGTGACTACTTCAGTCTACCACACCACCAAATACACAAACTTTTTTCCAAATGGGAATGACTTCTGGGAGGTCTTCAAAGTTTGTAGTTGTAAATATCACCGCTTCCCACTGTACAGCAACTGCACCATTCCATAGGAAATCGCACAATGATCCATAAATCCAACCTCAGTTAAAGTGGTTATAAAACCTAAACATTTTTACCTTAATAAATAAGGTAAATGTTTAGGCATAGATTTTGGCCCCTTGCCCGAGCCCTCATTCCATCCAGCGCTGTGCATGACTGCGGCTCTTCTCTTCCATGTCTCGCTGGCTTTGATGGGCCACCAAGAGCCAGTGCTGTCAGTCAAAGCCATTGATGAGGGGGCACGGCCGAGTCCCACTGTCTGTGTCGATAAATGCAGCAGTGGGGCTCAGGAGCGAGCATACACAAGTTCCCCCATGGAAAATGGAAAGTGCCTTCCGGTGGGGACATCTGACAGAGGAGGAGCCTGGAGTGCTGGAAGGGGACCAGAGAGAAGAGCTTTAGGGCCGCTCTGTGCAATTCCATTGCACAGAGCGGTTAAGTATAGAGATGTTTAAAAAAAAAAAAAAAATCTTTACAACCACTTTAATCATGGGAAGGGAAACAAACATAGACCACTCTGAACAGTAGAGATGAAATTGCCCCCACTGTGTGTGTGTGTGTGTGTGTGTGTGTGTATATATATATGTGTGTGTGTGTATATATGTGTGTGTGTGTAATATATATATATATATATATATATATATATATATATATATATATATATATAATCTCTAGTGGCCAGTTTAAAAAAGTTAACTCTTAGTACATCTCTTGTAGCAAATCGGGGCTGCTAGAGCCCCCCCAAGCTGACATCACTTCTGCCCTGTACTGATGGGTTCCTGAAACTTCTTCAGCCCTGTGAGCACCTCCAGCGGCCATGATTTTCTACCACACATGTACTGAGAGTTCTAACGTTTTTTAAACTGCCCACTAGATGGCACTTTAATCCCATTCTACACGTGCGGTGGGGGAAATTGCATTTGCTTAAAACTGTTTTTTTTTTGTATGGATGCAAATCGTTACTCGCTGATGAAAGAAAAAAAAACCACAGTATTGGTGAATTCCCAGTAAAAGTCCTCACAAGATCAAGTATGAGACAAACGTGAGCTTTGCCACGCTGAAGCTGGCAAGCATGTCACAGCTAGGCTCCATCCAAGTTGTTTCGTCGCTAGGGTGGCATCGTTTCGGGACCCATGTTTGTTCCCCCACATACTTAACTATGGTTGGATTTATGGATCATTGTGAGCTTTCTAATAGAATAGTGAAGATGCAGTATGAGGAGCAGCTGTAATATTTACAACTACAAATGCTGAAGACCTATAGCTTAGAGGTCCTTCCTATTCGTAAGAAGCCTGTGCACTTGGCGTTGGAACACTAAAGTGGTCACTCAATTGAAGTGCATTTATGTCAGTTCACATTAAATGGAATGGACTATTTGCTGATATTGTGGTTTAAGCACATTAATTAAGTGTGCAAGTCATACGTTTGATAACATTAACTTGTGTTGCAAGTATATTCACTTGATGATGTTCTTGTGTTGAATTCAGACAGTTTGCGTGCTGCTTCCTTATAGTATTTATGCTGCGCACAGAGTATGTAAGAAAAATGAATAAATCAGGCTAGACCAGGGTTCTCAAAACTGCGGCCCTGGGGCTGAATGCGGCCCTTTGCATGTTTTAACTGGTTGCCGACGAGCCGCCGCAGTTCTACGGCGGCAGGTCGGCTCCCCTGCGCGAGAGCCCGTAGCTCTACGTCGCCTCTAGAAGTGGCGCCCCCGAGTCGCGTGCCCGTGCTGCATGCCCGATGTAAACACACAGCTCCGGGTCCTGTCAGGGAGAGAAATGCTATACAATGTATAAACAGAAGATCAGTGATTTCCCCTAGTAAATCCCCCCCCCCCCATACAGTTAAAACACACCCAGGAACATACTTGACCCCTTCCCCGCCGCCTAGTCTTAACCCCTTCACTGCCAGTGGCATTTTTATAGTAATCCAATGCATTTTTATAGCACTGATCGCTATAAAAATACCAATGGTCCCAAAAAGGTGTCCGAAGTGTCCGCCATAATGTCGCAGTACCGAAAAAAAATTGCTGATCGCCGCCATTACTAGTAAAAAAAAAAAATATACATTAATAAAAATGCCATAAAACGACCCCCTATTTCGTAAACACTATTACTTTCGCGCAAACCGATCAATAAATGCTTTTTGCAAATTTTTTTTTTTTTACAAAAAATATGTAGAATACGTATCGGCCTTAACTGAGGAAAAAAAGTTTGTTTTATATATATTTTGGGGATATTTATTATAGCAAAAAGTAAACATTTTTTTTTTTTAAAAATGGTCGCTCTATTTTTGTTTATAGTGCAAAAAATAAAAACCGCAGAGGTGATCAAATACCAAAAGAAAGCTCTATTTGTGGGGAAAAGACGCCAATTTTGTTTGGGAGCCACGTCGCACGACCGCGCAATATTGTCTGGGGGTTAAGTGGTTAATGCAACCCTTGGAACACTATTTAATCCATCTTCAATGGGGCATAATTATTTTGCTGACAATGGGGCACTATTCCTCCAACGCCATCAATTCTTTTTTTTTTTTATATTAAGGTAATTTTAAAGACTTGAGATACAAAACAGGGCCACAGGGGCATAGCCCGGCCAAACATTGCACGTAGCGACGTGCACAAAAAAGAACAGAGTAAAAAAACAAAAAACCATAAAAATAACACTACCATTAGTAGGGTTGTCCCGATACCACTTTTTTAGGACCGAGTACAAGTACCGATACCTTTTTCATGTACTCGCCGATACCGAATACCGATACTTTTTTTAAATGTCATGTGACAGTTTTCAAACCACAATACAGACTAAGGATATTTTCTTTAGAATTATGAAGAACTCTAACTCAAGACATTATAAAAGAATAGAGTAAAAATGAATAAAATTGTTTTATTTGCTTGTCACGCAGAATTTTCACAGAACATGTTGATAAATACAAAAGTATTCTATTTAGGCATCGGGAGCATTTGCGCGAGTACAAGTACTCCCACAAATACTCGGTATCGGTCCCGATACTGGTATCGGTATATGGACAACCCTAAAAATTAGTCTCACACCATTACACTAGGCATGCCTGACTACACACCGCCTATACTTACAAACATACTTAAACGCAAATCACAGTATTCCTCCACATAGGTCCATGAAACTGTCCATCATGTGGGATTGTCCTTTAAAGGCATAGGCCAACGCGTTTCAAGGGGGTTCCTCTTCCCCAGTGGCTCTGAGGAAGAACCCCTCTAAACGCGTTAGCCCGTGCCTCTACAGGACAGTGCCATTTGATGGTGACAGTTTCATGGACCTAATGTGGAGGAATACTGAGGAATGTGAGTATACTACCCGTCTTTGTACATTAATAAAACCTTTGAGGATAATGCGATTATGTCCATGCGCCTTCTGTCCTTAACATGTACCAGTGTTTCAGATTCCCAGGCCTGTTGAGGGCAGCGAGTGGTGAATTATCCAACTTAAAGGCGTCAGAATAAAGAGTTCTCCATTACAAATCCTGGCATGCTTTCTACCATGAAAGACAAAACCTAAAACAAATTCCCAGTTAATCTCCCCAGCCAGTCTGCTTGCCAACCAAATCAACCTGTCCCAACACTATGCATTAAAAACAGGTTTAGTTGGCACACATTTGCAAAAGCATGTGTAAGCTGCAAGGCTTCTTCATGGCACACTGTATTGCTTGCAGTTCTAATACTTCTAAATTTGTGAGTCTCAACAATGAGAGCATGCATTCTAATGGATAAGGGGCAGGTGGGCCTGTAGGTAGCCCAATCCTCCACATCCCAGGGGGACATTGGACACCCAGCATAGCAACATAGCACAATGGCAGCAAAGATACCCAATGTGTCCCCTAACCAAATTTTCACCAGAAACAGTGATGGCCCCTGCCCCCACCTATAACTGGCCTTCACGGCAAGGAGCACGTAGAAGGGCAAATGCAAGGAACACAAAACCAAAAATTCCCAGCTGAACTTGCCAACCAGTCTTGCTTACCAAATTAACCTGTCCAACCGTATGTGTTAAAAACAGGGGGTTTAGTTTCCACACATTTGCAAACGCATGTGTAGGCTGCAAGGCCTCTTCACAGTCCTCTGTCCTTCGGTTCCTTTCCAGCCGCTCTTGGTACCTGGTATTCCTCAATCTCTTCCCTTTTTCTGACTAACTTTCTGATCTGCAATGTTGGCTGTGACCAGTCTTTTGTCCCCTACCAAAACAAGAACCTGACTTGGCGTCTTAAGATGTATTACGCCTTTGAGCATTGTCAACTGTGTTCATCTTGGTGCCTTTTTCTGGCATCCCCATTGTTGGATACTCAAACAATCTAATTATTTTTTTTTTGGCGGAACACTGCTTTAATTCTCACTAAAGTCTACAACGTGTGTATGTGTAGATATATTCTCTCTATCCAGGGGTCGACAATATTCGGGGCGCCAGGTCGCAATTGTGACCTGGCATCCGCAGCGGCTGGTAATTGAGGCCGCGGCTTTGCGGCCTCAAAGTCTGCGAAGCTGCGGCCTCAGTTACCGGCCGCCGTGATCGCGCAGCAGGGGAGGTGGGGGAGCACAGATCCTGTGTGTCCGTGCGCCTCCCACCTCCTCCGCGCGACGGCCAGTAATTGAGGCCGCAGCCTTGTGAAGTCCCAAGCTCTTCCTTCTGTGAGCTGGTGCCATCTGGTGGTGGCTGTTGGCATTACAAGTTAAACAGCAATTCTAATGTCATTTTTTACTGCCATCTCCTTCCCTCTAATTGGAACCCCCAAACATTATATATATTTTTTATTCTAACGCCCTAGAGAATAAAATGGCGATCGTTGTAATACTTTGTGTCACGCCGTATTTGCACAGCGGTCTTGCACACTTTTTTGGGAAAAAATAATTTTTTTTAATTAAAAAAACAGTAAAGTTATCCCAATTTTTGTAAAAACTGGCACTCCCCCCATTCATAAATGTCTGTGGTTGCGGGAATGTGCCAGTAAAAATAGCAGAGATCGGGGGGTGATGGTGGCTGCGGTGGCGCCTGAAGTGGGCGATGGAGGCAGGGGGAGATTGGGAGGCACTGCAGAGGGGGGTGGTGGCACCACAGAGAGTGTGGGATGGAGGCAGGGGGTAATTGGAGGCAGGGGGACCTGTGAGAGATTGGAGTTAGGGGGAAATTGGAGGCAGGGGGAGATTGTGGCACCGCAGAGGGGGGGGGGGGGGGGAAGGCAGGGGGTGTTGGTGGCAGAGGGGTATGTATGTAAGCAGGGGGTGATTATATCGAAAATAACAAATGTTTTTTTTTAACCATATCTATCTTAAATCTCATTGCTATTTGCCTAGCGTACTTGTTTGTAGCCTAAATACTGAAATTTGCACCGAAAAATGAAATTTAGTAACTTTTGTGAAATACCAGTAAAAACGTGGCTGTGCTGGTAAATTTCGACTGTTGTGCCGTGGGTCAGAAGATCCCTGGAAAATTTTGTTTTCTGCTCAAGGTTTAGCATGTCTCGTAGTGTTCAGTCAGGCCCAGACACACCTTTTGGGTGCTAAAGCGGATGTTTTTTCGAATTTCTCCAGTTTGAAATTGCGGTATTTATTTTCACCCCTTCTCCTTGCAGGGATGCTTCGAGTACCCTATCCCCTTCAGTTAGGCTGAATTTGGGAGATTGTACCCTTTAGTTCTCTACCGGTCTTTGGGGGTCACTTCACGTGCTCTATCTATATGGGCTATTATGTTGTGGTGATTCTAAACATACTCAGCATAGCCCACTTGGTGAGAATGGTTGTCTGGCAAGGTTCTCTCTCTCTCTCTCTCTTGCTTTGTGTGGCCCCCCCCCCCCCCCCCGATGTCCATTGACTGACAGCAGCACTCTGCCCACCCTTGGCTTCCATGTCACTGGATTCGATTGACAGCCGCAAGAGCCAATGGCTCCTGCTGCTATCTCTCCAATGAGGACACGAGATGGCAGCTTGTACTGCTGTGCTCGTTGCTGGAAAGATCAAGTTCAGGTAAGAAAGGGGGGGGGGGCAGCTGTAGTTGAGGTTTTTTAGCTTGATGCATAGAATATTTTAAGGTGAAAAACCTCAAGGGTTTACAACTCCTTTAAGATAATCCACCTGTCATTTTTTATTCTGCAGTCTTACTGGTTCAGGCAAGTCCCTTTTTAGCGTTCACTTAGTTATACATAACGTACAGTATATAGGCGGTAAGCACAAGTTCTAGTATGTAATTTTATTATGTTTTGTGTGCAATGTGAGCACATTTAGCTGCCGCTTCAGTTTCCTGCATTCTCTAGACCTACTTCAATGACATCAATGTTTGCCGCTGAAATGCCTGCTAGTTTTTTTTGCAGGGAATTGCCACTTAATAGGATGACCACAGAGGTCCCAATGAACGACACATTGAATACAGTTTTTCTTTTAGCTCTGGATTCAATGTAAATATAGGATAGTAACATGAAACATGCTGGTTTCAGTACGTTCTTTGCTTCTGACCTGCTTTTCAGTATTTCCTGGGCTTTGTAGTTTTTTAAGCTTTGAAAACTTTCATGTTAGACTGTAGATTGAAGATAACAATGACCAAATCTTAAACCAATTGGCAGGCTAAAAAATTAATTTCTTCAGTCCTTTTTAAAATGCTTGGATAATGCAGGATTAGGAAGGGGGCTGCTCTCATTGCATCATGGAATTTACCCCGAGCAAAAGATTTATTTTCTCCCTGATCCTCCTCTTGGGTCCCCAGCCGGTGCTTCTAGTTCCTCCTCTTCTGAGTGCCCCCCATACCAGTCCACTTGTTATGTGGGCGTACTCGCTCCCGAGCCCTGCTGTGTCCATAAGGCGAACAGAACGGGGCTCTGGTACCCCTCCCTCATCACTGGTTGTGATTGACAACAGCGGGAGCTGCTGTGTCACTTGCGGAGGAAGAGACCTAGTAGAGCAGCTGCTGTCCTGCACATTGCTGGATTGTGATCTGGTTTGGGTAAATGTTGGTGTCGGCTTTATACTAAAGGTTTTTTACCTTTTTTAGTATGAAAGTAAAAAAAAAAACTTCAGCCTTTAGAACCACTTTAATTACATCTGACAACCCTTCACACATAGTTTTCACACTTTCGTGTGTGATCATAACCGTAACGGGTATAGCGCTATGTGCATGTTTACATTTTTTTTATATATGTACTGTATATAATATACACACCTTTTTAATGCTGGTGGCACCAAGTCCAACTCCAAGTTAGTAAACAAGCTTCTTACTACTAGAGCAGTGTTACTTCTGTACATGGTCAAATACTTCTCTAGAAATAAATCCTTGGCTGTTTGCTTTATCTTGGTACACATCAGCCTTTCTACAAGCGAACAGTTCTCCATGTCTTCATTAATTCTCCTCTCTTCTAAACAGTTATTAAAAGCTTGGCTCCAGACCGGACCAGACTTCCTGGATGTCTTCAGCTTGGTATATCCGTTAGGAGGCCTGTTTTGCAGAGGGTTGACATGCTGAAATTAGTCTTTACTAGTGCTACCTTTTTTTTTTTTTTTTTCTGGCGGACATGTCTGTTAGTGTTTTATACTCATGGACAAAATCAAAAAAGTCTAAACTCCTCTGTTTCTCTTGGTCCTAAATTCTTACAGAACTTTTAAATTAACAGACTAGGTATATAACCTTTTCGTTCTAGTCTTCTGATACTAGTGTGCAAGTTTGCTTATAATCGGGGATAAATATTTATAGCCTTTTAGGGCCGATTCACACATGAACATGCAAAAAAATGCTCACAATGGACGTGTAATTCTATTCTATTTTTTTACATGCGTCGATGCGCATTTTTTTAATGCGCACTTAAATTGCTATTCATTACGCAGGTAATTTCCTGTGACATCACATCCTTTCCTGTTTTGAGAGGAGGAGAAAGACTTAAGGCCCTTTCACACGGTGCGGACCGTTTTTCGGTCCGCTCCGTGTTTGTCCGTCGGCTCAGCGGGGGTCCCGCTCAGCTGTCGGCGGACAGGGTGGTCCCTGCACACTGTGCAGGGACCGCCCTGTCTCTCCTCCGCTATCCCCTATGGGGAATCGGATGGAAACGGACAGTCTGTCCGTTTGCATCCGATCCAACGGACGGAAGAAAACTAGGGTTTTCTTCCGTCCGCAAAACTGATCCAGACGGACGCGGATCGTAGGCGGACGTTAGCGGATGTATCATCCGCTAACGGATCCGCTCCCATAGGGCCCCATTCTAAGTCCGTTTACGGACTTAGAAAAAGGGGACCGTTCGTCCGCACGTGTGAAAGGGCCCGTAACATTTTTGTTTTGGAGAGGCATTGGCAAAGGGGCTGTGTACCCGAACTGCCTGGATAATTGATTGTACTGGCTATATTGAGGAGGAATAGGTGGAGGATGGGAGGATTTTGTAATCTGGATAGATAAACAACAATTTTTTTTTCTGTGTCCTTGTGGTGACCTGTTTTCTTCAGTGCATTAAAATCCAGGTCATTGGAGTAGGTGTGCTCAGTTAAAGTGGTTGTAAAGGTGTGTTTTTTTTTTTTCTTAAAACCTTAAGGGTATATTTACGCCAGATGCGTTGCGACTGCATTGCACGGCTCTTCCAGTGCAGTCACATCGCATGGACAAAAAAAACTGTCTCCTCTCCTAAGGGCCCAGTTCATGCTATGGTGTTGGTATAGTGCGCTGAAAAAAGTACTGCCTACACTATATTTTCTGTGCAGAAGGCTGTCCATTGCTACGCACCACGTGGGTGGCAGTTGAACTTTAATATTTCTGTGAGAGGAGCACCAGGGCTGCTCTGTGCAAAACTAAACTATTGCACAGAACATGTAAATATAAACCTGTTTAAGATTGGCCTTTTACGATCACTTTAAAGCTATCCAGCAGCTGGGCCAAAGTCAGAAAGCTTACTTGGGGTACCTTTTTTTTTTTTTTTTTATCTGGCATTGTGTAATGCCTTTCCTCTGAGCAGACACCACTCCGTATAAGGCCAGTAGGAGTGTTTCTCCTGAAGCCTGTGCTGTATAACTTTCTCTGTGCTTACTGTGTCACCAATCGCTTTCAAGCTTGCTATTGGATTTTAAAGTTTACCTCTGTAAAATTCCATTGTTCCTGTGGTAGCAGACATATTTCTGCGCAGGGCTGGTCCCAAGCTTTGAATTTGCCATTTAAAGCTGTTAAATGCAGCTGTAGTCTGTGCTTTGTTGTGCGGTGTGTAATAAAAAAATATATACAGTATGAACTATTATGTCACCTGTAAGTTTCTGATGTGAAACCTTTGACACCTTGTCATAAAATATCTAAAAGCAAATTACATGTGGAAGGGAAAAACATAGGCTTTTTACTACTACTATATAGCCCAGGAATCGTGAATGGTCAGCTTTAGTATTTACTTTTAAATTGGCATAGATGTTTATTGCTGATTGGGTCTAATGTAGCATTAAAGTGGTTCCAAAGGCACAACATATTTTACCTTAAAGCATCGCCTGCATGAAGGTAAAGTTCCCTGATGCATCACCCCTTTATTGTTGGCACACTCTCGATCCTGTGCTCTTCAGTGCTGCTGGTCTCGCTTTACAGGACTTGGTGAGAGCAGCAGGAGCCAATCCTGTGAGTTAGAGCTGCACGATTCTGGGAAAAATGAGAATCGTGATTCTTTTGTATAGAAGAAAGATCACGATTCTCAAAAATGTATATTTAAAGTTATTTTCAACACAAAACGGAGCTTATGTGGTTAAATACAGTATATGTAAATCTGACGGACTGTTTACATGTTGATTTTTTTAAAAGCCGCAGCAAACCTGCTGACCTTACATGCTTGCTTATGTGATCTGATTTCTTTCTCGTACATCACGGGACACAGCAGCATATTCATTACTATATGGGTTATATGGAGTACCTTCAGGTGTGGACACTGGCAATCTCAAACAGGAAGTCCCCTCCCTATATAACCCCCTCCCATAGAGGAAGTACCTCAGTTTTTTCGCCAGTGTCTTAGGTGTTGGTCACGGAATAGCTTTGCCTCCACATCCTTGGGATTAAGGCGGGCTAACCGGATCTGTCCAAGGAGCCTCAGTGCCAAAGTGGACAGTACCCGGGCCCCAAACCGTGGGGTTTTGCCTATAATGCTCCTCTCTAGAGGGCTGGACCCTGGGCCCAGGACTTGGAGTTTTCTAAACCAAAAGATCCTGTTTGCCAGGGTGCTGTATAGGTCCAGGACAGCGGTTCCTTCCAGGACCCCAGTGCCTGAAGGTCTACTACGCTACCCACGGAGATGGGAGAAGATTGGACCGTTTTGCAAACGTCCTGCGGCATGGAGCAGGTAAGTGGGGAGCCTGCGGGACTTGGTTCGACAGCAGGCTCTCCAGGGGAGATCTTAAGGGGGGTAGCCTGAGTATGCTCTGCATTGGCACCATGGTCACTATGTCTGATGGACAGGATGCCCTGAAATGTTCCCCCCCCCCCATCACTTGATCCCCCATCACTTGATCCCCCTACCTATCTATGTATGTTTGCTAGCTACCTGCTGCTCGCTGGTTGAAGATCTTTAAAAAAAAAAAAAAAAAAAACAGATCTGTCACTAGGCTAAAGGGACTCCTTATGGGCCTGTTTTTAGCCGTACCTTGCCGGGATTCAAATCTGCCGCCTGATGCGTCCTCCAGCCTGCATTCCTGGGCTCCAGAGTGCGTCTCCTCCTGGGCTCTCCTCCCCCGACAGTCGCGCACGCACGCATGCATATAGAAAATTTTCGCGCCGTTCGGGAGGGGGGGGGGCGGGGAGCGTGACTGCAGTGTAGAGTGGGCGTGCCTTCAGTTGCTGTTATACACAGCAGGCGCGTTCTTAGCTCAGTTCAAAGCTGAGCTGGAGAGAGAGGACGTAGAGCTGGCAGCACAGTGACTCCCGGGGGCGAGAAGGGGTACTACATGCTGGAGTCAGCTCCAATACTTTTTGTTAAGCCAAAAATCCCCTTGGCAACAGGTTGAATGCTGGCAAACATGTTGGGGGTGGGGCTGTATGTTGTGAATAATATTATAAAGGAAAACATACTGAGCCCCACCGTTTTTGGGCATTAGTGATCCTATTGTCCCCTAAACCTTATTTTTTTGTGTTCCTGGCTATAACAGTCTGTTGTTGTAGGCGGAGTCCCTCGGTTTTGTATTATGGCTTCCAAGGGTTCAGGATCAAAACACAAAAAAAAAAAAAAAAAAGAAAAGGCAAAGACAAAGGGGTTCCTCCTCTGGTTCTGATGATATGCCAATACTTTCACCACATGTTATTCCTATAGGGGTCACCTTGGATAAGCCATTAAGGGGGTCTGGTGCTGAGGCTGGCCCAGGTCGGCCCAACCCTGTGTTATCACAGAGGAGATGCTAGCCGTCACCCTAGGGGGGCTAGAGAAAAAAGTTAACAGCTATGATCGCTGGCTCTTTTTCTGGCAAGAAGCGGACTAGATCCCCATCGCCAAAAGGTGTATCCTCGGATGCTGAGATTCTCTCTCCGGAGGAATTAGAATTTCAGGAGGATCGGTTGGCAGAACCTAGAGGAAGGATCTACCACTGAAGAATCGTTTTCAGCCTCCCAGACGGAGAGTCTGTGGGTCCAGTCTTTGACAGACATGGTCCGCTCGGCATTTAATTTGCCATTTCCAGAGCCTCAGGTTCCTGCGGTATCCTCTTTGGGTTCTTTTAAAAGCGCCTTTAAGCAACGCAGCTTTTCCGGTCCATCCTCTGTTAGAGGAATTGTTTTTTCCAGGATTGGGACGACCGGACAGAACTTTTTCTGCCGCCTAAAGCTGACGATAGGGTAGTCTTTATGCACGTCTGCCAGGAAATATTTGTGCTTGCAGGCACTCTTTCCCCTGACCAATTGCTCTTTAAAAGGGGCCCGGATGGCTCAGTCGTTAGAGCATCGGACTTTTGGTCTGAGGGTCCAGGGTTCAAGTCCCGGTTCGGGCACTGCTTTTCGACTACCTGTGAGGTCCTTGAGGCCACATCACCCGGAAAGCGCCCGATCTCGTCTGATCTCGGAGGCTAAGCAGGGTCGGGCCTGGTTAGTGCCTGGATGGGAGACCACCTGGAAGGTTTTCTGTTATTTACCCTATGGAAAAGACATTTTTCTAAGAAAGGGGCGCTCCCAACTGTGGACGCAGCCATCTCATGGGTGAATAAATCATTAACTGGCCTGAGGGGAAACATACAAATGTTTAAGGTCCCGGTCGATAAACGTTTAGAGACACACTTTTTCCAGCATCCTTGGCTACAGCCAGCAGTGGCTGCAATTGGAGTTTTGTCAGGCGTTAAAGAACCAGACAAAACAGATGCTTAAAGACATCCCTGCCCAATAGGCAGAGGAGTTATTGGATATTCCCAGAGCTCTGTGCTTTGCGGTAGAGGTTATAAAAAGACTCCATCCAGCAGGCGTCTCGTTTGTCACTATTTTTAGTGCATATGAGAAGGCTCTTATGGTTGAAGAACTGGGCGGCCGAGCCCCATGTAAAAGACTACTGGCAGGTTTGCCCTTCCATGGAAAGATCTGGATAAATACATTCAGACTGTTTCAAGTGGCAAAAGTACCCTTTTACCAGTCAAAAGAAGTTCCGGGGTCCTGCGTTTAAAAGGCAGCTCCCCCCTGTTCCGGGGCCCTCAAATTCCAGGCAGTACGGACCTCCTGCGCGATCAAACTTTTAACAATGGATCGCAAGGACAGGCCTCTGGGGGCAAGGGGCCATGGTATCGATCCCCGACAGAGGGGGTCCGATCATCTGTGGCCACAGGCTACAGATTAGAATTTCTAAAGTTTCCTCCAAGGAAGGCCTCAATGCGGGCGGCATTGGATCATCTGCTTTACCAGGGCATAATGGTAGAGGTACCAGCCCAAGAACAGGGGCTAGGTTTCTATTCCAATCTGTTTGTCATACCAAGGCCCATCGGCGATGTCAGACCAATTTTGGACCTAAAAGGTTTAAATGCTTACCTAAGGGTTCGCTCTTTCCGGATAGAATCCGTTCGGTCAGCAGCCGCCACACTCCAGAAGGATCTGGCTTCTATAGACATAAAGGATGGTTACCTTCATGTACCAATTCTTTCAGCCACATAACAATATTTTTGTTTTTACGCTTCGCAGTGATACAGCATCACTTCCAATTCGTGGCGCCCCCCTTCGGGCTGGCTACGGCCCCCGGGTATTCACAAAGGTCCTAGCTTCAATTCTAGTCAGTCTAAAGGATCCAAGGGATCTCGGTCCTAGCATACCTGGACGACCTCTTAATCATAGATCACTCGCTTCCTTGGTGGAATGCGTAGTAGCCCTCATGGTTCAGTACCTCGAGAGGTTCGGCTGGGTCCTAAACCGGGAAAAGATCAGCATTTCAACCTACAAAGCAGTTGGAATATCTCGGCATGAGATTAGACACAGAACAGAAGATGGGTGTTCCTGCCCCTGGTAAAGGTCGAGGCTATCAAAAGATTGATTCAGTTGGTTCTAAGCAAAAGAGAACCAACTATTCGCATATGTATGCGATTACTAGGCAAACTAATGGCCATGTTCGAGGCGATACCACACGCTTCCACACTCGTGTCCTACAGACAGCAATTCTAGCAGCTTGGTTCTGCCCAGTGGTCTGGAAAGCTGGAGAGCGGTCTTGAACGGGTTCTTTTGCCAAGGAACTTGGGCAGAGGCGGAGAGGCAGCTGCCCATCAAGGTCTGGGAGATCAGAGCGGCTCGGCTAGCCCTCCTGGCATAGACATCCAGATTACAGGGGTCCTCGGTGAGAAGTCATTCAGACAAGGCCACAGCGGTGGCATATAGGTGAACCACCAAGGGGGAACCAAGAGTCAAGCCACTCAGAGTGAGAGGAGCTTGGTTTTTCGGTGGGCAGAGGTTTATGTACCCTGCATATCGGCGACATTCATTCCCGAGGTGGACAACCTGCAGGCGTACTTCCTAAGTCGCCAAACCCTGTCGCCGGGGGAGTGGTCTCTGCATCCACAAGTTTTTCAGACAATCTGCCAGAAGTGGGGAGTGCCAGACGTGGATGTCATGGCATCAGGATTCAACAAGAAGCTAGACAGGTTCATGTCTCGAACGAGGGACCCTATGGCCTGCGGAGCCGATGTGTTGGTTTGCACGTGGCATCAATCATAACTTCTATATGCATTTCCCCCGCTGCAGTTACTACCCCGCCTGTGGCGCAGGATCATAGCACAGGCCGGTTATCCTGGTAGCCCCAGCTTGGTACCGGAGGGCATGGTACTCACTAGTCCTGAAATTGGCAGCGGGAGGCCCTTGGACTCTTCCTCTATGGCCAGACCTACTCTCACAAGGCCCGATCCTCCACCCTGCATTACGGCGTCTAAATTTGACGGCCTGGCGGCTGAATCCCTGATTCTCAGGGGTAGAGGTCTGTCTAGGCAGGTAATCCCTACCCTCATTAAGGCTAGAAAGCCGGCCTCCAGGGTAATTTTGTTACAGGGTTTGGAGGGCCTACGTAGGCTGGTGTGAGGCTAAGAGATGGGTTTCCCGCAAGTATTCCATTGATAGAGTATTACGTTTTCTCCAGCTAGGAGTGGATAAAGGCCTGGCATTAAGCACGATCTAGGGACAGATTTCAGCCTTAGTGTGGTTTCAGAGGCCGCTGGCCGCCCACTCGCTGGTTAAGATCTTCGTACAGGGAGTCTTACGTGTTAATCCTCCGGTCAAATCACCACTTTGTCCATGGGACTTAAATCTTGTTCTGTCAACTCTACAGAAACAACCCTTTGAGCCGTTGGCTGAGGTACCTTTGGTTTTACTGACTAGAAAGTCGGTATTTCTGATCGCCATAGTTTCGGCCAGGAGAGTATCGGAATTGGCAGCCTTATCTTGTAAGGAACCATATCTCATTTTACATAAGGATAGGGCGGGTTTCCGTCCTCATCCTTCCTTTCTACCAAAGGTTATATCCAGTTTCCACCTGAACCAGGATGTGGTACTTCCATCCTTCTTCCAAAACCCACCTCTAGAAAGGAGGGGTTGCTGCATACGTTGGATATTGTCAGGGCCATAAAGGCCTATCTTAAAGCTACAGAGAAGGTTCGGAAAACAGATGTGGTGTTCGTTTTACCGGAAGGGCCCAAGATGCGTCAGGCAGCTGCTTGATCCACCATCGCAAGATGGATTAAACAATTAATCGTTCAGGCCTGCGGTTTGAAGAGGTTGCCTCCTCCTTTGTCGGTAAAGGCCCATTCTACCAGGGCCATGGGCACCTCCTGGGCAGCACATCATCAGATCTCTATGGCTCGAATATGCAAGGCAGCAACGTGGTCGTCAGTCCACTTGTTTACAAAATTTTATTAATTGGACGTAAGAAGGAATGCGGATACAGCCTTTGGGCAGTCAGTACTACAGGCCGTGATTCAAGCTCCTCAGGATCTGAGGGGGCTCCCTTGATTTAGATTTGAGATTTACATTTCTTGTTTAAATTGGATTTACTAGTATTTGAGTATACCTCTAAATTAAATCCTTTTTTGGAAGATGTCTCCCTCCCCTCATTAAAGAATTGCTTTCGGACATCCCATATAGTAATGAATATGCTGCTCTGTGTCCCGTGATATACGAGAAAGAAAGATTTTTTTAATACAGCTTACCTGCAAAATCTTTTTCTTGGAGTACATCACGGGACACAGAGCTCCCACCCCTCTTTTGGAGAACATTTTTTGGGAGGCATACTGCTTGCTACAAAACTGAGGTACTTCCTCTATGGGAGGGGGTTATATAGGGAGGGGACTTCCTGTTTGAGATTGCCAGTGTCCACACCTGAAGGTACTCCATATAACCCATATAGTAATGAATATGCTGCTCTGTGTCCCGTGATGTACTCCAAGAAAGATTTTTCAGGTAAGCTGTATTAAAAAATCTTTTTTCACGTGTGTGAATCGAGATCGCGATTTTCTTATGATTAATCGTGCAGCTCTACTGTGAGGTAGCAGGGGATGGGCTGAGCCACACTCTGTGTCTCTATAGACGCACACAACATTCAGTGTCTCCCCGCAGAGATGTAGTACCAAGGGAGGGGGTGAGCTTGCTGACTAACCCCCAGCCAGAACGGCTCGGATGGGGCAAGCTTACGAAGGAACAAGTGAGAAATTCAGACAAAGAAAAACATTTAGAAGGGAAAACTAATTTAGGAAAAAAAAAAAACTTTACAATCCCTTTAACCTATTAAAGGGATTGTAAAGGTTACTATTAATACTATTTTTAAATGGCAACATTGGTACCCTTGCATCTTGGCAATATCTTGCAGTGTTATTAGATGCTGTTTTTTTGTTTTTAGAGGAACTCTATTTTCTGTAATGTATTGTCTTGAATTTACTAATCCCTAATTGTATGTCCTTATTTTGCAGGATGCCAGGAAAGCATGTGCAGATGCCACTCTGGCTCAGGTAAATATTTCACAATGATTTACATTACTCTTCTGACATAGACAGTCTAAATAAGCATTAGTCTTGGTATATTCAATGGTTTTGTTTTCATTTTATCTTAGATCACAGCCAATATTGATCCAGTAGGTCGAATTCAGATGCGCACTAGACGTACCCTGAGGGGACACCTTGCTAAAATCTATGCTATGCACTGGGGCACAGATTCCAGGTGAGTGCGGCTATAGAATGCGATTGCAACCATTGTTGAAGCATACTCTTCAAAACTATCTGTTGGCTGTTATCTCACACATTTCTGGGATTCCATGCCTACTTGTACAGGCATGCAAACGGGTCAAGAACCGATAATGTACAAATCATGAGGCACAAATTTTATCTGCTAACGTAAAGATTTGCCTGACGCAGGGCTCAACCAAATCCGGGCGCCAGGTCGCAATTGCGGCAAGAAATTGTGACCTGGCGCCTGCCGGTAATTGAGGCTGCGGCCTCAATTACCGGCCGGTGCTGCGATTGCACGGTGGGGGAGTTGGGGGTGCACGGAAGCAGTGTCCCCGTGCGCCCCACCTCCCCCGCCGCGGCCGGTAATTGAGGCCTTGTGAAGTGCCATATGGTGGTGGCCGTTGGCATTACAAGTACAACAGCAGTTGTAATGTGTAATTTTTCGCTGCCATCTCCTTCCCTCTAATTAGAACCCCCAAACATTATATATATTTTTTATTCTAAAACCCTAGAGAATAAAATGGCGATCAATGCAATACTTTCTGTCACGCCGTTTTTGCGCAGCGGACTTAAATCTTTTTGGGGGAAAAAACGCACTTTGTTGGGAAAATAAAAAATGTAATTGAAAAATAAGACAACACTAAAGTTATCCCAATTTTTTTTTATATTGTGAAAGATAATGTTAAGCCGAGTAAATTGATACCCAACATGTCACTCTTGAAAATTGTGTCCGCTCGTGGAATGCCGACAAATTTTTACCCTTTAGAATCTCCATAGGCCTGGCCTGATTTATGATGTAAGAATGTAACCTGTTTCTTGTTGGATGATGTTGGTCCATTGAATTGTATATGCGTGTACCTTGTTTGCATCTCAATAAACTTGGAATTTTCTGGTTAAAAAGAAATCCTCCATAGGCGATGTTTAAAAAATTGTACAGGTTGCAAGTTTTGAGTTAGAGGTCTAGAGCTAGAATTATAGCTCACGATCGTGGCGATACCTCACTTGTGTGGTTTGAATACCGTTTACATATGTGGGCGCTACGCACGTATGTGTTCGCTTCTGCGCGCAAGCTCGTCGGACGGGGTGCGTTTTCTGGCTCCTAACTTTTTTAGCTGGCTCCTGGATTCCAATCAAATTTGTCAAACCCTGGCCTGACGTGCCTCCCCTGTTTGAACATTCTTTCCTGCTACCTCAGCCATTCCCCCAGCTGTATCCACATTCAAGGTGTCTCCTATCCTCTGAAGGATGCTATGGAGATGCCCTTGAGTGTGGGCTTCCAGCCAAGACTAGTTCTGAAATAATGTGTGTCCATTCAAACACGCAGCTCATGCAAGCCACACATCTCCAAGCTGACAGGGTGTTGGTCCTTGTGCTGTTCCCTTTGACCTGGGTGAGTGCACCCTCTTACCCTAAAGGAAGTTGAAGGTGCTCTGGGGGTCTTGGGATTGATGGAGGTGAAACTCTAACAAGTGTTTGTGCACATATACCCACATACTTGAATAACAAAGGGTCAGGTTGTTCATGTAAGAACTCGTACTTTCTGGTTTGTTTTTCCTGCAGACAACCACAACCCAGGCCCAATGCCAGACCTGAGCAGGAGGATGTTGGCCCTATGTAAGCTCCATGTTGGTGCTTACACATGGTTTGGGGATTGAGCACTAATAAAATAACTAGGAAAGTACTTTTACTGAGAGTGGTATTAAAGTTGAGAAACACTATTCTGACAGTAGTGATGTCATTCCTGGGACCCCCTAATCTAAATTATACATGGGACTCAAGTGAACAATTGTACAGATACATGCATATTTGCTCTAGGATGTGTGTATTCTTACACCCAACAAATATAAACACACTTGCATATACACATACATGCACTTGTACTCAGTAATTCCCACCTACATGCTCAAAATAAAGCATTGCCTTTGTCGTCCTGGAAGTAGGCAAATCGAGCAGCAGAGTTTTCTCTAAGCTTTGCTGTTGTCCTGCAACAGCTTTTGAATTTTGTGCACCCCTTAAAATCCCCAAAATTCTTGACTTTAGAAATTCAGAGTTTTTGCAACCTTGGCAGGGGAATAATTTTTCAGGCCTCTACGACACATCTCATTTAATTTGTTTGAGCATATAGCAAGTTGTACTCACTAGAAAAGTTTAAAGAAAGCCGCATTTTTATTTTATTTTTTTCAGTAGCATATTCTACCCATTAGACAATTTTGTGGCAATATGGCTTTCAGATCTTTTCATCATTTCCAAAAAACGGCAGATCAAAATATAGGGTTGGAAGTCTTATCGAAACTGTATTGGTACCAAACAAGTGTTTCAAGTCTTGCCTCCAGCAGTTTTTATCCTTTGAGGGCCGATTGAAATTTTTGTGTATGACAGAGGCATTCCTATGTTTCAAATATCGGTCATTTTAGCTGAGTGATCAGATCACAGAACAAGTAATCCCTTATGGCTTGTAATGGCAACAGCATGCTCCTGTTGGCATTGTGCTGCGCTTGTGATTAGTTACTACTGGGAGCGTTGTGTAGCTTCACCATCAGGAGCCAATCATTGATCTGTTTAGTGATCTGTTGCTCCATGTTTTATAATTATTGGCATTTAAAATCTCCCCCCCCCCACACAAAGTGCTGTTCAACTGATGTTTTCCCAACTTCTTTTTCTCTACAGGCTGCTAGTTAGTGCCTCCCAGGATGGCAAGCTTATCATCTGGGACAGCTATACCACAAACAAGGTGCGTGATACAACGTGAACTCTGGTTTACAATAGAAACAGTAATAACTGTTACACCGCTGTTCAGCTTATGATCTTTTGGTAATTGTTTAGCAAAGATTGAAGTAAATAATTCTCACATTTAGTTATTCAGTGTCCAATTTGCGAATGCAAATATCCTTGGTGCCTCCAAGGTATTGAGTGTGTGCCCTGTGCAATAATGAAGTCAAATTTGTTGAAATTGTACAGGCTATTCCTTTCTAATCAGCTGTTGTGCCTGATTTTCTGCATTTTATGGGATTAAAACCTTGCAATGAGAGCGATATGGAGGCTGCCATTTCTGACCTAAACTTGCTAGTGACTTTTTTATCTATAACCCCAGTGTGCTGTGACCAAGAACAAGCAGGTAGTCGGTTAAGTAATTGCTTACCAAGGACTCAAATTTGGAAGCCTTTAAACTGGCATAGCAACCAGATAAAATGACACGTGGGAGCCTATTCAACATCTTTGTACAGGTTTACCCAGCCTTTCAGTGGTGTAAACCAGCTGATAAGAGCAATAATGTGTAGCAGGTTGCAGAAACCAATGTTTCAGTCTAATGTATGCAAATCAGTGGAAAAATGTATTGGGAGTTACCTTGGTGAGCAAGCTTAAATGGGTAAAAAAAGTAACCCTTTTCTAACCAGCCTGTTTAGATTCACCCCCTTCCTGTCTAAGGGTAAAACAAATGTTAATGCCTAAGCACAAATTTGCAACTTTGACATGTGTTGGTAAAACTAATAAATATATATAAATAAATAATAATAAATCTATATATATATCACTGAAGACTCTGCAGTAGGAACCAAGGACTGGATGATTGGAAACCAAGGATCTTCATTGAAGGACCCTATATGAACGAAATCCTGGAACAGTGTACCAAACCCAGATCTCCCAAAACGTCCACCCCAAATCCAACGAATGGAAGAGATGGTGATAAAGCCCCTTAAGGGAATGAAGGCACAACGGAACTGCTCCGAAAAAACCCTCAAAAAAAAATGTGGGCAATATGGGGAGTGGCGAAAACCAAGCCATACGCGTTTCATCCTACAGGACTTCAACTGGGGCATTAGACAATACATTTTACAATAAAACCTTTTATACCTTTTGACCTGCACTACTGGGGCTCTGTTTTTTCTTATTTACCCATATGTCCTTTGGAGCTTTTTTTCGGAGCAGTTCCGTTGTGCCTTCATTCCCTTAAGGTGCTTTATCACCATCTCAACATCTCTTCCATTCGTTGGATTTGGGGTGGAAACCCTGGGAGATCCAGTTTTGGTACACTGTTCCAGGATTTCGTTCATCTAGGGTGCTTCATTGAAGATCCTTTGTTTCAAATCATCCAGTCTGTAGTTCCTACTGCAGAGTCTTCAGTGAAGCCGAGCTGATTTGCCCCAAGATTTCTCATGTCTACATGATCTGCTGTCGCTGACGGGTAGATCTATTGGTTGTGGTAAGCGCATTCACATCTATATTTAGTTGGAAGGAATGACTGTTTGCCTATGAAGATCTATGTGGTCACACATTTGTTTCCTTCATCATTCACAAGTCATATTGATGGACTCATTATCAGTACTCTTTGTTTTCTTTTTTGTTTGTGGATTTATCAACACATTTATTTACTTAATATTGGTTGTTGACACCTTTTACTATAATTTGCCACCAAAAAACAACCTAAAATTCTCCTGCTACACCCCGAAAATAATAGTGCACATTTTGCTTTTTTTTTTTTCATCCTACCTAAAACGGACAAGGATACAAATTAAAAAAATGCTTTGTGTGCGTAGGGACCCACATAACAGGCTTGGGAGTGAGCCCATTCGTGCCCTCATGGCAAGTGGCTTGCTATGGTGGACCCTTGGCAGGGGAAAGGAGCCCAGAATCGGTGGCAGTGGTCAGTGGCTTGGGTAAGAGGAAAAATATTTAGTTTGTCTTTAGGTAGGACCAAAAAAATACTATTGAATCTTGACCCTGCTACGGGTGCAGAGAAAAAAAATCATGCACGTGTGGTATTGCCATGATAGTCAAGCCAAGAGTAGAATTTATTTTGCAGGTTTTTTTTGGTGGTGGATCATAGTAACGTTATAAGGCTAAAAGTTTAACCAGTTAGTCCTTGGATTTTTTTTTTTTCATGTATAAGAAAAATGTCAAACATCTTTTTGCTAGAAAATTACTTAAAACCACCAAACGTGTAAATTTTAAACGTAGGCCCTGCGGGTTAAAATGGTGGCTGTTGCAATTTTTTTTTTCAATAAATGTTTTTCTACTTGAATTGCTGGCAACCGAACTAATCTTTCAAGTAAAAATAACTACACATGGTTTCCAAACATGTAGTTGAAAAACCTATTTCAAAACCACATTATAAGGAAGGTAAATCAACAGTTATGACGACATAGAACCAATGTTCCTGCTAGGAGTCTCCATGTCGTAAAGATTGTGGGTGAAGTGAGACACAAAATGCAATAAGCATCATACTGGTGAAAATAGTGGCCTCCTATCGTGGGTCAAAATAGGTTAAATAAGTATCCATTGACGTAAAAGTAAAAAACTAAGAAGGGAACTTTGTCAGGCAATGCGGGATAAAGGGAGAGCACAGTGCGGGGGGGAAAAAGTGGGTAATTGGAAAAAGATATTGTTGCCCATATTGCCAAACTGTGAGGACGGCCTCAAAATTCACTAGTCAATAGATGGATATCTGATCATGAATCCCCATGTCTTGTATTTCACATGTTTATGGAGGTTACAGGTGAGCTTTTTAACCATAATCCAGTTAAGCTTCATATACACGGGATGTTTTTACAACCTCTCCTGAACATCTGTTTAGCCACGTTTGCATTTGAAGCGTTTAACTTTTTTTTTTTTCTTTAAATGCCCAAAAATTAAAAACGGCTATAAACAAAACATGGGTTACTGCGTTTAGTAGCGTTTGGCTTCGGAAACTTTGGCACCTGAACTAATTTTTTTGCCTTCAGTTTAGCAACTGCGTACATGGGACCTTAAGCTTGCTTTTGATGTATTCAAGTGGTACCACAGGCTGCTTCCAATGTTTTGCCATCTTTATCCTGGCTGCTAGTCATACGCAAAATCAACCGCTTGGAGTTCTTTGGGACCTCCTTTTTTTTTTTTTAACTTTAAGGCACAATTCACACTGCCACAACTTGAGATTCGGCTTGAGTCACATGACATGTGAAATCCCATGTTGGTCAATGAGAGCGGTCTTAATTGGCACTACTGTAGTCGCCCCAACCTTAGAAAAGGTTCTTGTACTAAGTCGAGGCGACTTCTATCCAAACATAGACTTTAATGGAAGTCTCCAAGTCAAATCCTCATTTATATTGTGTTTTTGATTTGACTTTGCTGGGAGATTACCCATGCTTTCCCTGAAAATTGCACTCATGTCGCAGCAAATTGCCAGGAAGTCTCAGGTCGTGGACGTGTATTCCAAGCCTAAACTGCTTCTAAGCCCAGTACAAACAACCCCCTGGGTTGCACAACAAACCTGACTGCTCTGGTTGGAGTTGTTGTACTAACCGTGCAGAGGTTTGCCCAGTGATATCCCCCCGCTGAGCTGTTGTGTTCTGACACGGGTGACGACCCCCACTAGAACACGCCTATAAGTGCCCTCTGCCATTGGCTGAGAGCGCTGAACAAAAGTCGGTCGCTCCTCGGGCCGACTGCTAGCTGTTTTTTTTTCCTCTTATGGCCCGTTGTCTCGTGACATTTGGCCTGTGTGTACGGGTCCATCCTTTTTTTTATTTTTTTTATCAACTTTATTTTTTTTTCAATCCAGAAGGGTTAAACAATCTTAGCTATGACAGTTCCTCTTTATAGAGCGATCTAGGGTCTGTTGGACCCCATATCTCTCCCTTGGCCTCCAAAGCATCAGATCAAACTGAGATTACTGGTTTTAGTCTGATGTAAACAAGCCATTACCAGCAAAGACTACATCCTTTTCACTTCTGGTTTCTGTCATCAAGCAGTGGGAGGAACATCAGTTTCTTTCACTGTCTTAAGAAACTGATGCCACCACTTGTGTCCTGGTCAGGCTCCCAAATAGGATAGAGCACCTGGTAAAAGGGAGGACTCTTTTCCGCCGCCTGTACAGCTACTCTGATCAGTTTTACCTAAAAGAATTGCTGGTTAACCACTTGAGCCCGGACCATTTCGCTGGCCAAAGACCAGGCCACTTTTTGCGATTCGGCACTGCATCGCTTTAACTAACAATTGCGCGGCCACGCAGCGTGGCTCCCAAACAAAATTTAAGTCCTTTTTTTCTCTTATTGTCCATGGACAGACACGGCTCCTTAAATATTGACAAGTGGGTTATGTTCCCTTTTTACAGGAGAGGACTAGGCTGTAACATGTATTTATCGGAGTTGGGCAGTCCCTCCATACATAACCCTCCTCCCTGCAGTATGCAGCCTCAGTTTCCTTTTGCCTAGCAAGGACGACGTATGGCTCCCTTTGGGCACAGCACCTTGAGGAGAAATTTTTATTTTACTTTTTCTTGAATCTTCTTTCAACTGTCGGCTGAGACAGGCTGAATAATATAGATCCTTGTAGTTTACTCAGTCTGACCAGCGAGTGTGGGCACACCTTTGCAAAGAGGCTGGGTCTGCCATGCTATACCCCATGACTCCTGGGGTGGTCGGTGAGCTTTGCTCCGAGGTCCACATATAAATGGGCTGTGGTGTCTCACAGTGGACCGGGCTGACAGCTACCTCCATTTCTGTTGTAGTTCTGTCAGGAATGCGTCAGCGGGTCCTCGCTCGGACGGGTAAGTACAGTCCCTCCAGCTTTGGGTTGATACGGCCGGGCATTCCTGGGGTTTGGGGGTCCTCTTCTCCTCCCTTCCCTGCTCCTTTCCCTTTGCTGCATTGCTAACATTGCCGCTGTCGGGGGCATTTTGCCACCATTTGGCTGGCGCCATTTTGTGGCCGCCTTCTGAACGCTCGGCGGCCATCTTTCAGTAGTCCTGACCCCTCGTGCTGTATCCTACGGCGCACACAGGTCCCTGCAGATGCCGCACAGTTACCTCATGGTTCTTTTCTTCTCCACACGCTGTGTGCTGAAAGTAGACAGCAGCGCTGGGCAGTCTCCTCCTGAGGCGAGTCCCCTGGGTACCCCTGGTCGGCGCAGCAAGTGGGTGAGATGCCCTGAATAGGGCCCTAGGAGCTTCAGTTTGTTTTGCTTGCCGTGACACGTCATACGCTGTTCCCGGTGATGGGGAACAGACTATCAGTGACATGTCAGGGAAAGGACGAGAGATGTTGTGTTTACACTGACATCTCCCCGTTCTTCATCTCTGATCCGACCATGGGACACTGGCGGACCTCAAATCCACGGATCTCGCAACAAGGTCACAAGCGCGCAACCAACCACAGCTCGCAAATTAAAGGGGGCATGTATATATAGGCCCGTTTGCGCAGCCGTGCCATTATGTCGACGTAAACGTGTGTGCGGCTGTCGGGAAGTTGTTAAAAAGAACAATGTCATGACTGTAGCTGCAGTCATGATCCTGGTAAAATCACTTTAAACTGAGGTTTTTTTTTTTGTTACCAATTAGGGACAGTTTTCCTTTTTATATTAGGAGTGATCCTTAAGGCTTTAGAACCACTTTAATCATGTCTCTGTAACCGACTATTTATCATTATCCCCCATATGCATCTCCCACAGCTTGAGTGTAGTGAAGGGTAGCCAAGGATGGATCGATGGTCACAACATCCAGACCCAGGACTCCAAGGAAGATATGCGAATTGCGAGCCTGGCACTAATAAATATTTTGTATTTATTATTGTACAATGAATACTCCACATGAAGTGCTAATAACAGATTATGCAAAGAGGACTGCCCTATTTTAGGAGTGGGCAGAGCTAGCCAGGGATTAGGAAAGACGGGCAGAGTTCTGCTCAATTATCCTACGACTGCCCACTGTTCTCTTGAATGATGGAGTTGTGAAAATTGCAGAGAAAACTACTCTGGGGCAGTGGGAGGACCAGTCACCCTACTGAAAAATTGTCTGCAGTGGGGTTTTAAATGTGAAGTCCATACATCTGCACATTTTATTTTGAGAAATTATGAAATGGATACGAATGTCATGTGTAGCCTTCTGGCAGTATTCAAGGCAGCCTGGCTTTAATCAGCTCTTCCTGCAGCACAGCTCCTGTGATTAATGGCTGAGGGATACAGGAAACAAAGGGCGCTGTAAAGTAAACCTATTATGTAAAAAGTACACTTTGTCTCTTGTGGGAACAAAGTTCATATACCCGAGTTGCCCAGATTAAGAAAAGCATTGCCCGTTCTGCAAGGACTCGACTGCACATCTAGGAGATGAATCCTTGTTCATTAGGATGTGGATTAAATGTACTGTGAAGTGCTTTTCAGCAGTGTTGGTTCACAATCTATAGACTGATAAAGAGCTTGCTGCAGAAAATGGTTCCTGTTGTAATCTGAAGCCTGTACTACAGCAGCTCTAATGTGGTATTTCTAGATGAGCAACTTTTCGCTCCTTCCTGGCATCGGTGATTGGGTTACTTGATGTAACAGAGTTCCTGACCTCCTTTACTTGTGGTTTGCAGCTTCTTCCTGCATCATTCGACACATTCAAGCTTTTAAGAAATGTCTTGGGCTTGAAGTACTTGGCTTGGATTTCATGTTTACAGTTCTTCTATAGGATCATTATTATGGTGAGGTGGCCCAAAAAAAAGTCCTCCTAAAAAAGAATGAACAGCAATGATTTAAAAAAGTTTCAAGTCATAAAATGATTTATTAATTGTAATCACCTCAGGTAGATTTTTTTTTTTTTGCTATTTAAGCACTGCGCTTTAATTGCGTAGTCATGCAGCTCTGTACCCAAACAAGTTATTTCACACAAATTGCTTTCTTTTGGTGTTCTTTGATCACCACTGGGTTTTTTATTTATTTTATTTTTTTTGTGCTTTAAAACCTATCCAATAAAAACATTTAAAATCAAATGTATTCTATTACGTCTTTGGAAAAGCAAAATCCCAGTTGGTGTATATTGATTGCTTTGTGTGAACGTTTTAGCGTCTATAAACTATGGTGTGCATATATACTGGAATTTTTTTTTTTAATGCCAATAATCAACTTCTAATAAAACTACGACTGTGCAGTTGGGAATCTGACACTAAGGACTAGTTTACCCTTGCTTCAAAACATGACTTCGGACAGGCTTTGTTAAAGCTTCCTGAATGCCAGTCCAAGCTCCTGTCACTAAATAAAATGGTTAGCATTCAGTCCTGTTTACACCTTGCTTTTGCGTGTGGTTTTGAGGGAGCTTTGCCATAGACTTATAGAGGCTTTGAAGTACCACTAACTCTACATGGGGTATCATTTTTTTAAGCCAAAGCAAGGTGTAGACAGGACTGTAAGCTAACCATTTTTAGTGATGGGAGCTTTTTGACTAGCCTTCAGAGAGCTTTAACAAAGGCTTTCCGAAGCCTTGTTTTGAAGCAAGTGTAAATGAGCATTAATGGGGTTGTTAAGGTTGATTTTTTTTTTCCTAAATGGGTTCCTTTAACCACTTACCTACTGTGCACCTACACCCCCTTCCTGCCCAGACAAAATATAAGCTTCCCGCACTGCGTCGCTTTAACTGACAATTGCGCGGTCGTGCGACGTGGTTTCCAAACAAAATTGGCGTCCTTTTTTTCCCACAAATAGAGCTTTCTTTTGGTGGTATTTGATCACCTCTGCGGTTTTTATTTTTTGCGCTATAAACAAAAATAGAGCGTCAATTTTTAAAAAAATTCAATATTTTTTCCTTTTTGCTATAATAAATAACCCCAAAAAATATATAAAAAAAATATTTTTTCCCTCAGTTTAGACCGATACGTATTCTTCTACATATTTTTGGTTAAAAAAAAAATGCAATAAGCGTTTATCGGTTGGTTTAAGCAAAATTTATAGCGTTTACAAAATAGGGGATAGTTTATGGCATTTTTTTTTTACTATTAATGGCGGCGATCTGCGATTTTTTTTATTGGGACTGCAACGTTATGGCGGACATTTCGGACACTTTTCTGACATTTTTGGGACCATTTACATTTATACAGTGAAAAATGCTATAAATATGCATTGATTACTGTATAAATGTGACTGGCAGTGAAGGGGTTAACCACTAGGGGGCGGGGAAGGGGTTAAATGTGTGTCCTATGAGTGTTCTAACTGTAGGGGGAGGGGGGGGTGACTGGGGGAGGTGACCGATTGTGTCCCTATGTACAAGGAACACAATCTGTCACCTCTCTCCCTGACAGGGACGTGCAGCGCTGTGTTTACATACAGAGCTGCACGTCCCAGCTCACTTACAGAGCAATCGCGTGTGCCCGGCGGCGATCGTTGCCGCCGGGCACTCGCACGGGATCCCCGCGGAGCGGCGGGTGCGCGCGCCGCCGGCGACGCGCGCCCGCCCGCGGCTTTAAAGGGACATCACGTCATATGACGTGATGTCAGAACAATGGAGTCGTCTGCCCGCCGTCATTTGACGGCGGGCAGATGACAAGTGGTTAAGCTAGTGCATTGTGTTGGTCCACTTTGTCTTTCAATTTCCCTTCTAAATGTTTTTTTTTTCTTTTGTCTGAATTTCTCAGTTCCTGTTCCTCACTAAGGTGTTCAGTAAGCTGTTCTAAATGACTTTCCACCGTTCGGATGATGGTGGAAAGCTTACTGAGGAAAAACAAAAAGTGAGAAATTCAAACAAATAAAAATAAAAGGTAAGTGAACCAACAATGCACTAGCTTAAAGGAACCCATTCAGGAAATAAGACGGACCTTAACAACCCCTTTAACCACTTAAGACCCGGACACATATGCTGCTAAATGACCCAAGGTGTTTTTACAATTCAGCGCACCGTCGCTTTAACAGACAATTGCGCGGTCGTGCGACGTGGCTCCCAAACAAAATTTGCGTCCTTTTCTTCCCACAAATAGCTTTCTTTTGGTGGTATTTGATCGCCTCTGCGATTTTTATTTTTTGCGCTATAAACTAAAATAGAGCGACATTTTTGAAAACACAATTTTTTACTTTTTGTTATAAAAAAAAATCAAATAAACTAAATTTTAGTAAAACATTTAGGCCAAAATGAATTCAGCCACATGTCTTTAGTAAAAAAAAAAAATCGCAATAAAAAAAAATAGCTACCTAGCGGGAACAGCGACACTAATACAGCGATCAGAAAAATGATCGCTTGGTGACGCTGGCAATAGGGAGTAAAAGGGGTTAACTAGGGCAGTGATCAGGGGGGTTAAAACTTTATTAGGGGGGGGTATGGGGGCTATCCTGAACCTAACACTAAATAACTTACACACGGCCTGTCACACTGACACTAAATGCAGTGATTAGATCACTGCATTCAGTGACACTGGGACAGGGGGGTGGGGGGGTGAGCACAAGGGGTTAATGTGTCTGTGTGTGTCAGTCTTGTGTTGGTGCACACTTACTGTGGATGTCTTCTCATCAGCAGCGGTGGGAAACACCGCTGCGATGAGATGACATCATTTCCTCCTCCTGTGTAAACACAGGAGGAGGAAGTGACACGAAGGGGGATCGCTCCCATTGGCTGGGAGCGGGGGGGGGGAGACGGACATCCGCCCGCTCGTCGGCGATCGCTCCCAGAGCCAGGGGGACCGCCGCAGAGGGGGTCCCGATCGGACCTCCGAACCACACAAAGGCGATGACGTAAATATACGCACTTGTGCCTGTACGAGCAATGTTGTGGACGTACATAGGCGTGCGGCGGTCCTTAAGTGGTTAACTGCCGCTGACAGTGATAAGTGTTAACACTAAACACTGTCATGGTACTAATGACACTGGCTGGGAAGGGGTTAAATGTGTGCTTAAAGTGGTTGTAAACCTTAAACATTAAATCTGAACACAGCATTATATACCTGTAGTGTTTTACTTTTCTCTCTCCAAAGCTCTAAGGGCTAGTTTGCATGTGCTTCAAAACATGGCTTCGACACACTTTAAAGCTCTCTTGACATTAGTTAAAGCTCCTGTCACTAAATAAAATGGTTAGCTTAGTCTTGTTTACACCTGCTTTTGCTTGAGGCTTCGATGAGGCTTTGGGGCTTCAAGTGAGCTTTGTTATAGACTTCTATGGGGGCTTTGAAGACTCTTTGAAGCACCACTAAAGCTACATGGGGTGTCATTTTTGAAGCCAAAGCAAAAAGTAGGTGTAAACGGGACTGTAAACTAACCATTTTATTTAGTGGCATGAGCTTTGTTTGGGGTAAAAGGCCAATAACAGCAGCCCCTTTACCTTGTGATCAGCTGTGTCCAATGGCAGCTGATCACGGATGTAAACGCAAGCTGGTCATCGGCTTACGATAAATGGCTCGTGGTGAAGGGACAGCTACACTGATAATCGGAGGGAATGATTTATCCGTTCAGTCCTAAGTGTCCACCAGTATCGTCTCATTGGTGCTTTATAGTGCCACTTCATCGGCGCACATCAGTGCCGGAGAAAATTACCTGTTTGCAAAATTTTATAAAAATGTTATGTTCAAAATTTTCTTTTAGCCTTGTTTGCCACCAAAAGAAATCTCTATTTGTGTGAAAAATGATAAAAACCTCATATGGGTACAGTGTTGCATGACCGTGCAATTGTCATTCAAAGTGGCGGTGCTGAAAATTTGGTAAGAATCGCGTAAAGATGCCCAGTAGGCAAGTGGTTTAAAGAGCATCCAAACAAAGTTGACAAATGTATTAATAAAATATGTTCCAGTCCTCCGCTTTGCTAGCTAATAAAGGGGCCTGTTTGGAGCTTTTAATCAAAGCCAAATATGAGTCTGCATGGTTCAGTAATACTTTAACCTTTGAAAGCACAGGCAATGGGACATGCGTATAGCCATGTAGAGTATACTTGGAGGCAAGATGTTGGCAATATGGATGAAGTCCAATGGACAGCTGTATTGGAGGCAGTACCAGCCGTCTCTACCTCTCCTTCTCAGAGATTGACAGTTTTTCATATTACACTCTGTCTACTATACCACACAAATTATGTTCTGCGATAGAACTGAATGTTGTCCTAGGTGCTTCAGCACCGGAAGCGCTGTTTAAATACTGGTCTAGCATTTTTCCTCTGGCACAATATTCTTTCATTACCCTCAGATCCTAAAGTTGCACTATTGAGCATCATATTTTAGGACTTTATACCACTGTTCTAGCTAATGCTGCCTCCTCTATTTCCAATGGTGAAATGCTGTTAATGCCGTATTTTAGAGAGTAGTTGATTTATAGGGGCTGTCCAAAAATGTTTGCAGTATGGTCCCTGGTTATCCTCCATCACTTCTCTATCATTCAGCTGACCTGCTTTAAAGTGGTTGTAAACCCTTTGGGAGAACGTGCACCTACAGGTAAGCCTAGATTAAGGCTTGCCTGTAGGTGCTTGCAATATCTGCGAGACATACACGGTCTCGGATATTTGCAATTTCCCCAAGTGACACCTTCGGCGCATGCGCCGTCTTGAAAGGGCACGCTGTTTAAGCCAGGGTCATGCCGTTAAAGGCGGGAGTAACGTCATGCGAACCCGGCCAGTCACAGATCCGGAGTTTGTGGCTCCCGGAAGAAGAGGTGTAAAGAATGGGTGCTCGCTGCCATGGAGAATACAGTGACATTGCAGGCTTCTCCTGCAGGTAAGTGTCACATAATGGGCTACTATAAGATGCATAGTAGTCCATTATGCTTTACCTTGCAGGGCGGCATAGAGGAAGTAAACCTTATCAGGGGTTGTTTCCTCTTTAACCACTTGCTTACTGGGCACATAAACCCCCTTCGTGCCCAGGCGAAATTTCAGCTTCCGGCACTGCGTCGATTTAACTGACAATTGCGCGGTCGTGCGACTTGGCGTCCCTTTTTTCCCCACAAATATAGCTTTCTTTTGGTGGTATTTGATCGCCCGTGCGGTTTTTATTTTTTGCGTTATAATGAAAAAAAGAGCGACAATTTAAAAATATATATATATTTTTTACTTGTTGCTATAATAAATATCCCATTTTTTTTATTTTTTTTTTATATATTTTTTTCTCAGTTAAGGCCGATACGTATTCTTCTACGTATTTTTGTAAAAAAAAAAATCACAATAAGTGACTGCTTTGCGCAAAAGTTATAGCACCTACAAAATAGGGGACATAATTATGATTTTTTTTTTATATTTTTTTTTTACTAGTAATGGCGGCGATCTGCGATTTTTATTGGGACTGCGATATTGCGACGGACACATCGGACACTTTTGACACATTTTTGGCGCCATTCACATTTATACAGCGACCAGTGCTATAAAAATGCATTAATTACTGTATAAATGTGACTGGCATTGAAGGGGTTAACACTAGGGGGAGAAGGGGTTAAATGTATTGCCCGGGTGTGTTCTAACTGTATTCGGGGAGGGGGGTGACTGGGGGAGGTGACCGATGCTGTCTCCCTATGTACAAGAGAAACAGCATCTGTCACCTCACTGACAGGACGTGAAGCTCTGTGTTTACACTCAGAGCTCCACGTCCCTGCTCTCTCACCGACGATCGCGTGTACCTGACGGACATCGCGGCCGCCGGGTACACGCATCGGATCCTCGGTGATGCGTCGGGACTGTTTTTCCCCGCCGCGCGCCACCCTGTGGCGCGCGCGGGGAATTACAAGCAAATCACGTCCAAAGACGTGACCCCGGCGCCTCAGGTCCGCGCTGTTCACGTATTTTAATAGCGCGGACCTGAAGTGGTTAAGGATAACTTAAGAGGTCATTAGTTTGTCACAGACCAAAATGTGCTAGAAGTGGGACAAACGAGACTCCTTTTCCGAGGGTATATTCAAATTTGTGGAACGCATTGAAAAGGGACTATGTTGAAAAATGATGTAATTGTATGTTCTCTGCTGTTCTAATAAATTATAGAAATAATGCAGATAATTGACTTTGAATTTATTGCAGTGCAACTTCGGTCTGTTGTGACTTCCATTTTAGGCCCAAGAATAAGATGAGTTCTCTGTATCCTCCGGGATTACTGGATGTAACATGAGTGAAAAGTCAGCTGTGAATATCTTCTAGTCTTTTATAATCCCCTAAAGCTTACTTTTTTTGTTCATAAAATGAATTAAAACATCTAATGTAAAATGTATGTAGTGGCACTTTAAAGATAGTAGGCGGAGACTTGTAAATCATCCTTTATTGCCCTTGTGGGCTTGTTTGTAGAACAGATCCATTTTAAATATAACATCCTTTTTATCGCTTCTGCAATTTATTCATTTGTCTAGTGCTGACACATTTTGCAAATGTTGAACCATTGATAACCATTGCTGCCCCTAATGAGCTTTTTTCCTGCCAGAGTCAAAACAGCCTTTCATAGATTGAATGACTATTAACCGAACTCTGTGTTAGAATATACAATTGAATCTGAACACCTAGTGAAAATATGCACAGATTGGCAAAAAGATTCCTAGCAGGAACTCTGCCTCAAACCCGAATGATGCACAGCACCAGGCCTGAAAACACTGCTGCTTGGTAAATGGATGTTTAGTGGTTTTTTTCAGCTACCCCTGAACTCTCCTGTTATCTTATCAGTACATGTATACGGACAGGGTCATTTACTTGTTTCCAGGCAGTTGAGTCTAGAAAGCAAAAAATGCGTTCAGGACGGAAGTTCAGAGGCATTTGAAGCGCCAAATGTCTGTAACAGCTTGTAAACGTGGTAACTCGCATTTAGCCATGTTTTTAGTTTACAGGTGTTTTAAAGAGATACATTTTTGACTTTTTTTTTTTTTTTTTTTTTTTAGATACGGCAAAAGGGAAGCTTTTAAACATTGTTTTCTATCTGTCAAGTTAGATTGTTCAGGGAAGGTTTTAAAACATCCATTGAGAATGAAGCCTTAGGTCCCTTTCACATGGATGGCTATTCTGTCGCAGTTAAAAGCATGTTTATTTTCTGCTGAAATTCAAGACTCCAGGCACAGCTGCATTTGTACAGTGCGATTAGTTGCGTTTAGCTGTGGCACGATATTGAACAGGGATCCGACTTGGATCCCTGCCAATACCAAGCACTGTGTTTGGTATGAATCTTGAGGGGGAACTCCACGTCAAATTTCAAATAAAAAAACGGCATGGGTTCCCCCTCTAAGAGCATACCAGGCCCTTGGGTCTGCTATGGATTTTAAGGGGGGCCCCCGTACACTGAAAAAATGGCGTGGGGTCACCCCAAAATCCATACCGCACCCTTATCGGAGCACGCAGCCTGGTCAGGAAAGGGGATGGACGAGCGAGTGGCCCCCCTCCTTGACCGTACTAGGCCCCAAGCCCTTAACATGGGGGGGGGCACCGTGTCCCCATGTTAAGGACAGGGCCTCTTCCCGACAACCCTGGCCGTTGGTTGTCGGTCTTTGGGCAGGGAGCTTATCTGAATCCTGGAGCCCCCCCACCCTAGGTGAATTAGTATGGTACATCGTAGCCCTAACCATTCACCTGGAGGAAAATAAATGTCAAAACACACTCAGTCATTTATTAGGCAGCTCCGGGGGGTCGTCTTCCGACTTTGGAGGTCTCTTCTGCCGGGCTTCTCCGCTGTCTTCTTGCAGCTCTTTTACGGGGGGGGGCGGTCTTCTGTTGTCGTCCCTCCTCTTCGTTGTTGACACGTTGCTTCCTCCCGCTGTAATCCCGCGTGCACACCGATTTTATAGGCCTCTTATGACGCCACAGTCCCATCATGCTCCGGGTGGTGACAAAATAAGTTGGTGGATATCACCCGGTGACCCAGGGTAAAGGTGTGTTATACGCTAATAAATTGTTTGTGTGTGTTAGGGTTGTCCTAATACCACTTTTTAGGACCGAGTACACATACCGATACTTTTTTTCCAAGTAGTCGCCGATACCGAATACCAATACTTTTTTTTAAATGTCCCCCACAAGTGCAGCCATGTCCCCCACACCTAGCCACCGCCGCCTGGGGAAAATCACAGCATTTGAATAGCTGTAGTGTTCCCGCCCGCATAGACACTCCCCCTTGCTCGGGATTGGACAGATCACGATCACCCATCTAATCCCGAGCAAGGGGGAGTGTCTATATGGGCGGGAACACTACAGCTATTCAAATGAATGCTGTGATGTTCCCGCACAATGTTTAACCCATGCGGCGGCGGGTTTCGATGCGGCGGGGGGGGGGGTATTCTATTCTGGTATCGGGGGTATTTGCGGGAGTACAAGCAAATACTCGGTACCGATACTGTTATCGGGACAACCCCAGTGTGTATATATTGTACAGGACGGCGGGGTTGGGTGCTATACGGCACCACTGTTTGGACTATGGTCCATCTAAATAGAGGTAGAAGGTTCAGGGGGTCACCCAAAAGTGGGTGGAAAGTTCCAGGCAGGCGCTAATTCAGAGAGGACTGGCTCGCAGTCTTTATCTTAATAAAGTAGTTTGGGGCCTGGAATTTTGGAGGCTCCAAAGTGTTATTTGGGTGGGACGGAGCCTCCACTCCTAAACCTTGGGAGCCAGCGCACATGGTGTTAACGCTCCCAGAGAACCACCCATTAAAGCAGGAAGTGGTGCTGGAGGTGGTGAGTGAGTTTGGAGAGTGCACCTGATAAGGACAAGATGGAAGTCTGCTAGCTGCACAGTGAGGACTTTTGGAGTGCAGGGGATGAGGACTTGTCTTCCCACAAACCGTATGTCGTTTACTTTCACTGTTTTGTGCTGGCAATAAGCAGACTTTTTGTTGACGCTGGAGCCAAGCGGACTTTTAAGTTCGTTTTCTGTCATGCTGAGAAAGCCTGGTTTTTGCTTTTCTGTAAATAAAAACCCCTTTTTTTTTAACGGTTTAAGCACTGAATCCCTGCTGAGCTATAGCCCCCAAACGTTACTGTGTATGTATGTATACGTGTGTGTGTGTGTATATGTGTATATGTGTATATATATATATATATATATATATATATATATATATATATATATATATATATTACACACACACACCCACTAAATAAAAAGCATCTGTTACAGGTGTGATTTTAAACCTGTAACCGAGTAGCAGTTCAGTTACTTGCATTTCATAAATAAGTTTGCAGTGTTTTTTCTTTTCCCTTTACAAGGTTGAATCTACAACATTTACACTGACTTGCACAATCTAATCATGCTTTGTAAGTGCCGGTTCAGACTAGTGCAACTTGAGGCACACAGTCGAAGAAAAAAACATTATATTCAAGTGTCCTTTCTTATCACACTGACACAGTATCGTGCAACTTTGGAAAAGGTTCCTGTGCTACATTGGTGCAATTTTTAGTGTGATTTGTCTCATAGAGTATGTATAATCGCACTACATAATAGCACTGAAAATCGCATTAAAATTACATTGCAACATAGGATGAATGGAAATGGAGTCATTCCATTGTCACAAGTTCTTTATTTTCAAGCCTCTTGGAAAATGACCTTTGGTTGTAGGAGACACCAACTCCCTGACATTTCTCCAGTTTTGTAAAATATTCTAGCTTGTTACAAAATTATACCTGATGCTATAGAAACAAAATTATACCTGATGCTATAGAATCAACCATACAACTTACAAGGAAACCTGCAATTGGAGAAACACCTGCTACTCCTACCATCTTAAAGTGCCTGGTGGTCCTACTGTGACCCTCTTGCCTAAAACGGTCCCTAAGCCAAAACAAGCATCTTAATGAAAATGTAACTTTCCTAATCTGCATACTTGTCCAGGATTGGATGGTTGACGGTGGTATCCCCATAGTCCTCCAACCAAAGTCCAGTCTACCTTAACATTTATCCTATTGGAACTGAAGTAAAAGTTTTGCGTACATAGATTTTAGTAGTGTGCAATCAATTTCTTGGGGAGGAGGGGCCTTAAGCATGGCTGCTGAAAAAATCGGAAAGAACCACACCGTTTAGTTCAATATAGGAAGCAAGACGCATCTAACGTCAAACCTCATCTGTGACCATCTTTCTTCTTTTCTTAGGTTCATGCAATTCCCCTGCGCTCTTCTTGGGTGATGACCTGTGCATATGCCCCATCTGGAAACTATGTGGCCTGTGGTGGTCTTGATAACATTTGTTCAATTTACAACCTAAAAACTCGTGAAGGAAATGTGCGAGTTAGCCGTGAGTTGGCTGGGCACACAGGTGAGTTTGAATCATAAAGCATAGCTAGAGAATGATATGACTGTGGGGACAGATGTGGATTTTTCCACAGCTGCTCTAATACATCCATCCTGAGATTTTGCTTTGTGGCAACTGAGGTTCCTTTTGGTGTTGTAATATGTGTAGCCTCTGACATTCGTTCACCTTTTTATAGCAGTTGCCTTTAAAGAGTAACTGTACTTATGAAGTAGAACGACAGTTACAGATGTAATATTATTGGGCTCAATGAATATAGAATAGAATAAGAATAGAATAGAATAAGGGCAAATAGGCACTCAATAAGGGGAAATAAGAGCATTGTACCATGTCTTCCTCGGAAGCCAATTCTGAAAAAAATGCTCCCATAAGATTTGTATCAAAATCAAATGATTCAGGTATCTAAGATATGCCAACATCTAGTGTATCGTGTATAGCTCAAAATTAGCCCAAGGTAACAAGGTGAATCTCAAACGATGGGTTTATAATTCCGAGGTATATGTATAAGCTGCCACTAAATAAAATATAATTAAAGATATCATTAAGATTCACCACAAGATGCTGCTAGGTGTGCTGGCTCTAACATACTGGCACATCTAAGCATACCTGCCATATATCTAGGAACACGGGAGCTGTGCTGTTCCAGTAAGCTTTTGCAGCTATAAGTCTTCCTCCAGCTGTAGATAACAAAGGAGATGGAAAACTAAACCCACAGAGAGCTAAGCCAGTTCCCATGATGATGGCCATTGAATATTCTCCCCAGTCACGCACTAGAAGGGGAGCTTGCCCAGGTAGTAATTGCTGCCAGTCACCACCTCCTTTGTCTTGCGCAGGCCCAGTGGTAGCAGCTGGGCTACTTGATGTAATAGGCCAGTTTTGGCACAACTCGATGTCAGGCAGTAGGGGTATTTATGATGGGCTGCGGAGGTGGCGAGTGGTGGATATTTTTCCCTGGGTAAGCTCCCTTTATTGTGCGTGTTATCTACAGCTGATGGAGGACTTATATCTGCATGTTTTTACAGGAACACGGCTGCCCTCTGGTGCAAAGTCCCCATTTGAGATTCAGCCTGTTATCTGGGCTAATTTATGAGCTAAATCTGGTATACTAATCTCTAGAGGTTGTGTAGAACAAAAAGTACCCCCCAATACTATGGGAAGTTATAGGCAGACTTTAATTGACACTTACAGGCATACCCCACTTTTAAGTACACAATGGTGTTTATTTACTAAAGCTGGAAAGTGCAAAAATCAGGCTCACTTCTGCACAGAAACCAATGCGTTTCCAGGTTTTATTACAAAAGCTTTTTTGAACAAGCTGGAGTTAAAAGCTCATTGGTTTCTATGCAGACGTAAACCTGATTTCTTTCTCGTACATCACGGGACACAGAGCGGCATATTCATTACTATGTGGGTTATATGGAGTACCTTCAGGTGTGGACACTGGCAATCTTCAAACAGGAAGTCCCCTCCCTATATAACCCCCTCCCCTAGAGGGAGTCCCTCAGTTTTTTCGCCAGTGTCTTAGGTGTTGGTCACGGAATAGCTTTGCTCCACATCCTTGGGATTAAGGGCGGGCTAACCGGATCTGTCCAAGGAGCCTCAGTGCCAAGGTGGACAGTACCCGGGCCCCAGACCGTGGGGTTTTGCCTATAATGCTCCTCTTTGGAGGGCTGGACCCTGGGCCCAGGACTTGGAGTTTGCAAAACCATAGAGTTCCTGTTTGCCAGGGTGCTATATAGGTCCAGGACAGTGGGTACCTTCATAGGACCCCAGGGCCTGAAGGTCTACTACGCTACCCACGGAGATGGGAGAAGATTGGATCAGTTTGCTGGTCAAACATCCTGCAGCATGGAGCAGGTAAGGGGGAGCCTGCGGGACTTGGTTTGACAGCAGGCTCCCCGGGGTAACCTAAAAGGGGGGATAGCCTAAGTATGCTCTGCATGGGCAACCGTGATCACTATGTCTAAAAGACAGGATGACACCCTTTCTCCCCCCATCACTAGGCCCCCCTGTTTAAATATGTGTTGCTAGCTAACCTGCTGTTTCTTCCTAGGGCTAGTAAGGATCCCTAGGGGCCTTGAGAGAGTCCTACCTGGCCGGGGGTTTGAATCTGCCGCCTGTTTCTGCGTGCCTGGATCTCCAGCAGCGCGGCTCCTCCATGTTCCTCCTGTTTCCGGCATACGCGCGCGCGCACGTCTTATTGACGTTTTTTTTTCGCGCCGTCCAGACAGGAGGGCGGGGGGGGGCGGGCCTGCAGCGTCATACAGGGGCGCGCCTTTGTGCTGTTATAGACAGCAGGCTTTGTCAGTGCTCAGTCTGAGGCTGATCTTTCAAGGAGAGGACGCAGAGCGGCAGAACAGTGACTCCCGGTGGCGGAAGAGGGGTAGTACATGTGGACTTTGTTCCAATGCCTTTATTGTTAAGCCAAGAATCCCCCTTATTTTGCAGCAGGTTGGAGGCTGGCAAACTTAAAGTAGGGTCACTGTATGTTGTCAAGGAAAATATATAATATATAATATATAATTATTTAAAAAAAAAAAGAAAAAACCAACATACGGGCCCATCAGTTTTTGGGGACACTAAGTGATCTATTCTCCCCTAAACTCTGAAATTTGTACTCCTGCCCACTACAGTCTGTTGTGTGGGCGGAGTCCCTCGATTTTGTATTATGGCTTCCAAGGGTTCGGGGTCAAAGGGTACAAAAAAGACCAAAAAACAAAAGGGTTCCCTTTCTGATTCTGATATGCCGATTCTTTCCCCGCAGCTTATTAATTTAAGGAGCGCCTTGGATGAGCCATTAGGGGGATCTGGTGCGGAGGCTGGCCCAGATCAGCCCAGCCCTGTGTTTATCACAGAGGAGATGCTAGCCGTATCCCTAGGGGGGCTAGAAGAGAGAATAGCGGCATTGATCGCTAGAGCTATTCCTGGTAAGAAACGGGTTAGATCCCCATCACCAGGGGGTGTATCCTCAGATGCTGAGATTCTCTCTCCGGAGGAATTAGAATCACAGGAGGATCAACTGGACCTGAACCAAGAGGGTTCAGGGATGGAGGGGTCTACCTCTGAGGAACCATTTTCAGACTCCCAGACAGAGAGACTGTGGGTACAGTCTTTGACGGACATGGTCCGCTCGGCATTTAGTTTACCATTGCCAGAACCTCAGGTTCCTCCGGTATCCTCTCTGGGCTCTTTGAAAGCCCCGTTAAGCAACGCAGTTTTTCCGGTCCATCCTCTCTTGGAGGAATTGATCTTTCGGGATTGGGTACGGCCGGACAGGATTTTTCTGCCACCGAAAAGATTTGCGGTCATTTATCCCATGGAGGAAAAATTCTCCAAGAAGTGGAGGCTCCCAATAGTGGATGCAGCCATCTCGTGTGTGAATAAATCACTAACTTGCCCGGTGGAAAACATACATATGTTTAAAGATCCGGTTGATAAAAGATTAGAGACACTTTTAAAAGCATCCTTTGCTACGGCAGGAGCAGTGGTGCAGCCAGCGGTAGCTGCAATTGGAGTTTGTCAGGCATTAAAAGACCAGACAAAAGAGATGTTAAAGGACATGCCTACCCAACAAGCAGAGGAGTTTGCTGACATTCCCAGAGCTCTGTGTTTCGCGGTAGATGCTATAAAAGATTCCATCCAGCAGGCTTCTCGTTTATCACTATGTTTGGTGCACATGAGAAGGCTCTTATGGTTGAAGAACTGGGCGGCGGAGCCCCCATGCAAAAAGCTTCTGGCAGGATTTCCCTTCCATGGAGGACGACTCTTCGGAGAAGATCTGGATAAATATATTCAGACTATTTCAAATGGCAAGAGTACCCTTTTACCGGTCAAAAAGACATTCCGGGCTCCTACATTTAGGAGGCAGTTTTTTCCTGTCTCGGGGCCCTCTAATTCCAGGCAGTATCGACGGCCGCCTGCACGATCCAACGTTATCAGTAGATCGCAAGGACAGACCCCTGGGGGTAAGAAGCCGTGGTATCGCAAGCCGTCAAAGACAGCCCCTAAGTCTGCATTATGAAGGGGCGCCCCCACTCTCAAGGGTGGGGGGAAGGCTTCGTCTCTTCTCAGAAGTTTGGGAAGCCAAGATCCCCGACAATTGGGTCCGGGCATCTGTAACCACAGGTTACAGACTGGAGTTTCTAAGATATCCTCCGCCTCATTTTCAAGAATCAAGGCTACCAAGGGATCCAGCAAGGAAGGCCTCAATGCTGGCAGCTTTGGATCACCTGCTTTGCCAGGACGTAATTATAGAAGTGCCAGCCCAAGAGCAAGGCCTAGGTTTCTATTCCAATCTCTTTGTCATACCAAAGCCCAACGGCGATGTCAGGCCAATCTTGGACCTAAAGAGGTTAAACGGTTATCTAAGGGTGCGTTCCTTCCGGATGGAATCCATCCGGTCAGCAGCCGCCGCGCTTCAGAAAGACGATTTTCTGGCCTCCATAGACATAAAAGATGCTTACCTTCATGTACCAATCTTTCAGGCGCATCAAAGGTTTTTACGCTTCGCGGTGGGGCAGCGACACTTCCAATTCAGGGCGCTCCCTTTCGGGCTGGCCACGGCCCCCCGGGTATTCACGAAGATTCTAGCCCCAGTTCTGGCCAATTTAAGGATCCAAGGAGTCACAGTCCTAGCATACTTGGACGACCTTTTAATCATAGATCACTCACGGACGGGTCTGCAAAAGGCAGTAAACCTCACGGTTCGGTACCTCGAAGAATTCGGCTGGGTCCTAAACCAGGGAAAGTCAGCATTCCAGCCTACAAAGCAGTTGGAATACCTCGGCATGAGGTTAGACACAGAACATCAAAAGGTGTTCTTGCCCCTTGTAAAGATCAAGGCGATCAAGGGGTTGGTTCAGTTGGTTGTAAACAAGAAAAGACCAACTATTCGCCTGTGTATGCGATTACTAGGCAAGCTAGTGGCCACATTCGAGGCAGTACCATACGCTCAGATCCACACTCGCGTCCTACAGGCAGCCATTCTAGCAGCCTGGGGCAAGAGGGCACATGCCTTAGAGTCCCCTTTGACGCTATCATCAAGGGTCCGACAAAGCCTGGCCTGGTGGTTGAACCCTCAGAACCTTCTAAAGGGAAGATCCTTCAGCCCTGTTGTCTGGAAGGTAGTTACCACAGACGCCAGCCTGGCAGGCTGGGGGGCGGTCTTCGAGGGGTTCTCCCGCCAGGGAACTTGGGTGAAAGCAGAGAGGCAGCTCCCCATCAATATCTTGGAAATCAGAGCTGCTCGCCTAGCCCTGTTGGCGTGGACCTCCAGATTAAAGGGGTTCCCGGTGAGAATCCAGTCAGACAATGCCACGGCGGTGGCATACATAAACCACCAAGGGGGAACCAGGAGCCAGGCCGCTCAAAGGGAAGTGAACTTGATTTTTCAATGGGCAGAGGTTCATGTACCCTGCATTTCAGCGATATTCATTCCCGGAGTGGACAACCTGCAGGCAGACTTCTTAAGTCGCCAGAGTCTGTTGCCAGGGGAGTGGTCTCTGCATCCCCAGGTCTTTCAGACAATCTGCCAGAGGTGGGGAACGCCAGACGTAGATATAATGGCATCCAGGTTCAACAAGAAACTAGACAGGTTCGTGTCGCGAGCGAGGGATCCTATGGCCTGCGGAACCGATGCGTTGGTTTGCCCTTGGCATCAATTCAAACTTCTATATGCGTTCCCTCCGCTACAGTTACTCCCCCGCCTGTTGCGCAAGATCAGAGTGGAGCACAAGCCAGTCATTCTAATAGCTCCAGCTTGGCCCCGGAGGGCTTGGTACTCACTAGTCCTGAATATGGCAGTGGGAGACCCTTGGACTCTTCCTCTACAACCAGACCTACTCTCACAAGGCCCGATCCTCCACCCTACATTACAGCGTCTAAATTTGACGGCCTGGAGGCTGAATCCCTGATTCTCAGGGGTAGGGGTCTGTCTAGGCAGGTAATCCCTACCCTGATTAAGGCTAGAAAGCCGGTCTCCAGGGTAATTTATTACAGGGTGTGGAGGAACTATATAGGCTGGTGTGAATCCAAAAGATGGAATTGCCGCAAATATACTATTGATAGGGTGTTAAGTTTTCTCCAGCTAGGAGTGGATAAAGGCCTGGCACTAAGCACAATCAAAGGACAGATCTCAGCTCTGTCAGTGTGGTTTCAGAGGCCGCTGGCCACCCACTCGCTGGTAAAGACCTTCTTACAGGGGGTCTTGCGTATTAATCCTCCTGTCAAGTCACCAGTTTGTCCTTGGGACCTAAATCTTGTCCTGTCCACTCTACAGAAACAGCCTTTTGAGCCTTTGGCTGAGATTCCTTTACTCTTACTGACAAGAAAACTGGTTTTCTTGGTCGCCATAGTTTCGGCCAGAAGAGTGTCAGAATTAGCAGCCTTATCGTGTAAGGAACCATATCTTGTTCTGCATAAGGACAGGGCAGTTCTCCGGCCCCATCCTTCCTTTCTACCAAAGGTTATATCCAAATTTCACTTAAACCAGGATTTGGTACTTCCATCCTTCTTTCCAAAACCTACATCTAGAAAGGAGGGGTTGCTGCATACCTTGGATATTGTCCGGGCCATGAAGGCCTATCTTAAAGCTACGGAAAAGATCCGGAAAACAGATGTGTTATTCGTTCTACCAGATGGCCCCAAGAAGGGGCAGGCAGCTGCAAAATCCACCATCTCGAGATGGATTAGACAATTAATCATTCAAGCCTACGGATTGAAGAGGTTGCCCCCTCCGTTGTCGGTAAAGGCCCATTCTACCAGGGCCATGGGCGCCTCTTGGGCAGCACACCATCAGATCTCTATGGCTCAGATATGCAAGGCGGCAACGTGGTCATCAGTCCACACGTTTACAAGGTTTTATCAACTAGACGTGAGAAGAAATGCGGATACTGCCTTTGGTCAGGCAGTACTACAGGCTGCAGTTTGAAATCCTCGGGATCAGAAACACCCTTGGTTATATAAAAAAAAAAAAAAAAAAAAAGAAAAAGGTTCTTCTTTCTTGACTAATTTGGAAATATTATTATGATTTGAGTTTAGCTCTAAATTGAATCCTTCTTTGGAAGATGTCTCCCTCCCCTCATTAAAGCATTGCTTTCGGACATCCCACATAGTAATGAATATGCCGCTCTGTGTCCCGTGATGTACGAGAAAGAAAAAGGGATTTTTAAATACAGCTTACCTGTAAAATCCTTTTCTTGGAGTACATCACGGGACACAGAGCTCCCACCCCTCTTTTGGGTGACCATTTTGGGAGGCATACTGCTTGCTACAAAACTGAGGGACTCCCTCTAGGGGAGGGGGTTATATAGGGAGGGGACTTCCTGTTTGAAGATTGCCAGTGTCCACACCTGAAGGTACTCCATATAACCCACATAGTAATGAATATGCCGCTCTGTGTCCCGTGATGTACTCCAAGAAAAGGATTTTACAGGTAAGCTGTATTTAAAAATCCCTTTTTCTTTCTCGTACATCACGGGACACAGAGCAGCATATTCATTACTATACGGGTTATATGGAGTACCTGTATAGTAATGAATATGCTGCTCTGTGTCCCGTGATGTACTCCAAGAAAAAGATTTTACAGGTAAGCTGTATTAAAAATCTATTTTTTATCTATCTGGGCCAGACAAATGCATCACTGCAGGCAGTGATGAGGATAATGGGTGATTTTGGCAGCTTCTCGGGTTTCGCTATTAACTGGTCCAAGTCAACTTTGATGCCTGTGGACAAGCTGGAGGAACCCTTGCCATCCGGGGCAGAGCAGATTGTTCTAACCAATAGCTTTAAATATCTAGGAGTGGTGGTATCCCCAGACCCGGTCGAGTACCTTCGGTTGAACCTGGGCCCGCTGCTGGTTAGACTGAAAAGTGCAATAGCTGGTGTAAGCTCCCATTGTCGGTGGTAGGATGGGCAAATCTAATAGAAAAGGTATGGGCACCACAGCTCCTATACGTTTTTCATTATTCCCCCGTGTGGATCACTAACAAATGGTTCAAACAAATTGACACACTGAGGGAATTGATATGAAAGAAGGCAGCTGGGATTAGCTAACTACCCTTCAGTACAGAAAGGATAGAGGAGGCTTTGCAGTCCCGCATCCAAAAACGTACTTCTTGGCCTCCCAGCTCCAGCAGTTGGCTGGAAAAGTGAGGACCCTATAAGTAACTTGGTGACTACATCCGCCCCTCTACTGGAGGCGGCGTCTCATTTGTAAATGGAACTTCCGAGCATACCATACTTTGCGCCGATATGTATTCTTCTCAAAAGGGTATGGGGAAGACACAGACAGCCCTGGGGATAATAGGCCCGTTGCCCTTTACTCCAATATGGCATAACCTGAGATACCCAGAAATACAGGAACTAAGGGGGTTTACTTTATGGAAAGAGAAAGGGATACACTTTTTTGCACAGCTGTACGCGGGGGAGCTATTAAAAACATATGCACAACTGTGTCAGGAATTTCAGCTGAACCCAAGGGGGTTTTACCAATACCTCCAATTACGACATGCCTTGCAAGCACAACAAATAACACACTCCCTAGCAACATCGTCATCATCTTTGTTGAAGTATTGGGAACGGATGATCAGAGAGGATTAATATCAAAAATGTATATGGAACTGTTATCTACGGTCCAGGACCATACCTCTCTGAGATGCCGTAGTAAATGGGCAGAAGATAGAGGACGTGGATCAGAACCAGTGGGAAAGGGCCTTGGAATCCATTCCAGTGGTATCGATATCTGCGGCTCATAGATTATCACAACTATTTATTTTGCATAGGGCATATAGAACACCAGTGCAGCTGCATAGGTGGAGGGGGGAGACTTCCCCCTATGCCCCAAGTGTAAACTACATCAAGGGGATTTTATACACCTAATGTGGAGATGTCCAATATTACATTGGTATTGGGAGGAGGTCTCCCAGTGTATAAGTAGACTGGCTCAGGTACCTATCCCTTTGGACCCCCTGGTATATTTTCTTGGTGCTATAGATGTTGAGTCGTTTTCAAAAAAAATGTATCTTATGTTAACCAGAGTGCTATATCTGGCGAGAAAACTTATCGCATGATATTTGATGGCACCAGATATACCCACAGGAAGACAGTGGATTCTATACGTGAATTCTCTAGCTCTTAGAGAAAGATTAACATATAGTTGCAGGGGACAAACGGGTAAATTCAACTTTATATGGCAATCATGGATGGGGGATGCTAGACTCACGCCACCACAGTTGGTAAAAATATTTACCAAATGGGGTGTGGGATGCTGTATTAATTTTTTCTAATTTTTTCTCTCCAAGGCTATCTGTCCTGCTGTCGCTTCTTGGATGATAACCAAATTATTACCAGCTCTGGAGACACCACTTGGTAAGTAGAAATTTTTCTTCTCTTTGAATGGACTATAGAATTTTTCATTCGCGTTTGGATCCAAACTAATACAGAAGGTTTCTTAAGTTTTTCTGTTGCCACAGCATATGTTGCTGGAAAAGTCCAGCTCCAGGGATGCTTTGCAAGCTTTCAAGGCTTTTTTTTGTTTTGCCTTGTAGGTCCAATGTTTATAATGTATCGGGTACAGGCTGCAAATTTACCACATGCTCTTTGGGGTCTCTGTCACGCTTTGTAAAACTGCACCAAAATAGCACACCTGTAGTGTGAACAGTAATCTAGGATTTAGCCCTGGTTCACATTGATGCTACTTTTTAAATCGCGCTCCTTCACTTGTAGTCAAAGTAGCAAGGTCAGCCTGATTTCGGGTGCTACTTGATGGGCATCTGTGTGGCTACATGCACAGATGTCTATTCAAGTCACACCTGAAATTGGCAAAAGTAGTGCAGGAACTACTTTTGCAAATCTGCCGCAAAATGGGCGTCGCACCGATTGCCTCCTATAGGCTTTGCCATGTAATTTGATTTCTCAAATCGCTCCAATGTAAACCTAGGCTAAATGGGGAATAGTTTTCATGCTCTCGTCACCCTGGAAAAGCACACCAGTGTGAAAGGGTCTACCTGCTGCTTGTGCCTTCACTAGAATATTATTTCTGATCAGACCTTTCCTTTTAGGACTTGCCACTCTATCTCCCTGGATCCACTTATTTTTTTATAATGTTTGGCTTGTGCACAGTTATAATAGCTGCTGGAATCGACCTAACCTTACTAACATACACTTGCGCACAGTGCAGCTTATGACTGCCTCATGGTGCTGAGACATTTTTGTATCCTTCGTAATTATCTAATTCAAATAGATCAAGAACAAAGGTTTTAAAAAAAACAAGATATATTGCAGGTAAATGAATATAGACTGATGTCCAATCTGAAAAGATCACCTGCTGTGTCTGCACTTGCGGTACATGTAGTTTGGCACTCTAGTTACACGGTTTTTTCTTTCTGCTTGCAGCGCTCTGTGGGACATTGAAACTGGCCAGCAGACAACCACATTCACTGGACACACTGGGGATGTCATGAGCCTGTCCCTTGCTCCAGATTCCCGGTGCTTTGTGTCTGGGGCCTGCGATGCCTCAGCCAAACTTTGGGACATCCGAGAAGGAATGTGCCGACAGACTTTCACTGGACACGAGTCTGACATAAATGCTATCTGTGTAAGTTTTGTGCCGCCAAACCTTTCAGGTTACGTCCTGTTGAAATGAGGGATATCTTTTATCACCCAGTATATAGACACTGTTGGGTATTGGAGGAAAGCTTTTGGAGCAATTTGCAGTCAATTTTGTTCTAGGTTGGTGAATGACAGTTGCGCTTGACTTGCCTAACCATGCCTTTTATTATGGCACCATTCAGGCCAGCCAATTGGCTGCTACGCCTGGCACTGCATTTTTGTAGGTGGTTGCATGCTTTAAGTATTTAATAAAGATCTGCCAAAATTTCAAGTTCACAATTTCTTTGCTTATTTTATAAATGTGTGAACAGCGATGTGACACGGTTTTCTTTCCTCCTATCCAGTTCTTCCCCAATGGTAATGCTTTTGCCACTGGCTCAGATGATGCCACTTGCAGGCTGTTTGATCTCCGTGCAGACCAAGAACTGATGGTCTATTCCCATGACAACATCATCTGTGGCATCACTTCAGTAGCATTCTCCAAGAGTGGACGCCTCCTCTTAGCCGGATACGATGATTTTAACTGCAATGTCTGGGACACACTTAAGGCTGACAGAGCAGGTAGCTATGATAAAGGTTTATTTTTGTATGCAGCCTTTTTCCAACAGTGCACCACAATAGCACATAGGTGTGATGGAGTCAGGCGGTGTACATGAACTGTCCGTGTGCTGAGATACCCCCTGCAGATTAGTACGTTGGGTGCAGAGCTTTAGTTGATGTCATTCCTTCCCTGGAAAGAGGCCGCATAGATGGAACCTTGGTACCCACACAAAAGGCCCTGGCACATCCAATTGTGATTGTTGTGTGCAGTGGATAATAGGGAGCAAATAGTGGTCACTGCAGCACCTTCTGACACTCTGTAAAATGTAAGAATGAGGCACAGGCTATTAGTGCTACTGACCCAGTCTCTAGAGCATGGGTCTTCAAACTACGGCCCTCCAGTTCAGGAACTACAATTCCCATCATGCCTAATCATGTCTGTGAACGTCAGAGTTTTACAATGCCTCATGGGATTTGTAGTTCCGCAACAGCTGGAGGATCCCTGCTCTAGAGCAAGGGTCTCAAACTGGTGTCCATCCAGCTTTTGTGGAACTAAAAGTCCCGTCATGCCTCTGCCTGAGGGAGTCATGCTTGTAACTGTCGTCCATGCAATGCCTCATGGGACTTGAGGTCCGCCAGTTTGAGGCCCCTGCTCTAGAGTATGTCAGATGCAATGGTGACTGGGACGTATACCAACCCTGGCCAAGATGTAAGCCTGTTGCCCATAGTAATCATATCCTTATTTTTTAAATAAAACAGTTGCTGCATCAGTTTTCGTCTTCTTCACTTTTTTAAGGAGTAATCCCCCCTTTTTTTTTTCTTCTATACAAATTTTAATACAAGCATTAGTAAAGCTTAGCTGCTGCTGTAGCATAGTGAGAGGATGTGTTGCCCCAGCCGACACCCCCCCCCCCTCTTTGGAGGACAATTTTACTTCAAAACAGTAATAAAGCTTTTTCTGGAAGCTAGATGAATCAATATCTCAAGTAGGCGACGTGGAGGAGAATAAGCACAGATTGCATGACTAGCATGTGATTTGTTGGTTTAGTTGGGCTGTTACTGGGGCTTTTTAATCTGGAGCTGGGTGTTGGTTGGACTGTAATCCTGACGTAACTCTGTTGCTGAGAGATGACTTGTATACTCATGTAGTGAAGCTGAAAGGTGTTTGCTTTCAGGAAGTGTAGATTGGTTAATGACAATATGTTTTCAATGAACAAAGAGCATAATGTTATCTTCTGTATACGACGAGATGAGACTTTTAAAGAGAAGAAATGTGACAGCTGACCCACAGGCCTTACTGTGTAGGTTATTAGTTTAGACATGTTTGAAACCTTTAACATTAAGTCAGGACTGTGTGATTGTACAAAATCGGTAAAGAATATTGTATACAAAGTGCCCAATGTGCCCGATGTCTAAAACTACAATATCTGCAGTGCTAAAGTTCAGGCATGTTGTTGTATCTGAATAAGTTTGCCCTTGTTCACACACCATGGTGCAGAGACGTCCGTTTTTCTGCGTGCATTCTGCTAGAGCTCAAAGAAAACGATTCTCTGTACCCTGTTCACACCACAACAGCAGTATCGCATGCACATTTGTTTTCTGCCTGGCAATGTGTATGTATGCAGTTTTCTGGGCCGGGGGAAAAAAAACTGATGGGACATCAACCTTGTGGTGTGAATAGGGCACATAATAGACGAGCATGAAAACTGATGTCAACATGCATAAAAACTCACTGATACGCCCATGAAAATGAATGTGAACTTGTGTGTCTGCAAGTGAGATCTGCGTGATCAGACCTACACCCTGCACAAGAGGCGAGAGCAGCAATGACTGTTTATTACAGAAGCAAACTTTTACACTAAATTGCTGCATAGCTCAAAGATATGCAGAGATTCATGTAAGCACACACGTGACCAATGTATTTAAAAGATATTTACTCAGCCCTAAGTTGATCGTTAACCGTGTGACCTCCAGAAGATTTACCCCCCCCCCCCCTTCTTGACTAGGCCACTTTTTGCGATAAGGCACTGTTTAACTGCACGGTCCTTCACCACTGTACTCGCATAAAATGTATGTGTTTTTTATTTATTTTTCCCACGCAGAGCCTGTCTTAGTGGTATCTGATAACCACTTATTTTTTGCGCTATAAACAGACTTACAGTAACTTTTTTTTTTTTTACTTTTTGCTAGAAAACACATCCAGTAAAAAATCTGAAAAATATAAAATTTCTTCATAAATTTAGGGCCATATGTATTCTGCTACATGGTTTTGGTACTAAAGTCCAGCCTGAGCTCATTTTGCTGGGCTTCTCATATGGGTCACAGGAGTGTAATTTGTTTTGCACTTCTGTGACCCGTTTTCAGCGGAGGACAGTCTGAAGTCCGGACATCACTAACATCAGTCAAGGCACTGCGTCATCCCAACTCTGGGAGTCTGGATCTGTAAGGGGCCTGGACTGATGGCAGTCTCAGCCTCTCAGCGAGCCAATAAGATAGCCCGCTTCCTTGGCGCTCCAATGAGCATGGAGTAGCAGAGCAGTGGAGCTGCTGATTGACGGATTGCAGTGAGAACTGAGCCATCGGTGGTGTTTGGGGTGGCTCAGTAAAGAGGCACCGAGGGACAGATGCAGCCACCTAGGTAAGTATGAATCTGCAAAAAACAGGCTTCCCACACTTCTCAGTCGCTGGCTGGGAAGGGGTTAAACATCTAGGGCAATCGAAGGGTTAGCTTTGTACCTAGCCAGTGTTTGTTTACTGTGTGCTGCTTTCATTTGAAGACGCTATCCATCCATCACTGCCCAACCCCCCCCCCCCCCCCCCCCCCCCCCCCCCGTCAGAACAGAGTGATGCCTTGTTTACATAGGCTGCGCTCCATTCTGTGTATAATCAAAGCCGAAGCAACGTGCTGCCAGTGCACCAGAACAGGCCCTAAAAATTCTACACAAGGCATTTTTTTCCCCACACTAAGCACTAGGGTTGTTCCGATAACACTTTTTTAAGACAGAGTGCAAGTACCGATACTTTTTTTTCCGCCAAGTACTCGCCATTACCGATACTTTTTTTGAACCTCATGTGACAGTGGCACGTGTGTTAGTTGCAAATGAATGAAGAGAAGACAGCGGCTTCTCTTCATTCATAAACGGAAACATTGTAAACACAGTTTATGATGTTTCAGTTATGTGAATGGACAGTCGGTGATCGCTGACTCTGTACATTCGCAACCGTAAGGAGCCGGATTTACCGACTCCTACCTCCGCTCTCCATCCTGACAGATCAAGGGGGACTCAAGGGGAGACAGCAGCAGTACGGAGGGGGACAAAAGGAGGTTACGGGGACAATCAGTGGTGATCGTGTGTGGGAGAGTTACAAGCACCGATCACCGCTGACTTCACTAAAGCAGCTGAAAGCCATGGGGAGGAGAAGCGGAGAAACTGACCAGCTATCAGACTTTGAAATCTATACAGGGTGACCAGTGCTTGTAACTCTTCACCGCACTGATCACCCTGATGTCCCAGGTATCGGGTGAAGCATCAGAGTATTTGCCAGATTAAAATATTCGGGCAAATGCTCAGTATCGGTACCAAAACTAGCATCGGTATCGGGACAACCCTACTTAAGCCCTCACCATATGAAATAACAGCTTAACGGACTTCAGACACCCTGAAACAGCAGGCAGGTGGGAAGATATGATGCGGTCATGTGATAATGTTATTACTTTACCGATCGGCTTCCGTTTTAGTGTCTAGTTAGTTTGTGACTACTTGGTGGACCGCGGCTGTTTCCTTTCTGAAATGGACAGTCATGCAGTTCACAAAGTGTAACGTGTACTCACAACCTGTGACCAGATGACCTGAAACTGCAGCCAATCGAGAAGACCTGATACTGACATGTGACAATTGTGGAACTTTGGCTGCAGCTTCAAACTGTCTAGTAAAAGGTTGTTCAAACACTAAAATCTGGGGTCTGGGGCTGTTTCAATTCATTTCAGCTGTCATTTTTCACATTCCGGCTGACAAAGCTGCAGCCCAGCAGGAGGGGAATGGTTGAGAACTATGGCTTTAGGCAGCAAAAACGAGGATCGCAAAAGTTAATACTCATACATTTTCCATCATCTTGCAATCTGACCCATGCTTTCTTCCTGAGTTTAACTGCACTCTTGCCATTTCGTTTCTTTAGGCAAGAAGGAACAATGGCTGGTCATGGAACTACAGAAAATGTAGATCTATCGTTCTTGAGGACATGCCAGTATGGCCGGCCTTTAAGTAGAATTGCGGCTTCAATATCTCATCACAGAACACCTTGGTTGGTCAAGGTGTAGAAATGGCCAGATGTCACAATTTCCACCTCATCCAATCAGAGGAAATCTTGTATTGATAATGGCAGAGAAGCTTTTTCTTTCTCGTACATCACGGACACAGAGCGGCATATTCATTACTATACGGGTTATATGGAGTACCTTCAGGTGATGGACACTGGCAATCTCAAACAGGAAGTCCCCTCCCTATATAACCCCCTCCCCTAGAGGGAGTACCTCAGTTTTTTCGCCAGTGTCTTAGGTGTTGGTCACGGAATAGCTTTGCCTCCACATCCTTGGGATTAAGGGCGGGCTAACCGGATCTGTCCAAGGTGCCTCAGTGCCAAAGTGGACAGTACCCGGGCCCCAAACCGTGGGGTTTTGCCTATAATGCTCCTCTTTAGAGGGCTGGGCCCAGGACTTGGAGTTTTTTAAAGACCATAAGATCCTGTTTGCCAGGGTGCTGTATAGGTCCAGGACAGTGGGTGCCTTCCAGGACCCCAGTGCCTGAAGGTCTACTACGCTACCCACGGAGATGGGAGAAGATTGGACCGTTTTGCTAGGCAGACGTCCTGCGGCATGGAGCAGGTAAGAGGAGAGCCTGCAGGACTTGGTCCGACAGCAGGCTCTCCAGGGAGACCTTAAGGGGGGTAGCCTAAGTATGCTCTGCATTGGCAGCCTGGTCACTATGTCTGAGAAGACAGGATCATCTGATTTCCCCCCATCACTTGGTCCCCCTGTCTAAAGAAATAGGGTTGCTAGCTACCTGCTGCTCGCTGGTCCCAGGGCTAATAAGGTTTCCTATGAGGCCTTTTGAAAGTCCTACCTGACCGGGGTTTGAATCTGCCGCCTGAAGCCTGCAGTCCTAGGTCTCCAGCAGCGCGTCTCCTCCATGTGCTTCCCTTCCCCGGCATTTCGCGCGCGCACGTCTTATAGACGTTTTTTCGTGCCGTTCGGAGGGGGGGGCGGGGGGCGTGCCTGCAGCGTCATCAGAGGGCGTGCCTTCATTCGCTGTTATACACAGCAGGCTGTGATCATGGCTCAGTCTGAGGCTGATCTGGAAGGGAGAGGACACAGAGCGGCAGAACAGTGACTCCCGGTGGCGGAAGAGAGGTAGTACATGCTGGAGTTTGTTCCAATGCAATTGTGTTAAGCCAAAAAATCCCCTTTGGCAACAGGTTGGAGGCTGGCAAACTAAATTGGGGCAGTGCTGTATGTTTTAAAAAAAAAAAGAAAAAGATATATATATATATAATATATAAATAAAAAGGGAAAACATACTGGGCCCCACCGGTTTTTGGGCATTAGTGGCTATTGTCCCCTAAACCCTAGTTTTGTACTCCTGGCCACTACAGTCGGTTGTTGTAGGCGGAGTCCCTCGGTTTTGTATTATGGCTTCCAAGGGTTCGGGATCAAAAGGTACAAAAAAGACCAAAAAACAAAGGGGTTCCCCCTCTGATTCTGATGATATGCCGGTACTTTCCCCGCAGCTTATTCCTATGAAGGTCGCCTTGGATGAGCCATTAGGGGGGTCTGGTGCTGAGGCTGGCCCAGATCAGCCCAGCCCTGTGTTTGTCACAGAGGAGATGCTAGCCATCACCCTAGGGGGGCTAGAGAAAAGATTAGCAGCGATGATCGCTAGCTCTATTCCTGGCAAGAAACGGGCTAGATCCCCATCGCCAAGATGTGTATCCTCAGATGCTGAAATTCTCTCTCCAGAGGAATTCGAATTTCAGGAGGATCAACTGGACCGGAACCAAGAGGGTTCAGGGATTGAGGAATCTACCTCTGAGGAACCATTTTCAGACTCCCAAACAGAGAGGCTGTGGGTCCAGTCTTTGACGGACATGGTCCGCTCGGCATTTAATTTACCATTGCCAGAGCCTCAGGTTCCTGCGGTATCCTCTCTGGGCTCTTTAAAAGCTCCTTTGAGCAACGCGGTTTTTCCGGTCCATCCTCTGTTAGAGGAATTGATCTTCCAAGATTGGGTACGACCGGACAGGATTTTTCTGCCGCCTAAGAGGTTTTCGGGTTATTTACCCTATGGAGGAAAAATTCTCGAAGAGGTGGGCGCTTCCAGTTGTGGACGCAGCCGTCTCATGTGTGAATAAATCACTAACTTGCCCGGTGGAAAACATACAAATGTTTAAATATCCGGTTGATAAACGGTTAGAGACACTTTTAAAGGCATCCTTTGCTACGGCAGGAGCAGTGGTACAGCCAGCAGTGGCTGCAATTGGAGTTTGTCATGCGTTAAAAGACCAGACAAAACAAATGCTTAAAGACATTCCTGCCCAACAGGCAGAAGAGTTTTCTGACATTCCCAGAGCTCTGTGTTTTGCGGTAGACGCTATAAAAGATTCCATCCAGCAAGCCTCTCGTTTGTCACTATTTTTAGTACATATGAGAAGGCTCTTATGGTTGAAGAACTGGGCGGCGGAGCCCCCATGCAAGAAGCTTCTGGCAGGGTTTCCCTTCCATGGAGGACGACTCTTCGGAGAGGATCTGGATAAATACATTCAGACTATTTCAAGTGGCAAAAGTACCCTTTTACCAGTCAAAAAGAGATTCCGGGGTCCTACATTCAAAAGGCAGCTCTCCCCTGCCCCGGGGCCCGTAAAAACCAGGCAGTATCGACGGCCGCCTGCGCGATCAAACTTTAACAATAAATCGCAGGGACAGGCCCCTGGGGGTAAGAGGCCATGGTATCGCAAGCCGACAAAGCCAGCCCCTAAGTCTGCCTTATGAAGGGGCGCCCCCACTCACGCGGGTGGGGGGAAAGCTTTGTTTCTTCTCAGAAGTTTGGTAAGCCAATATCCCCGACAAATGGGTCCGGTCGTCTGTGACCACAGGCTACAGATTGGAGTTTCTAAAGTTTCCTCCGCCTCATTTTCAAGAGTCAAGGGTACCAAACGATCCAACAAAGGCCTCGATGCTGGCAGCTTTGGATCACCTGCTTTACCAGGGCATGATAATAGAGGTACCAGCCCAAGAACAAGGGCTAGGTTTCTATTCCAATCTTTGTCATACCAAAGCCCAACGGCGATGTCAGGCCAATCTTGGACCTAAAGGGTTTAAATGTTTACCTAAGAGTTCGTTCCTTCCGGATGGAATCTGTCCGATCAGCAGTCGCCACGCTCCAGAGGGACGACTTTTTGGCTTCTATAGACATAAAGGATGCTTACCTTCATGTACCAATCTTTCAGCCACATCAAAGATTTTTACGCTTCGCAGTGGGGCAGCGACACTTCCAATTCAGGGCGCTCCCCTTCGGGCTGGCCACGGCCCCCCGGGTATTCACGAAGGTCCTAGCTCCAATTCTGGCCAATCTAAGGATCCAAGGGGTCATGGTCCTAGCATACTTGGACGACCTTTTTAATCATAGATCACTCGCGGCCGGGTCTGGAACAAGCAGTAAACCTCACAGTTCAGTACCTCGAGAGGTTCGGCTGGGTCCTAAACCGGGAAAAATCAGCATTCCATCCTACAAAACAGTTGGAATACCTCGGCATGAGGTTAGACACAGAACAGCAAAGGGTGTTCCTGCCCCTTGTAAAGGTCGAGGCTATCAAGGAGTTGGTTCTAAGCAAAAGGGAACCAACTATTCGCCTGTGCATGCGATTACTAGGCAAGCTAGTGGCCACGTTCGAGGCGGTACCATACGCTCAGATCCACACTCGCGTCCTACAGGCAGCCATTCTAGCAGCCTGGAGCAAGAGAGCACAGGCCTTGGAGTCCCCTTTGACGCTATCATCAAGGGTCCGGCAAAGTCTGGCCTGGTGGTTAAACCCTCAGAATCTTCTGAAGGGAAAGTCCTTCAGCCCCGTAGTCTGGAAGGTAGTTACCACAGACGCCAGCCTGGTAGGCTGGGGGGCGGTCTTGGAGGGGTTCACTCGCCAGGGAACTTGGGCGGAGGCGGAGAGGCAGCTGCCCATCAATGTCTTGGAGATCAGAGCTGCTCGGCTAGCCCTCCTGGCATGGACATCCAGATTACAGGGGTCCCCGGTGAGAATCCAGTCAGACAATGCCACAGCGGTGGCATACATAAACCACCAAGGGAGAACCAGGAGTCAGGCTGCTCAGAGGGAGGTGAGCTTGCTTTTTCGGTGGGCAGAGGTTTATGTACCCTGCATTTCGGCAATATTCATTCCCGGAGTGGACAACCTGCAGGCAGACTTCCTAAGTCGCCAGGCTCTGTCGCCGAGGGAGTGGTCTCTGCATCCCCAGGTCTTTCAGACAATCTGCCAGAGGTGGGGAGTGCCAGACATAGATGTAATGGCATCAAGGTTCAACAAGAAACTAGACAGGTTCGTGTCTCGAGCAAGGGACCCTATGGCCTGCGGAACCGATGCGTTGGTTTGCCCTTGGCATCAATTCAAACTTCTATATGCATTTCCCCCGCTACAGTTACTTCCCCGCCTGAATCAAAAATAGAAAATTACTACATAGGGTAGTAGAGAGGCGGACTTTTTCAGGCAATCACAAGGACATAAAAGTTAAGAAAAAATATTTAATTATATATCATAAAATCCAAAACAAAGAATAAAATATACAAAAACAGGGTATACAGAGTATATATGAGCAATATTAGCTTGCATCTCGCCTACGCGTTTTGCCTAGCGGCTTCTTCAGGGCGAGTTTGAGAGAGGGCTGATAGTATATAATTGCTAATTTCATACATCAAAAGAATTGCTATCCATCCGATTATATCGAAGATGAATAAATAAGTATCCGTATGGCTTGTAAGAGCTCAATGCGGCAGACAAAGTACACCAAAATACACGAAAAAAGTATCCTATGGTTGGCAGCGAGTCATCATATAAAGATGAACAAATGTATTTCTGAAATAAAGCCAGAAATCAAAAAACAGACCCGGGACTAATCACAGCAGTGTGCACAGGCTAAACCCCCCCGGGGAACACACGAACAGCGTTCTATACCAAGGCTCCTGACTTACTGGGCTGCCCTATATTGGACACTATAACCTGGTCTAGCCTATTTGATTGGATACTTACTCCTCCCTGGTTATGTTCCATGTTCACTGCTGTGATTAGTCCCGGGTCTGTTTTTTGATTTCTGGCTTTATTTCAGAAATACATTTGTTCATCTTTATATGATGACTCGCTGCCAACCATAGGATACTTTTTTCGTGTATTTTGGTGTACTTTGTCTGCCGCATTGAGCTCTTACAAGCCATACGGATACTTATTTCTTCATCTTCGATATAATTGGATGGATAGCAATTCTTTTGATGTATGAAATTAGCAATTATATACTATCAACCCTCTCTCAAACTCGCACTGAAGAAGCCGCTAGGCGAAACGCGTAGGCGAGATGCAAGCTAATATTGCTCATATATACTCTGTATACCCTGTTTTTGTATATTTTATTCTTTGTTTTTGGATTTTATGATATATAATTAAATATTTTTTCTTAACTTTTATGTCCTTGCGATTGCCTGAAAAAGTCCGCCTCTCTACTACCCTATGTAGTAATTTTCTATTTTTGATTCAATTATTTCGGATGTCGGCTACATGCGAGTGCTTTTATGTTTCCCCGATCCCTACATTTTTTAACTTACTTCCCCGCCTGTTGCGCAGGATCAGAGTGGAGCACAAGCCGGTCATCCTAGTAGCCCCAGCTTGGCCCCGGAGGACATGGTACTCACTAGTCCTGAAGATGGCTGTGGGAGACCCTTGGACTCTTCCTCTACGACCAGACCTACTCTCACAAGGCCCGATCCTCCACCCTGCATTACGGCGTCTAAATTTGGCGGCTGAATCCCTGATTCTCGGGGGTAGAGGTCTGTCTAGGCATGTAATTCCTACCCTGATTAAGGCTAGAAAGCCGGCCCCCAGGGTGATTTATTACAGGGTGTGGAGGACCTACGTAGGCTGGTGTGAATCCAAAAGATGGCATTCCTGCAAGTATACCATTGATAGAGTATTACGTTTTCTCCAGCTAGGAGTGGATAAAGGCCTGGCATTAAGCACAATCAAGGGACAGATTTCAGCTTTGTCAGTGTGGTTTCAGAGGCTGCTGGCCACCCACTCGCTGGTTAAGACCTTCATACAGGGGGTCTTGCGTATTAATCCTCCTGTCAAGTCACCGCTTTGTACATGGGGCTTAAATCTTGTTCTGTCGACTCTACAGAAACAACCCTTTGAGCCATTGGCTGAAATTCCTTTAGTTTTACTGACAAGAAAGTTGGTATTTTTGGTCGCCATAGTTTCGGCCAGGAGAGTGTCAGAATTGGCAGCCTTATCTTGTAAGGAACCATATTTCATTCTACATAAAGACAGGGCGGTTCTCCGGCCTAATCCTTCCTTTCTACCAAAGGTTATATCCAGTTTTCACCTGAACCAGGATTTGGTACTACCATCCTTCTTTCCGAAACCCACTTCTAGAGAGGAGGGGTTGCTGCATACCTTGGATATTGTCAGGGCCATAAGGGCCTATCTTAAAGCTACAGAAAAGATCCGGAAAACAGATGTGGTGTTCGTTTTACCAGATGGGCCCAAGAAGGGGCAGGCAGCGGCATAGTCCACCATCTCGAGATGGGATTAGACAAGTAATCATTCAGGCCTACGGTTTGAAGAGGTTGCCTCCTCCTTTGTCAGTAAAGGCCCATTCTACCAGGGCCATGGGCGCCTCCTGGGCAGCACACCATCAGATCTCTATGGCTCAGATATGCAAGGCGGCAACGTGGTCATCAGTCCACACGTTTACAAGGTTTTATCAGTTAGACGTGAGAAGGAATGCGGATTCAGCCTTTGGGCAGGCAGTACTACAGGCTGCGGTTTAAGATCCTCAGGATCGGGGGCACCCTTGATTTAAGATTCAAATTTATTTCTTGACTAAGTTGGATTTATTATTATTATTTGAGTGTACCTCTAAATTAAATCCCTTTGGGAAGATGTCTCCCTCCCCTCATTAAAGCATTGCTTTCGGACATCCCGTATAGTAATGAATATGCCGCTCTGTGTCCCGTGATGTACGAGAAAGAAAAAGGGATTTTTTAATACAGCTTACCTGTAAAATCCTTTTCTTGGAGTACATCACGGGACACAGAGCTCCCACCCCTCTTATGGGAACATTTTTTGGGAGGCATACTGCTTGCTACAAAACTGAGGTACTTCCTCTATGGGAGGGGGTTATATAGGGAGGGGACTTCCTGTTTGAGATTGCCAGTGTCCACACCTGAAGGTACTCCATATAACCCATATAGTAATGAATATGCTGCTCTGTGTCCCGTGATGTACTCCAAGAAAAAGATTTTTCAGGTAAGCTGTATTAAAAAATCCCTTTTTTTCTTTTTTGAAGCAGATGGGAAATTGTCCATTCTGCTGCCGGAACAACGTGCCACTAACTGTAGTTAATGCTACTACAGTATATTACAGCAGCTGCATCATTCTGTAATGTAAATGGTGTTTGGTAACCTAAAAAAAAAATTAAATCCTGTTCCCTTAAAACATGTTATACAGTGCCTGTGCTGTCATTTGGGCACCCTGTATCAAATACCTGGTTGATCCTGCCTGGCTGTACCCTCCCTTCTGTAAACTGAGCACGGTTTATCATGGCTGCTGAACCCCAACACCATGATCAGTTTACGTGTCTCCGTCACCCGTAGCCCTGCGTGTCTGCTCATACCAGTGCATTTTTGGGTATGCCCACCTTGTCACTTAGATTTTTCCTTTCTACAAGTAAGGTGGGAGTCCCTCTCAGTTATCAAAGGTTTTATTAGAATCTGGAGTGAAGACGTAAATGCATTTTGCATGCCTTCTCAAAGCGATAAAACAGCGTAGGGTGCCTGGAGTGTGGTGTTTTTGTCTACTTAAATGTGGTCTGGAATCGCTTCCAGCAGTTTGACCAGCTGTTGGTGCAGCAAGCCTTGTGATGGCATTGTGAATTTAGTCCATCAAGACTACTCATGCATTTCTAATACCGTCTACTGTAGAGCTCAGCAGACGGTGTGTTAATGTCTTAACCTTTTCAGGCCTTGCCAAGCTAATCTACTATCTTTTCTTTCAAGGTGTCCTTGCTGGTCACGATAACCGTGTAAGTTGCTTGGGAGTGACAGATGATGGGATGGCTGTGGCGACAGGGTCATGGGACAGCTTCCTCAAGATCTGGAACTAAAGTCTGTGAGTATCGGCTATGGCCTTCCACCTCTTCGTAGTATTAATCTGCCATGACATGTTTACTTCCTTCCAACAAGTGGAGTTGAATGTTTAGTAAACAGCACACATTTCTTTAAACTTCTGATTCCTGGCAAATGTAGTTTATCATGAAACCCTTCATTGTCCGCCTTTTATAAATAGTGTGGGCTATGGAGAAGTGCCAGCATTTAACAAATGTTAATCCAGAATAGATTTGCTTATGATTTCACAATGCATACAGTATATTGAAAGCACAAACATAGTGACGGAAGCCATGACTGCTGGCCTAAGTTCCACTCGAACACAGAATGAGTTGAGACCATTACAAGCCTGTATGTGGCTGGGACTGCCTGGGCTGTATCCTTCTACCCAGGAGAATGCCTTTTTTACTATTACTTTGTAACCCCACTTTGGAGGAAGGGAATTTTTTTTTATACACTATTCAAAAATGTTTCTATATGAAAAATCTTACACGTTTAAAAATTCATACTCTTACGTTTTAAGATATTTCATGATATGCAAATATTCATAAATATGCAAGATAATACAATTAAAGAGAAAAACATGTCATAGGGAATTTATGGATTGCAATTTAGCTCTAACCCTTATTCTGCCAAAAGCTCTTTATGTAAGCTCCCTAAATAAAAACAAATTGCACCGCTTAATATGTATCTGATATCTGTCACTGATACAGAAGGTGGGGGGAATCTTAACAATAGAAGCCTGTTCTAGTGGCAGCTGTCTAATGGGATTCTCTGCTTGCTTTGGGGAGACTTGTCTTAAGGACAAAGTAAAGGAAGACCTCAATAGGACTCAAAAAGAGTAAAAAAAAATTCACTTGATGGTTTGAACTAGCCTGGCAGAAGGTTAACGGTTATGCTGCAACTTGGAAATATTTACATTAACCACTTAAGACCCGGACCAAAATGCAGGTAAAGGACCAGGCCCCTTTTTGCGATTCGGCACTGCGTCACTTTAACTGACAATTGCGCAGTCGTGCGACGTGGCTCCCAAACAAAATTTGCATCCTTTTCTTCCCACAAATAGAGCTTTCTTTTGATGGTATTTGATCGCTTCTGCGGTTTTTATTTTTTGCGCTATATACAAAAATAGAGCGAACATTTTTGAAAAAAAATAATTTTACTTTTTGTTATAAGAAAAATCAAATAAACAAAATTTTAGTCAAACATTTAGGCCAAAATTTATTTAGCCACATGTCTTTAGTAAAAAACAAAATCGCAATAAAAAAAATAGCTACCTAGCAGGAACAGCGACACTAATACAGCGATCAGAAAGATGATCGCTTAGTGGCGCTGGCAATAGGGAGTAAAAGGGTTAACCAAAGTGGTGATCAAGGGGTTAAAACTTTATTGGGGGGGGGGGTACGGGGGCTACCCTGAACCTAACACTGACTGTCACACTGACACTAAATACAGTAATCATACATACAGGTCATTCTCAAAAAATTAGCATATTGTGATAAAGTTCATTATTTTCTGTAATGTACTGATAAACATTAGACTTTCATATATTTTAGATTCATTACACACAACTGAAGTAGTTCAAGCCTTTTTTTTGTTTTAATATTGATGATTTTGGCATACAGCTCATGAAAACCCCAAATTCCTATCTCAAAAAATTAGCATATCATGAAGAGGTTCTCTAAACGAGCTCTTAACCTAATCATCTGAATCAACTAATTAACTCTAAACACCTGCAAAAGATTCCTGAGGCTTTTAAAAACTCCCAGCCTGGTTCATTACTCCAAACCGCAATCATGGGTAAGATTGCCGACCTGACTGCTGTCCAGAAGGCCATCATTGACACCCTCAAGCAAGAGGGTAAGACACAGAAATAAATTTCTGAACGAATAGGCTGTTCCCCAGAGTGCTGTATCAAGGCACCTCAGTGGGAAGTCTGTGGGAAGGAAAAAGTGTGGCAGAAAACGCTGCACAAGGAGAAGAGGTGACCGGACCCTGAGGAAGATTGTGGAGAAGGACCGATTCCAGACCTTGTGGGACCTGTGGAAGCAGTGGACTGAGTCTGGAGTAGAAACATCCAGAGCCACCGTGTACAGGCGTGTGCAGGAAATGGGCTACAGGTGCCGCATTCCCCAGGTCAAGCCAGTTTTGAACCAGAAACAGCGTCAGAAGCGCCTGACCTGGGCTACAGAGAAGCAACACTGGACTGTTGCTCAGTGGTCCAAAGTAAATTTTGCATGTCATTCGGTAATCAAGGTGCCAGAGTCTGGAGGAAGACTGGGGAGAGGGAAATGACAAAATGCCTGAAGTCCAGTGTCAAGTACCCACAGTCAGTGATGGTCTGGGGTGCCATGTCAGCTGCTGGTGTCGGTCCACTGTGTTTTATCAAGGGCAGGGTGAATGCAGCTAGCTATCAGGAGATTTTGGAGCACTTCATGCTTCCATCTGCTGAAAAGCTTTATGGAGATGAAGATTTCATTTTTCAGCACGACCTGGCACCTGCTCACAGTGCCAAAACCACTGGTAAATGGTTTACTGACCATGGTATTACTGTGCTCAATTGGCCTGTCAACTTTCCTGACCTGAACCCCATAGAGAATCTGTGGGATATTGGGAAGAGAAAGTTGAGAGACGCAAGACCCAACACTCTGGATGAGCTTAAGGCCGCTACCGAAGCATCCTGGGCCTCCATAACACCTCAGTAATGCCACAGGCTGATTGCCTCCATGCCACGCCGCATTGAAGCAGTCATTTCTGCAAAAGGATTCCCGACCAAGTATTGAGTGCATAACTGAACAGAATTATTTGAAGGTTGACTTTTTTTTAATTAAAAACACTTTTCTTTTATTGGTCGGATGAAATATGCTAATTTTTTGAGATAGGAATTTGGGGTTTTCATGAGCTGTATGCCAAAATCATCAATATTAAAACAAAAAAAAGGTGTTGAACTACTTCAGTTGTGTGTAATGAATCTAAAATATATGAAAGTCTAATGTTTATCAGTACATTACAGAAAATATTGAACTTTATCACAATATGCTAATTTTTTGAGAATGACCTGTATATGATTACTGCATTCAGTGACACTGTGACAGGTGGGGGTGATCGCAAGGGGTAAAGTGTGCCTGCGTGTCACATTTATACAACGAATAGTGCTATAAATATGCACTGATTACTGTATAAATGTGACTGGTTGGGAAGAGGTTAACACTAGGGGCCGATTAAGGGGTTAAATGTGTTTCCTAAGGAGTGATTGTAACTGTGAAGGGAGGGGACTGACTGGAGAGGTGACCAATCGGTATCCCCTATGTACAAGGGAGACACCATCGGTCTCCTCTCCCTGACAGGATGTGGATCTGTGTGTTTGCACACACACATCCACGTCTTTGTCTGTGTATCCGCCTATCGCGGGTGCCTGGCGGAGCGTGCGCCCCCCAGTGGCCAGAGGAGCGGAGAAAGTCCATAGACGTCCTCCCGGCAATTAAGAGCCACCTTGTGGCCGTGTTTTGTCAATTGCCTGGGCGTAAAGTGGTTAAGTAAAGTACATGTTGTAGGAAAACCACAATTTAATAAGTAGAGGTAGGATCGGCCATTTTAGAATGACAACAGACTTTGCAAATGGCCTGTCTTGGCTTCTGTTGTACACAAACGTTGAAGATTGTACTTAAATATAAAACTTTTTTTATACTTGTAAATAAAACTAGCTTTCTTCGTTTCCATTTTTAAAAAAGGTTTTTTTTTTTTTTTTTTTCCTTCCTCTAGATACCCAGCGGACTTCTCCATGACTGGAAGAGCATTCCAACCTTCGAAATTAAATCATAGCATATCCGATCCAACCATACTAACGGACACCCACTTATCCCTACTCCCATACATCAAAGGGCAGAACCTCTCCTCTCATTTTTTATTTTTTTTCCCCTGAAACCAAGAGCACAATTATTTGCTATAGGAAGAATTTATTTGTGGTTCTGAAACCAAGAATTGTGCATTCCTTTTGGGACCATTTCGTTTTTTTTTTTTCCTATTTCTTCAACCCTTTCGTCACCTTCATTTGTCTTGAAGTAATGATACAAAACACTATGCGCAGTACGTTATAACCAAGAAATAGCTGTATTGATAAAGTCCATTTTATGATTGTTGCCTGAAGGTTCTAGAACAGTGTCTGTTTTTTTCTTTAAGTTGGATGTTGATGGTAGTTGCTGTAAAAACTGCAGCAGAACAGATTGTAAAAAAAAAAAAAAATCAGAACAGTTAACTTGCCCCCCCCCCCCCCCCTCCTTTGTTTTTTTCTTTACCTCCCTCTGTGGTCCATTAAATGAAGGTGGGATGTGACCCGTGTTTCAGGGCCTTTTTAGTGCTATAAACTGCCCCTGTCTTTTGTGAATCTGTTGCAGATACAGAACCATATGAACATTAAAGAAGCGCATTCGCAATCCACAAGCCCTCCATGTAATGGCCATCCTATAGTATGAGGAATTAGTCAATGCCTCACTAGGTTGCTCCAGTAATTGAGTTACTTTTGAGCGCCAACTGCTCAGGGGAAATGTAGTAACCCAATGCCTGGAGTGCCTTTCAGTTACCTCTATCATCTGAGAGTTATGGCTGTTGGGGAAGCAATGCAACAGATGCCACCTGGGAGCGTTGGAAGGACTTTGTTAAACCATGTACAGTTCTTTATACCACCGATGCCAATGAACTGTCTTCTGATCTCTATGAATGCATCTACACCACGCCACCTTCTCTTCCTGCACACACAACAAATACACACCACAATATTAGAACTCCTTCAGGGATCAAGAGCATGCTAGATTGTAGAGCAATGTCCAGTTCAGCCTTTGCTATTGAGGGTAACCCATAGATAACTTGTTTCTTTGGGACTGAGACCATTTTTTTTTCCAGGGCAAAACTGGCGACATTCATATTATCCTATACACGCCTATACCAGTTGGTACAGCAAGCTCCTATTTGAGTGCTATGTACTGCTAGATAGGAATCTAGTTTACTTGTTGGTGGTGTATACTGTTGCCAGTTAGGATTATATATATATTTTTTTGTCCTTCATTGTTCAACCCTTGTCATCCTTTATTCATGTAGGCCTGAACCATTAAAACTCAAATTCCCTTGTAAGGTCAGTTAACACTGGGAAACTATTAACAATTTAAGAAAAACAAAAAAGGGTATCTTGCAAGAACACTACCCTGGTCCCATATAGATTAGGAGCAGCCGTGGACAGAAGTACATGTCTGTACTGTTTGGATATACGGTCAGATGTGTATGAAATGATGTACAAATTAATGTTTTTGAAAATAATGATCTTGAACTTTCTAAGTTAAAACTTAATGAAAGCTTTTATTCTTATGTTGGCGGCGGGGAGGGAGGGGGGGGGGGGTGTTTGCCATAGGGATGGGTTTTCCTCTTAAGATTGCATGCTGTAGAGTTGCTTAATAATGTGCAAATAGAGAGTCATTAGATGTTTTTGTTTATTTTTTTCCTTTTAATGAAAAATAACCTGTTTAAACAGAAAAAAAATGAAATGACAATTGCGGTTGTGCTCAATTTTTTTTTATAATCACAGCTACTCTCTGTATACGTTTTCGAAAAAAAAAGGTTCAGTGCAAAAAATGAGCACTTTGAAGAGTAGCTCAATTTCACTTTTTTTAACAAAAAAAACATCCTGTTCAAACGATTGCATACAAAAACAAAAAAATCGATTTTTCAGGAAGGGTTGGGAAATGTGAAATTAAACTTTTACCCTGGTTTAAGTTGATGCTTCTCAGCCTGTTCTTGTAGAAAGAGGATCTTGCATCTGATTTTTGTTCTTCCAGGAATAGCTTCCCCTTGCTAATTTTTTTTTTTTTTTTTTTTTTCCCCCCTTCTCCCAGGTTTTTTTCTCTTTGAATTAAGCATTGCCTCTTGACTTTTCTGCAGAGACCTGTACACTGATACACAGGAACTGACTCCCTCTGTTCCGCAGGTCTTTGTATTGAGAGAAGCGGACTATTAATTTTATTAGCTTCTTCCTAATTGTATATGAACGTTACTCAAACTTAGACGTAGACGCTTTTTTTATTTTTTTATTTTTTTCTGTACAAAAAGTGCTGTAATTGTGCGTTAGGCTGGGAACTGGCAGAGAACGAGATGCCCCGCCCACTTCTTGCATAAATTACTCTGTAGAGCTCTCTGCACCCCCTACTCCCTTTCACCTTTTGTATTTAATTTTAAAGTCAGTGTACTACAAGAACGCTGGATGCAAGATAGATACTATATTAAAATGTACTGTTATTTAAGATGTAATAAAGCAGTTTGACATGAGTTTACTCCTTGTCATGGTGTCTCCTTATTTAGTCACATGTATCTTAATTGTTTCAGGCATTACCCATATTTACTCCCCTAACCTCTCACAAAAGCATGCGTGTAATAAATATATATAAATTTTTTTTTGTTTTATCTGGAGCAAAAAAAACTTAATTTTACTACTCCCTGTAATGTAATATCACAAGTCTTTCTATGAACTTGGTTCCCATTTAACAGGCACACCCCAGAACTACATCTTCCAAGAACGAATTTGCTATATACAGTGTGTACAGGCTCTTGGGAGTCAAAGCAACAGCCTTGTTTTGTTGAGAAAAATCTATATATGCATGAGAGAGACAGAAGGGTGGAAGATAAAGTTTTGTTCAACAGCCAGTGCTGGCGATGCTGCTCTGGATTTTAGAGCATCAAAGGCATGGTGTTTTCATCCCAAACAGGAATTTTGGAGCACATTGAATTTCTGGGAAATCAGTGGGTAATTTTCTGTACTAGCCCTTTCTAATGGAGTTGAACATCAGGAAATATGCAACTGTTTGAAAGATGTACTGTGTTTGCCCACACTTTAGGGTACACTTCTAGCAAACTTGACAATATAAATCCTAGCATTAAACTTTGTCTGGTGATTTAGCTTATTAGCCTTGGGTTAATTGTGCTTTATTCAGTCAAGGTACCCAAAGTATTAAAAATTCTCTAGATAGTGGGAATCTCCTCCCATCACCTTCTCTCTGCAATCTTATTTATGCAAACCCTTGCATCTCCTCATAGTGCTATCTGACAGGATCCCGAAAACCTGTTTACTTTTCTGATACCCTTTGCTTAGATTGGCTTATAAAAATTATCTGAAACTGATGTTACATTTTATTTTATTTTTTAATGAACCCACACCTGCATTTTATTTTTTGTTTTAAATCTGCCTGACTTTAGGTACATTCTTTAAATTGGCGAAGTACCAACATTTTTTCTTGGTGTTGGTTTTTTACAATCCCCTGCAGAACACAGACAGATCTAATCTTAATACTTGGATCACTCCCCTAAAAAAAAAGGCAGATGTTCTAAATGAATAGCTGCATACATTTTTTGGGTCTGATTCAAACCAGAGACTAGCATTTTCAGGTGGGGGTTGAAAGTATGTCAAATTGTTATAACTGTGTGAAATATATCAGCACATGAGGCATTGATTTGGGAACCTGCGCTTTTAAACCATGGGGGACTATTTACAAACCTAACAAAGTGGGTCTGAAGTTAATAAAAAAAAAAAAGCCACGTAACATCCAGAAATGTTATGCTTTTTTAAAGGGTAGGTTGACCTAAAAATGTGCATTTGTGTCTTTTTTTTGTTTTTCACACACAACGATTACGGGTACAGTGCTGGGCTCCTGCAGACTCACCTTCAGCTTTGTACTGAGGATAAAGGCTTTCAGTGGTAGGCTGCGGGAAGTCACTGGACTACCATCCAGATCTCTGAAGGTCCTCCAAAGCTGCACAGATCTCAAGAGTGACAGCCGCTGCAGAAGAGAACACGCATGTTGTCATGAGGCGAGTGGTTTTCAGATGGGAGTTCCCATTTAAACTGTTACACCCCAAATATGGTTGTACCATTGTGCAAAAGATGTCAACCTTTGAATGTTATCCTGAATAATGTACCTTTTTGTCTTGAATTACATTCTGGTATGGTTAGTGTGCCTAGACCAAGGGTAGGCAACCTCGGCCCTCCAGCTGTGGTGAAACTACAAGTCCCAGGAGACAGTGCAAAACCCTGACCATCACAGGCATGACTCCTAGAAGCAGAGGCATGATGGGATTTGTAGTTTCACCACAGCTGGAGAGCCGAGGTTGCTTACCCCTGGCCTAGACACACCTGTTTCTACAATCACATAACTGTAAAGCTGCAGTTTGCTATCTAAGGCACTGCTGCTTCTGATTGCTACATTTCAGGGGATTTATAGTGTGAAGTGCTAAAATTTATTGTGCGGCTAAGTTTTCCCTGCTGGTGCCTCTTACAGGAGGAGGCAAAGCCCTACTGGTGGCTACCTCCATACACTACGGAAGGCATGGAGAAAGATTGGCTGTGGGAGGACAGCAGGCCATTCTGGTGACTAGTCCTTGTTTTGTCATTTTCAGTAGCGTTCTACTGTTTATGTATGGTCTCTGCAAGACTTTGGTGTGTAAGACAGTCAGCAGTTTAATTTCCGTGTTAATAGCAGGCTCAATGTTTCCTCTGAACAACATTTTACTAAATGCAAAAATGTTCTGTGTGATACCAATCTATTTTAATATATTAACCTTTTAATCCAGAGCTCTGATCATGTGGAAAAGCTGGGTATGGTTTACCTGAAACAAGTATGGGAGTTGAGAATTCACCAGGTGCAGGCTTGCTCTTCAGATCAGTAAGGCCCCTTTCACATTTATACGACTTCAAAGTCGCGCGATTTTGCCGCGATTTCAACAAATGCCTGTGTAAGTGGCATCAAAATCGGACCAAAGTGGTGCAGGGACTACTTTGAACTGGGCACTACTTAAAGTCGTGCCAGTATGAATGATCATTGAAAAATCACAGAGAATGACTTGTTATACGATTTTGCAGTACAAAATCGTGAGACAAGTCGTATAAATGTGAAAGGGGCCTAAGGGTTTAAACCATGTGAACACACTTTGACTTTAGTGGGGGTGCTTACAAATGTATTGTCCCAAACCCCTGTAATAACCATGTTGATGGAAAACTTGGGCTGCTCGTGAATTTGAAGAAAAGTATGTTGTGGGAAAAATAAATCCTTACATTATTTGGTATTTGCCAAACGCTGTTGCCAGAATACTATAATTTGGTTGTACAGGACAGCAGGATCTTGGAGGAACTGCAGTCTATTCACATAATTTGTAATAAAAACATCTTTGCCATTCTGAAGCTTCCCTCCAACCACTTTGCATATTTTATATATATACTGTGTACTTGCCAATGATGCTGCAGAAATCTCCCCCCACTGAGTCTGGCTGCAACCATTTTAACTTTGGGCAGCTGAAGATGTTCACTTCCTGGATTTACACATGCACACCTCCAGCTCTGCAGCTCTCATTGGCTCTTATGACTCATGTCCCCTCCCTTCCTGGCAAACGCTCACGAGAGAGCGTGCAGTGCATGATGTCCCAAGCCTAGGTGCTTTTCCCCAGACAAGAAACAGGAAATGGGCTTTATAAGGTATTTACTGGCAGAAAAAGTTTTGCTATCCAAAGCTTAAACAAGGGCAGAAGATTTATTTGCTGGAAAGATAAATGACTGAAGTTCTGCTTTAAACTAGAGTTGCATTACGTGTCCATCAGGTGCTTGAATGCTGGAAAAAATAAAGGGACAGCCTCTATTTAACACCTTCCACTTGGCTAGCATCTTTATTTATTTTCCTCTAGTGATGGATCATCCTTTCCTCTCATGAGGGAAATTCTTCATGGCCATCAATCTTCTAGCTGCTCTATAGACACTGTGGCTTTCTAATTTGAATGACTAAGCCTTGGGATACCATACCCAGGCCCTGCCTGAATGGGGGCCTGTAATGTTTTGGGCACTGAATCCTGCATGTGCGCTCACCATGGCATATGCATTGTAGTGTTGGCCACGGTGATTTACAGGTCTGAGACAAAGTTCTGCATGTGGTGTAGCTCTTCAGTGTTATGCCCAATGAGGACAAGTCCCAGCTACAGCCCTTCCCTGGGGTCTAATGGGGCATGTTTGTGTTTTTTTTTTTATTTATTTTTTCACTTCGCCACCACAGCATTATGTACTTTTTCTGTCTTAGTTTACCGAGCATGCATACTCTGTTTTCTTCTTCTAGTCCTGGAATACAGAAGACCAGTTCAACTTTTCTCCAGCCAGTATACAAAAAAAGCACATGGCAGATCTTCCAATCGGCCAACAGTCAGGGTGGTTTGTCTCCCCAAGTTGGCCCTGATTTTTCTCTGTCCTGATCCTGGGGAGGCAACATTTTGTGCACTTAAAGTACAGCAGGCTGTGGTGCCCTTAGACTCCTGCTCTGCAGGGCTCTGTGAGTTACCCCTGATTGGTAATGTCTTATATATTTGTATGGCAGTGATGGCGAACTGTGGCACCCCAGATGTTTTGGAACTACATTTCCCATGATCGAGTACACTGCAGAGTGCATGGACATTGTGGGAAAGTTAGTTCCAAAACAGAGGTGCCAAGTTTTGCCATCACTGACCTATGATCTAGTCCAGTGTTTTTCAACTCCAGTCCTCAAGGCACACCAACAGGTCAAGTTTTCAGGGTTTCCCTCAGATGAATTGGCTGTGGTGATTACTAATGGCCCATACACACAATCCGAATATCGGCCGACGGATCGTACGACTTTTTTCGCTTAATAATCGCGAGTAAAATAAAATAGGTTTTTAAACTCACGAAAATTATCGTACGATAGAAAAAAACGATCGGAAGTGATGTCACGTGTTGTAATGTATTTGTATTGTATTGTCGGACGACGGCTGTACTGACTAAACGAAAATCGGACGATCGGACGAGAAAAATTTTCGCGCTTGTCCGATCGAATTTAATCGGATGAACGGTCGTGATCGGCTGTCGAAAGTAGTGTACACACGATCCGAAAATCGTACGATCCATCATCGGACGATCGTTTTCGTCCGATATTCGGATCGTGTGTATGGGCCATAAGGCAGTGAAACTGATCAAATCACCTGTGCAAAATAATGGAAAGCCTGAAAACATGACCTGTTGGGGGTACTTGAGGATTGGAGTAGAAAAACACTGATCTAGTCAGACCACCATTAACCCCTCCTGTTCCAGTTTTCAAAACTATGTAGAAGAATATATTGGCCTATACTGATTTGTTTTAAACAATTTAGGGATATTTATTATAGCAAAAAAATTATATATTTTTTTATTGTGTTTTTTTTAATTGTTTATAGCGCAAAAAATAAAAACCGCAGAGGTGATTAAATACTACCAAAATAAAGTTTTATTTGTGGGAAAGATGCAAATTTTGTTTGGTTACAGCATTGCATGACCGCACAATGGTCAGTTAAATGACGCAGTGCAAAATTGTAAAATGTGCTCTGGTCAGGAAGGGGATAAAATCTTCCAGGGCTGAATTGGTTAATTGGTTTGTGTTGCAGTTAGTGTCTACAAACTATGGTGTGTGTGTGAGATGGAGGCATTTACAGGCCCCGAAAATGCAATGGCCACCTTTTGGGTTTTCAAAGGGCATATTATTTGATGTTGCTTCCTGAAAACCTCTCCAAATTAAAACTTTTTTGAAAGTGGACACTCTTAAGGAATTTGATAAGAGGCATGGTATGTTTTTTCAGATTTTATTTTTTGTCACAAGATTTTGAAAAATGGGGAAAAAAACATAATGGTTTTAGAGCCTCTGAAACAGTGATGGGTAGTCAGGAAGTGAAATTAGGAAATTGCACCCTTTGAGGGCAGAAAGGTGCTCATTGGATTTTAGGCTCTTGTACGTGGCTAGGCTGCCAAAAAGTAATTCACATGTTTGCGGTGTAATGCCACATAGGCCCATGACTTGTGTGAGAAATATCTTGTTAATGTGGCCACTTTGTGTGTAAAAAAATATATATATATATATAAACTTTTCCCAGGTGTCTTTCAGGACAGCACCTGAGATAGTGACTTCTCCTGCTGGACCACAGGAAATGCCTTCTTCCTCTAGATCGTTAAATTGAGGCACCTCCCTACCATACCTCAGTTTTCGTTTCCTCTGGCCTGGAGGGGAGCTAGGATCTCTTGGGTGCTCCTGAGAGATGTGGGTCCCCCCCCCCCCCCCCACACAAAACCTTTGATACCTTCAGTCCTCTTGTCCTACCCAGGCAGTTTGCAGTGGTAGTTTTTTTTTCTGGTTTCTCTTCCCTCTTGTTGCTCGGAGAGAGGTGGAGATCAGTGGCCTGCTGCAGTGTCCTGGAAGCGGCGGCTGCCCATTTTTCATAGGCCGATGGGGAAAGGTGTACCAGATCACTGCCAAAGTCATTTCTGGTGAGGAGGCAGGACAGCTGGCGCCTATTTCTGGTGCAATGGCACTATGGTAGTCCGGAAGCTGTGAGTGGAATGATGCACACCCGCCATGGAGGACGCAGCATCTGCAGTGGTGGGGACAGGCACGAGCAAGGTAGGAGGTGGAATGGTGGTCCAGCATGCAGCAGGAAACCCTAGCTAGGGGGAGGTACAGCAGCAGGAAGTGCCAATGGGGACAGCTGCTCTGCCGGTACTAGCATGGAATACAGGCCCTGAATGTGACGTCAGCAGAGGAGGATCAAAACCAGCATCAAATGCATTTGCCAGAAGTGACGTAAAAGGAGCAAGATTGATTTCGGAGTGTCGATTGACTCCATACCATTTGGTGTTGAGGAGGAGCCAATTGCTTTGAAAAGCGCCCTGCCCCTTTTACGTCACTTCCGTCAAATGCGTTCCACGCTGGTCCTTTTCTGATGTTCTCACATCCGGGGCCTGTGTTTCACGGCTGCATGGCTGTCCCCATTGGCGCTTCTTTCTGCTGGTTGTCTAGGATTTCCTGCTGCATGCTGGATCACCTGACACAGGACCACCTTTCCACCATACTTGCCATGATGAGACTTGTTTTATCTTAATTCTAGTACGTGTATTTTAACTCCCTTGGGCTATTAAAGTCTTGCATTTCTGCACTTAAGGCTAAATTCATACTTGGGCGGTGCAAATTCCTGCTCTGTTCTATCTACAGAGAGATAAGAGAGCTGTTCAGCAGATCATCTCTGTTTTAGCTGTGAATTTGGAGACCTGGGAGGGGGGGAAGTGTATTGAGGAGAATGCGTGATCTCCTGATGAGAAATGAATACATCTGTGAATCAGATATGCGCTCATAGAAGATAATGGGCCTGAGCTGCACCGCAATGCCTAGAAAATGCACATGTTTTTTGGGCAAGGCGCAGTGCGAATGCATCGCACATATGTGAACCATCCTCATTAAAATCAATGTATTTTAAAATATGCAAATTGGATGAGGTTTAAGCCGCACTCACTTTGCATAGGTGTGAACCTGGCCTAAGTATAGTTGTGCTCAATATTTTGATCCCTACAAACCTATACTAGCAATTGTGGTGATCTGTGACCTATAGATTGCCGACACTATTGCACTTAATCTAATGATAACTGACTGGTGCTATCTGATGTCACTAGTGACAGTGATCAGTTAAAAACAAACACAAACTGTACTCTGACCCTGTACTAATGGCACTGGCTGGGTGACAGGAGTGATCAAAGGGTTAATGAGGCCGATCAAGGGGTGCCCAACTGTTTGTGTGTAAAGTGTGCAGCTTTTCCTCGGGTTGTGTCTCTCTTCTCTCCCTGGACTGAAAAGGATTCCACTAAAGGTGTTTAGCACTTATATGTATTCTAAAGTATAGCAGAAAGTGGAGCTAGAAAATTGTTGGGAATCGGAAACCAGAATCTGGTGTAGCTGTGCATAGCTTCTATATGTACAGAGAACGTTTTATGTACAACACAAAGTCCAATAATGTTAAAAAGCACCCCAGTGCACCTTACAAGCACACCTTAATGCATATGTATTTCAGTGCACAGCAGAAAAACATTAACCCCCATGTAGGCATCTGCCTACATGCTGCTATTCAACAGATTCTTTATGTAGGTTATTACCCTTTTTCAGTTTAGAAATGCTTCCAAGTTTGTAGTCAAAACTGTTCACTGTAACCAGAATAGATGGAGACACTCACTGCTCTCTGAATGTTAAGACTTTCCACAATGAATCAGCCTCCCTTCTACCAGGAGACCTCCAGTGGATATCAGATATGCTTGCTTACACATTCCCATCTTTCCTCATCAACGCTTTCTACGTGTTACTGTGGGCACGCAATATTGTTTCCCCTCCCTTTGATATATCCACGGTATTCTGAGTATTCACCGAGTTGCTTGTCTGGGTTCTAGCTCTGCTTCACTTTCAAGATATCCACATGGTGGGATACCTGGAAAATCTCCTCATACACGACCAGTACACCAAAGTCCTGATGATCCCGGCCCAATGGACAGTGCAAATTTTAAAAAGATTCTGTTGGATTCTAAACCTTCAGTATTTATTGCTGGACACAATTCACTGATTGCAGTACCTGGGCATGATCTTGGATACGACCCTGTGGTGAAACCTTTTACCCTGGGATACAATTCTCTCCCTTTGCTCACATGCTTGGACCCTTCAGTCCCAGACCTAGCCCCCTTCAAATCATGTCTGCGTGAGGGTGCTGGGTCTGATGATGGCCTTATTCTAGGCAGCATCATATGCTCAGTTTTTCCCCAGATCATTGCAACAATCGAGCTGTGTGGGACAAACAGAATTGGTCGTTTGATCGTCTCATGTTTCTGACTTGCAGGGGTAGACTTTCCCTGACATTGTGGATTTCCAACCTGGAGCTGGAGTTAGAAAAACCCTTTCCCCAAACACGTGGAAGATTTGCACAATATATGTCAGCCTGTAGAGAAGTTCTGGATGCTCTCTTGATGCATGGTACATGTCTGTTGGAGGAAGGACCGGTATGTTCAAACCTTTTGGCGCAAATGGGGAATCGGACATGGATTTTCTGGCATTCAGATTTAACAAAAAAATTAGATTTGTCACCAGGTCCAGGGATCTTTTGAGCCTTCACAGTTACTCTGGTGACTATGTGGGATTAGTTCAACCTAAGCTACACCATTCCTCCTTTACAGCTTCTCCTTTGCGTGCTCCTCAGGATCAAGATGGAGGGCATTCCAGTGATCCTCATTGCACCAAGGACATGATGGCTCAGGAGGATGTGGTACTCTTGGCAGACTTTTTGGTCCCTTCCCTTGTGGACTGTCAGGACTATATGTTGCAAGGACAAGTGCACTATACAGAGTCACTGGCTTAATGACGTGGCTGTTGAAGCCCATGTTCTGAACGACAGGGGGCTATTGGATTTAGTCATTCCTACTCCTTTAAAAGGCTAAGAAGTAAAATCTACCATTGTATGAGTTATGTGAGGCTAGGAAATTCCATCCTAGGAACTAATCTGTGGGATGCATCCTGTCCATTCTCTTGGACAAGCTATTGGCCTTGATTACTGTCACAGGACAAATCTTGGCCCTGACTGCTTAGTTTCAGAGACTGTTGGTCTCCTATTCATGAGTTCAGGCCTTTGTATATGGTGTCAAGTACATTTCTCCTCCTGTGCATTATCCTTTGCCACATGGGGTCTGATTACTCTGGCCCTTTGAACGCATTTGGGATATTTCTATGTCTGACCTCACTTGCCAGGTGGCCTTTCTCATCGCTATCACTTCTACACAACGTGGCTGAGTCAGCCTTGTCCTGAAAGGAATTTTTCCAAGTGGTAATAAAGGATACGGTTGTTCAGAGGCCTGAGTCCTCCTTTCTCCCCTAGGTTGGTTTCCTTCGATCACCTTAACCAGGACATTGTTCCTCCTTTCTTATGTCTTGTTCCAAAGTATTCCAAGGAAATTTATCCCCACTATCTCATTGTGCTATGCGCTGTAAGAGTCTACCTGTCAGCTAGAAGTTATTTTATGCAAGTAGATTCCATTTCTCTGTCTTTCCTGAATATTTCAATAGAAGCTCCCTGCTTCATTGCTAGGTGGATTAGAAAACATTTTTTGAGGTCATAATGATACCTAATGGGACTAATAATAATAATGATTTTGACAGTCTGGTGAAGACCATTGTGGATCTTTATGAAACTGCAGATTTAGAGAATCAAACCACTGAAAAATTCTGATTGACTGTCAAGCTTTGCTGAGCATTGCACGTATTTATTTCTAATTATGTAAAACCAGATGTGTTTATACCCTTTCCGACTTTTTTTTTTTTTTTTTAATTTGGCTTCTTTACTCTGTTGCACCTACACCTTCAGTTATTTATGTAACATGCTTATTTCCTGAGCTTCCTGCAGCTTTGTTTCTTAATATAGTTGGCTGTTCTGTCTAATAATAACAAGCAGTGTAGCGAAAAGCGCGCACACCGCTGTGACAGAGACAAGTTGCAGATGCCCCCTTCTGATGAGCTTCTAAGCCTTGCAAAGGGCAGGCAGCAACGGGGGTTCACCCCGGATGAACAGGAAGTCAAGCAATAGACAAAGGTCCTCCAATAAATTATTCATCTTAGTGACTTGCCCTCCAACTCGCCATTATTTCTTTCTATGTATTTTTTCACACTTGAAAAAGAGAACCCATCCTTTTAATCTCCCATTTAATAAACTACCTGAGGCATAAAGGGGCCCATTCACACTTGTGTGGTGTGGCAACGCATCTGCCCAATATGCTTGGCAGGGCCATTCAATTTAAATGGCACCTCCAAAGCATTGTACAGTAGAGCCCAATGCATATACTGTGCATTGCATTTTCAAAAAAGGGTGTACATTTTTTCATCCATTGTGGTGTATTGGGAACCCATTCATAAGAATGGGCTTCCTTAAAGGGGTTGTAAAGCTTCATGTTTTTTCACCTTAATGCATCCTATGCATTAAGGTGAAAAAACACCTTGCCCTCTCCGGCTCTCCCGAGCCCCCATTTTACTTACCTGAGCCCCGAATCTCTGTGGACGCGATCCCACGTCTTAATCTAAATGTCTGACCAGCTTCTCATTTGATAGTTAGCAGCACAGCCATTGGCTCCTAATTTGCTTTCAAAATGAAAAACAAAGAAATATGTATTCATATACTTTTATACTGTATTCGTGTGTGTGTGTGTGTATATATATATATATATATATATATATATATAAAGAAAGCACACCCCACAGACACTTAACTTTTTCAAGCCCTTTTTTTAGGGCTGAAAATACACCCCTCGGCTTATACTCGAGTCATTGTACCTAAAAATCTTCTTAGACTGCGGTCCATTGTTTAAATAGTTGCTTCCTCCTGGATCCGCATTTCCAGCAAACACTGTGTTGAGTGTTCCGCCTATCACGGAGGTCCTCTCATTCTCAGGCTCCATTTCCCAGCAGACACTGTGTTTAGAGTTCCACCTATCATGGACGTTTTCTTGTCCGAGGATGAAAATGGGTCCGTGATTGGCGGAACACTGAACACAGTGCCTGCTGGGAAATGGAGTCCGAGAATGAGAGGACCTCCGTGATAGGCGGAACACTCAACACAGTGTTTGCTGGAAACGCCTATCACGGAAGCCGCGATATTTAAACAATGGACGCTCGCAGTCTAAGAAGAATTTCGGGTACACTGACTCAGGCACAGGGATGCGGAGTAGCTGGTGGCTTTTGATGTTATTTGTTGGGGACCTCAACTTTGACAATTGCTCATCAGGTATGAAAACTCAAAGAAAGACCCTTAGTATATTCTGTTTGCCAGTAAATTATCATGTCATTGGTTGCTGTATTCTGCTTCTGTTTATGCAATTGGTGCTAAAGGGTTTCTCAGCCATTCTCGGCATAATAAACATGAGGGAAATATTGCACGAAGCAGTCTAGGAAGAATTTTAGGTACACTGACTCAGGCACAGGGATGCTGCAATGGGCACAGTAAGGTCGGGCACAGTGAGGTGGCAATGGGCACAGTGAGGCATGCAAATGGTCACAATAAGGTTGGGCACAGTGAGGTGGCAATGGGCACAGTGAGGCATGCAAATGGGCATTGTTGACCCTCTTTTCCACTTACAGTAGCTGCTGCTGCATTTCCACCTCTAGGCTTATACTCGAGTCAATGCGTTTTCTTGTGGTAATATTGGGTACCTCGGCTTATATTCGAGTATATACGGTGTGTGCGCGCACACACACACAAGTCCATATATATTTGGACACAGGCACAATTCTTGTATTTTTTTTAGTTATATAATGGATATGGGCTCAAAGTGCACAGGTTTAATTTGAGGATATGTACATCCAAATCGGAGAAAGGGTTTAGGAATTACAGCTTTTAAGAATAGCTACACCCCCATTTTTCAAGGTACCAAAAATAATTTGATAATTGAATGAAAAGCTGTTTCATCTAAGCATTATGCTTTTTAATTGTGACCCCAGTTGGGCTACATTCTCATATAGTTATGCGACCATAGGTTAGATTGTATAACTATGCTGTTTGATAGCTACTTCCTTGCTGGGGCTCTGCATGCTATCCCCTTTAAAAAGGGGAGTTACTCCTCTAAAGTCCTACTCACCTTAGTCTTCCTCTTACAAACCAGTCATGGAGAGAGGATCACGCGCCAGGGCTGATCTGTTTTAGGTTGCCCATTGATGTGAGGCTCTGCGGGGGCCTGCCTGTAACATAGGGCTAATCCCCTGAAGTGCCTTACCTCTACCCCCCACTAGGCCTTAGTTGCACAAGACAGCAGTTGATCTCCACATAGATTCTTAGTGCTTTTTCTTGTCCTTTTTCTCCCTTCTCTTCCTTTTCACTTACACCTGGCCCTCCATCTCTCTCTTTTTTTTTTCTTTCTAAACTTCCTGTCTGCCTGCCCAGCACGTTCTAATCCTTGTTAATGTCAGTAGGTGCCTAGTTTATCATTTTGATGCCTCTAATGTATCGTATGGAATGTGCATATTTCATTCTGTTATTTTCTGACCTTCTTAATGTATCTGTATGTTATATTTCATTTTATTGGCACAATAAATAATTTTTCTAATTTAAAAAAAAAAAAAAAAAAAACTGTCTATCTTGTCCCTCTCTTTATCTTCCTTCTCTTTACTTTGTCTAATACCCTTCCCTGGCAGTTACTGGACCTTCACAGTGACCAGGAGGGCAGATATATTTTTCTGAATGGAAAGTCAAACGTTCACCTTGGCAAAGGTTTACCTACCAACATAGATCAACTTTCAGTGTTTGAGTTGTGCCTTTCCTCTCTGAACTTCTTTGCTGAGGGCATCCTCATATTGGGTGGAGATTTCAATCTTGCACTTGACCCACACAAGGATTCATCAACAGGCTCTTTGACCCTACCACAAAAAAAAAAAAAAACAGAACTAGACTTAAGGAACTTCTCCATTCCCATCAATTAGTTGACATTTGACATATTCGCCATCTGCAAGAAAAGGACTACACCTTGTTCTATTCACCACATGGATCATATTCCAGGATAAATCTCTTCCTTGTCTCCCATGCTACGATTCCACTAGTCTAGTGCCCACGTTAGCCATATTGCACTCTCAGATCATGCTCCGATCTTGATGGAAATCGCATTACAACACCTGATGCTTAGGTCTATCACCTGGCTTCTGAATCGAATCCTTCTCCAGGACCCCAAAATTAAAGCCGATGTACTGAGGGAACTGTAACTCTTCTTTAAGACCAACAGGAATTCGGTATCTAACCCTCTTCTCCTGTGGTCGGCACACAAGTGCTATATACAAAGGGTTCTCGTTAAACACAGCCACAGATAAGCCGGAAACATTAGCCAGTTTATTATCTAAATTCCATAATCTTGAAAAATGCCATCAATCTTGCCCTGACCATCTTACAGAAGCAGAGCTCAATCGACTTCGGAAGCAGGTCAGAGACCACTCAATATACCAAGCCAAAAATAGTTTTTTTTTTCGAAGGCCCGCAGAGTGTTCTTCGAATTTGAAGATAAGTGTAGTAGGTCCCTGGCGAATGCTATACGTACCCGATGCAATTCGTCCTACATTGCAGCTTTATCTATTCCTTCAGGTACTAAAATGAATTCATCCTCGGAAATGGCTGATACATTCCGTGATTTTAACACACTTTAAAACTTATTCATCTCCTGTCCCTGGTTAAGTTGGCGGCAATTGATGCCTACCTCTTGGCTGTGAGACTGCCTTCACTTACCAATGAGGAAGTTGAGCTACTATAAGCTATCTCGGATGAGGAATTTTTGGGTGCACTAGTTGGATCTCCAGCAGGAAAAGCGCCTGGGCCTGATGGCTTTACAACGCCATATTACAAAGCCTTCCATGAACAATTGTCACCCCATTTAACCAGTGCTTTTAACACCATCTTAGATGGCCACGCCATGCCCCCAGACCTCCTAAATGCAAGCATTTTGGTTATCCCAAAGCCAGGCAAAGACCCCCTCTGTGCCAGCTACAGACCTATCTCCCTACTTAATTGCAACCTAAAACTGTTCACCAAAATCTTGGCTGAGAGACTGTGTTCCATTCTCCAGCGTATCCTCCTCTTTGATGAGGTCGGTTTTATCTGTAAGGCGGCGTACACACGACCGAGGTTCTCGCTAGAAACCAGCGACAACCTCGCTGGAAGCTGCATTCCAGCGAGAACCTCGGCCGTGTGTACGCTCTCGGCGAGCATCCCGTCGGGAATGCCGTCGAGCAGAAATGGAGAGCATGTTCTCTATTTGCTCGACGGCTCGCCTGGATGAATGGCTGGTTGCCATTCCCGACGGGCGGGTCGCCGAATCTGACGGCCGGCAGAGAACCTCGACAGGCGGAACGATGTGTTCTGCCCGTCGAGGTTCTCTGCCGTGTGTACGCGGCTTTACAGAGGCCTGAGATAACACAATTAGAACTCTAAATGTTATCACGAGAGCCAAGCATCTTAACACACCTTTCATTCTGCTTTCAACTGATGCAAAAAAAGTGTTTGACAGAGTGAACTGGACCTTCCTCCAGGCCACCTTATGACACATTGGGATACTGTGCTCTGTCCTATCTTGGATTTCTGCCCTATACCCGACCCCCACAGTCAAAGCAAACGGAATAGCCTCCAAATCCTGTAACTTCTCTCATTGGAACCTCTGCTGCAGCACATTCTGATTAACCCAGACACTAATGGTCTTGAAACTAGTACATATTATCATAAAGTCCCTGCCTACGTGGATGACTTTTTGTTGTACCTATCAATCCACTTGTCTCTTTATCAGTTCGATTTTCCGAAATGTATACGTATGGAGAATTATCAGATTTTAAAGTTACCCTACATAAATTGAAGCTCTCAACGTTAACCTTTCCCCTCAGTCCATTGCTCAACTCAGTAGTAATTTCCCTTTTCGATGGGCTCCCCAAGCCATCCAGTACTTGGGAACCAGAATCCCTTCCAATCTTCATCTTATTTTCCAATACAATTTCCAACCTTTTTTGGCTACCCTCTCTTCAGATTTGGAGAAATGGAAATCCCTGGCAATCTCCTGGTTTGGTAGATGTAACGTATTAAAAATGAACATCATGCCAGGTCTCTTATCTCCTGCAAGCGTTGCCGATCAAAATGCCAAGGGAGTTCTTTAGAAAAATCAGAGCGACTTTTATTTGATATGTTTGGAAAGGTAAACCTTCCCATCTCAAAGGGGCACTCTTGTAAACTCAGAGGTGGTGTCTGACTCCCTGACACCCCGCCTTATACTGTATGGCGGTTCATATGGTCAAAGTAGTAGATTGGTGTAGACACGCCTCTCACAAACTTTGGGTGTCATTGGGACAGGACTCTGTGGCTGCCTTTCTAGCTGGCCTGCCATAGACAGGAGTTCAACACGCTGGAGTTGAACCTCCCCACTCCTTGAATGAATCTACTTTGATAGAACTCTCTAGATATTACAAGCTGGTAGCGACTTCCAGCTTCCCCTCGGCATTAACTCCTATCATTGGCCATCCAGATTTTTTTTCTCCATGTCTCACAGATAGTCTTTCAACTCCGACAGGATCTAAATCTAGTCAGAGCTTCTTCCTTCCTTGGTCCACTGTTTTTTTTTTTTAACTCTTCAGCCCTCGGCCAATGGAAACTGTTGCAATTAACTTACTTCCTCCGGTCCCTTCCTGATCATTCCAGATTTCGAAGACAACCTACCTCATTTAGGGGAAGGACCAATTCAGAAATACCGGTCCCCTTCTGTGTTTAGCGTCCATTTTCCCTGGACTTAGCCCATTCAGCTGGCGCTGTGGTATCCAGACAGGCACTTTACTTCACATCCTTTGGGACTGTGCAAAGATTTGCCCCTTCTGGCAACAGGTATTACAAATCCTGCACAAACTCAGACTACTCTCTTTTCTTAATTTGACTACTATGTCGAGTAATGAATACCGTAAAACCTTATTGAAGCATCTCCTGAATGCTGCTAGGGCATGTTTTTAAAGTATGTGGAAAAAACAAGCCCCACCCCTTATAGTGCATTGGTTTGCCAGGCTGAATGATATTAAGCAGATAGAACACCTTACCGTGGTTCTTAGGGACAAGACTAAGGAACACAATAGCGATGGCTATATTGGGACATGTTTCATTTTTCGGATTAATTATTTAACTTATTCTTAACTAAATGGGAACTCAGTAACTTATGTATGCCGTCAACCCCAGGAGGTTCCTCTTCCTTCCCTTACTCCCCCCCCCTTTTTTTTTCCCTCACTCTTGCCTTTCTTCTTTTCTTCTCTTTTTAGATACTTAATGTGTCCACCTTTCTGTCTGAAAACACCTCAAAATGCCCTTCGATATGCACCGACCACGTGGTACGCCTGTTTTATGGGCTGAGCAGGGCAACACCTTTTCAAAGGGGGTCTTCACTTTCCCCTACGTTACAAAAGATTACTGCCTGTAAGTGATCTGATCCTCTCTATGTACATGCCCGACAGTTCCTGCAAATATTTTACAGAAAAATGTGTATATCCAGGGCGCTCCAAGAATTTGAATTCTGACAGATAAAGTCTGTGTTGGAGTAGGTCACTGGCTGAAGAAGGAATCAATGAGCTGTTCCAAAACGCGTCCCGCCTCTGACACACTTCCTGTCCTCTTCCTGTTTGTGTTCCATGCTGGTTTTGGTCTCGCTTCCTCTGACATCATCCCCAGGCTCCAGCACCATTGTGTTCCCTAAACACTCACAACACAAGTTGGCTGTTATCTTGTGGACCTCCCTGGAAGCTTTATCAGACTAGGACTGCCCTGCCACTGGAACATCTTCTGGACACACTTGCCTGCTACATGCCTGCTTCATCCACCATCTTGTAAGTGTTTCTAACCCCTTTAGGGGATATTAAAAGTTTAATACTTATGCACTTAGAGGCGCCTTGTTTGTTTTTCTGTGCAAATATTTTACAACACATGTGTAACGTCTATCGAGTGACTTTTCACTAAGTACAATTATACTTAGTTCTTCCCCAGTTAACTCTCATCCGTTACTTCCTTCCCAAACCTCCTTCCTGAAGAGCCTCTCGCTTTGAAGTTCAAATATAGTTACTTCCTTCTTTCTGATTAGCCTGTCACTTCCTGTTGCTGGGTGGCCTATTTAAGCTCCCAGCACTGACCAGGAAGTGTTCCTTTATTTTTGCTGACACAACGCCTCTGTCGGTTGGGTATCCAGACGCACCTGCTCTGAACTTCAGCTTCCTGACCTGGACCAGGAGCCTCCACTGCCTGCTTCACCAGCCTTACCTGTCTGGACCCTTGGAGCCTGACCTTATGACTGCATCGTTCACTTCAGTATCGCAAGTACCCTGATGTTGTTATGCATTACTGTCCTGTGAACTGCCCTGCCTGCTAAGTTATGTATGCTAACTATACCAGGAATTACTGCAGCCATAGCCTCTCTATGTTTGGTACTTCTAATAAGGATCCGGCCATGATTTCTACAATCTAAGGTCACCAAGTATAAACGGAAGTCTTTCATGCCTATGTACCTCCTTCTCAAATGTTACTGTGTGCACATATACTGCCTATTACTTTGAGGACTTTGCCGTTAAGTTTATTTACATGCCACACATGCTCGGCTACTTCTGCTTTTAACTAGAACCTGGTCTGTAGTTTCCAAGTATTAGTGGAATGCTGCTTTCATGCCATTCCCTCAACACTGCTGCACTGCGACCAGTCCATTACTCTGGAGGCATGTGGCACTAATACTACTTACCTTGCTATTAGAGTTTGTATTTGTATCCAGTATTCATGCAAGCTCACTCCCCAGGGTATCACCCTAGTGAGCCTGAACTATAGTATCAGTTCTACCTGGACTTTATACTTATATTTGTTTGTGTTTTCACTGGCGCCTATGAAGGAATATGCGCCATGTTTCTTGACTGAGGCTGTGATGCTAGGATCCCAAACTCTCTGCACAAAAGAGAGTGAAACCTGGGTCTGAAACTGAGAAGTCTCCGCAGTTGAGATCCTAATTCTCAAATCATATCTGGCGTAACGTTACAACATGATTATGTTTTTTCCTAAAGTTGACTATTATCCTGAGTTGTTAGTTGTAATTTTTTACCGATTTGCAATAGGGTATAAAGTTTGGATAGTGACAATTAATCTCTGTTACTTTTGTCTCCATTATGCCACTGCTGATAATCTTTGTCAGGACTATACTGTCATGTCATACGACCGTGTAATGTTGCATACCTTTAAATAAAAAAAAAAATGAAAAAACATTTTTTTTCATGGCCAGCTGTGGGCTACGTTTTGGTTATTTCTTCATCAATTCAGCAGATAAAAAATCTGGAGTTGTTTCTAAGTATGGTATTTGCATGTCTATTGCTGTAAACCTACATCATGCATTCAAAGGAGCTGTCCATGCAAATGACAAGCCATTGTAAGCTTCAAACTAAACAAATCATCAGAGAGTTGGCAGCAACATTAGGAGTGGCCAAATCAACAGTTTGGTACATGCTGAGGAAAGAAGAACGCACTGGTGAGCTCAACAAAATAAAAAAGCCTGGATGTCCATGGAAGACAACAGTGGTAGATGATCGCAGGATCCTCTCTATGGTAAAGAAAAACCCATTCACAACATCCCAACAACGGAGGGATACTCTCCAGGAGGAGGGCGTATCATTGTCAAAGTGTACAATTAACAGAAGACTTCATAAAAGCAAATACAGAGGGTTCACCACAATGTGCAAACCATTCATAAGCCGGAGAATAGAAAAGCCAGATTAGACTTTGCCCAAAAATATCTACAAAAGGCAGACCAGTTCTGGAAAAGCATTCTTTGGATGGATGAAACTAAGACTAAGGGGTTCTGTTGAAACTAAACCATGGTCAGGTAGACCAACTAAAATTTGAGCCACAACTGCCAGGAAAATTGTCCGGGATGCAAAGAAATACCCACAAATAACTTCAGGTGAAATACAGGACTCTCTGAAAACATGTGGTGTGGCTGTTTCAAGATGCACAATAAGGAGGCACTTGAAGAAAGATGGGCTGCATGGCTGAGTCACCAAAAGAAAGCCATTACTATGCAAATACCACAAAGTATCCCACTTACAATACGCCAAACAGCACAGAGACAAGCCTCAAACCTTCTGACACAATGTCATTTGGAGCAATGAGACTAAAATTTACCTTTTTGACCACAATCATAAATGCTTAATTTGAAGAGGAGTCAACAAGGCCGATGATGAAAGGTACAGAGGTGGATCGCTGATGTTTTAGGCAAGTCTGAGCTACAAAGGCACAGGAAATTTGGTCAAAATTGATGGCAAGATGATTCCTCAGCCAGGAATCTGCATGTGGAATGTACTTGGATCTCAGTCTCCTGACCTCAATATCATAGAGTCACTCTGAGGGGGATCTCAAACATGCAGTTAATGCAAGACAGCCCAAGAATTTTGCCAAGAGGAATGGGCAGCTTTACCATCTGAGAAGATAAAGAGTCTCATCCACAAATACCACAAAAGACTTTAAGCTGTCATTGATTTTAAAAGGGGGCAATACACAGTATTAAGAACTGGGGTATGTAAACTTTTGATCAGTGTCATTTGACTAGTTTCTGTTTTCATTATGATTAAAAAATTGTAAACACAATTGATTTGATAATAAATGGCTTCAGCCAAACACTAACCATGAGTGAAAGGAATGTTTGTGTTATCATTCATATTCTCTGAAAAATGGCCAAGAAATAATAAATTCTGCCAAACTTGTGTAAACTTATGAGCACAACTGTATATAGCACCGTCAGTTTGTGCGCAGTGCTTTACACATCCTGTTCAGGTCCCTGCCCTCAAGGAGCTTACAATCTAAGGCCTCGTACACACGAGCAGACAGATTTGTTCAAATCTGTCTGTCCGACAGATTTGAACAAATCTGTCTGCTGGGATTTTGGTTTGCTCGCGTGTACACACGAGCAAACCAAAATCCCCGCCAGCAGACAGCGCGCTGACGTGTCGGTGACGTTGACGCCGCCACGTCACCGCACCAGGAAGTAAAACACTTTCGCGCATGCGTCAAAACTATTCGGCGCGTGTGCGAGAAGACATGTCTGCTGGTTAGCATACTAACCAGCAGACATGTCGGGCGGACGGGTTCCCAGCCGACAGATTTCAAAGCATGCTTTGAAATCTGTCGGGTGGCCAAATCCGTCTGTTAGCCCGTACACACGATCGAATCTGTCTGCTGAAACGGTCTAGCAGACTGTTTCCAGCAGACAGATTTGATCGTGTGTACGAGGCCTAAGATATACAGTATATCATTCAATGAAATCTCAGTCAGTTTGTATTTTTTAAACAATGCAAGAATAAGAACAAAAAATAGCCTCAGCATGTTCATTGTTGTGGTTTGTACAGGTTACCTCTGTGTAAAGACATCATTGACAGCAGTCAGGGGGGGCCCCCATCTGCAGGCTCGTGGGGACTTAATGCCTTTTCCTTTATGAATACAAAAGACTGAGGTGAATTACTGCTGATGAGACAGATGGTGGAGCAGTCGACCACAGTGTTATGAGGTGTCAAGCGTACACCAGCTGGGGTCTCTTCAACTCCTAAATTGACATTCAGTTTCAAATGTAAATACATTATAAATAAATATATTTATATATATATATTATATATATATATATATATATATATATATATATATATATATATTACAACTGGTTTCCTCTCTATGGAAGCTGCCTATTTGTCATTGATGGTTTAATAATGCTGGTGATATAAGCAAAACTTTAAAGCACACGATGCAGATACACACAAATCCATAATTAATACATAACATAAGGAGCAGTGGCTTGGTTTCCCCTTGAGTTTAGGCTGACCCGTCTGGAAGGGTGTACCCTAGAGCATGACTGCAGGCAAGGCAACAGCTCCTAGACCCGTGAAGTCAGGCAGATGTATGTGCTATTAATTATCACGCCCATGTTCCATTTTGAACAGAATAATGTCTTAAGGTCACAGGCTCTTTTATGTGAACAAATGGATGTAGCATAATGGGTTACTGACATACTTATGAAGGGAAGATTGCATCTTTAGTGCACCCAGGGGCAACATTAAAGCTGAACTCTGGACACATTTTTTTTCCTTTATACCACAAACTATGAAAATAAAACTAACCAAAACAAATTTTGCATGCACTAAATGCCACTAAAAACCCAAATATTACCTTAAAAAATTAGCAGTGACCTCATCACTGAGCTGTACATAGGCTATGCAGTGAGCAGAGCTGTTGGAGGAACCAAGCAGGCCCCACCCACTACAGGCTGCCTTCAGAAAACAATAGGAGAAGGCGGAGACCTGACCAGTCACCCAGCCCAAGAAGAGGGAGCACCAGTGACAGGTCTGTATTACAGGAAGCTCCTGCATAGAGGCAAAGTGAAGTTTTGCTGCACAGATCTGAAAGAAATACAATACATAAAGAACTCAAAGATTCAAGTAAGAATAAACATACATCCCTTTTTTTTTTTTTACATGTTTATTTTATTTAAATAGTTTGTTAAGCGTTTAAACCCTGCCTTTCTATACCATTTCCCCTGTAAGCTGACCACGATATGTCAGGGCTGCCGAGTCCTGACACCATTGTCAGCGTAAGTGCCTTCGTCAGCTACAGCCTGCTATATGTCTCCTGTGTCCTATTCCCCCCCCTCTCCCCCTCCCCTCTCTGCCTGTCAGCTCCGTGTCCGTGGCATCCCCCTACAGTCCTTGCTCGAATTACTGTTTATTTGTAATACAGTCTCTGTTTTTTTTACTGTAATGGCCCCCTGTGACTGTGCTGTATAAAAATAATACTGTATATACCTTGTTTACAGATCGCTGATCTGCGCTCAACGACCTGCCGCCTTTCAGTTCAATGAGCGCAGATCAGCTCGCACGGAGGGTGTTACAAAATGTATATTACAAGGCCATTAGGTAGTGGATGTGGATGGATTATTTTTACAGTATAAGTATGATGTTTAACCTCCATGGTGGTATGATTCTTTCAGATTTTAGGTGCTAAAAGCGGTACCATTATTTGCAGGAAATTTGGCGTTTTATACTGTAGGCCTGTAAATTTTTAGGAATAACTCACTTAAATCTGACCAAACAAGAGTCTAAGGCCGTGTACACATGACCAAATAAATCCGTTCAAATCGGTCTGACAGACCGATTTGATCGGATTTGTCTGCTGGGCTATTTAGGTTTGATCGCTGTACACACGATCAAACCAAAATCCCCGCTGGCAGACAGCGCGGTGACGTGGCGGTGACGTTGACACCGCCACGCACCGCACCAGGAAGTAAAACACTTCCACGCATGCGTCAAATCCATTCGACGCATGCGCGGCCAGATATGTCTGCTGGTTAGCGTACTATCCAGCAGATAGATTCGATCGTGTGTACGCGGCCTAATAGGCATCCCGGGTATGACATTTTTTTAAAAACAAAATTATAAATTATAATATAATAAATAATTATAACAAATAATATAATTATAATAAAAATTAGGGCTGTGCAAATTAACTTTTTAATTAATCGATTAATCTTAAATTTTTTTGATCGATCAAAAACTTTTTGATCGATTTAAAATTATTTTCATTGGTACTTCGCCGGCTTCTGGGCCTTCAGGGAGTTCCGTCGGAAATCCGTTGACGTCACGGACACCGGCGGGGGTTGCCGTGTCCATCTGAAGGGGTCCTTTGCTGTGCCTTCATATCTGCATGCCCGCGGGACCTCACTATCTGCCACACCCAAGGGCTGTTACACTTCCCTCTATCAACCTGGAATTCTACAGCCATCCACTGGGAGTTGTGATAGTTCCCTTCATCGGACATCTACATGCCGACAAACTGATGTTAACCTCTCCTCATCTGGATTAAGCAGTGGTCTCGTTGTACACATTTTTATACCAGTATCATACTTAGCTACATGTTTTTGTGACTGCTTTTGCTACTGTTTGGTATTACTTGCACCATTTTTACAGTTTATGTAGCTACATAGATTTCATCTCCAGTGCAATATTTATTTTGTTACCTACTTGAAGACTATAAAAGTTTTAATGCTATTCTCCATCGAGCGCTGCCTTTGTGTGTTTTTTGTATCCTGCTATCCATTTTTCCAGTTGTTGGGAGCTGCACTGGGAATCAGCCTGCAAGGAGATCAGCTAAAAATAGTTGGATCTGTATGTGCGTTATAATTAATCGAAATTAGTCGATTAATCGATTTAAAAAAAAAACGATTTTTCGAACACAAACATTTTTGATCAGTAACAGCCCTAATACAAATTATTCAATAATGTAATCAACTCAAAATCACTGAAATTTGCTCAGTTGCAGAATTGTCGCTGTCATTTTTTTTTTTTTAGGACGAATTTCCCCACAAATCGCTATCGCTCAATTCTGCAAGTGATTCTAATTTATTATCGCTGTTTTATAGCTGCTCTAAAACCATTTTTGACATAAAGGGCTACTTTTGGTTGCTATGGACAATCTACATTTTGCAGGCAGAAAGAACAGTTTTTATTATGTAAAAGAAATGTAGGGCACTGGGCAGACCACTAGGGACAAGGGGGGTGTGTATTTTTTACATACAGTACTGTAATTCTAAAGATTACAGTATACTGTATGTAATGTGTTTGTTTACCTTTTTGAATATGGCGCCGTTCTCCGCCCCCGTGTCGTAACGTCGCAGGCAGGGAACGGAGCTACGGCGGCACACTGAATCGAGCTCTCCCTCGCTCACACAGCGTCGATGCATCACGCTCCACCCACAAGGTAATATCACTGTGCTGGACACTCTGTGACCCAGAGTCTACACATCCCTTACTAGACTCGACTCAACCTAGAGCCACTCTAACCCCGATCAGACTCAGGAATACATATATATATCCTCACTCAAAATCACAAACATAAACCAAACATCACCTTCCTAGAAACAAATAGTCACATTCAAATGACCAACAAAAAGGAAAGTCATAAGCATCAGCCATAATAAATCCAAAAAAATGTTACTGGTATATGATGTTTAAGACATCCTCATTAACAAGTCAGAACAAAAATCCCATCCTCAAAACTAAATGATTAAACTCCTACCAAAAGTTGCTTTCTGCTTTTATTCTGTCTTGCTAATTTTATTTTTCTTGGGTTCAAAGTAGTTTGTCTGTGCCAAATTCCCAAATATTAGCAGTATCCCGTCATTGAATTTTCCTACAACTACACTGTCCCCATAAATACAATTTAATGGTCTTCAAACACATTTTCCTTGTCCTTTCTACATCCCAACCATTGTCTTTGTAATGACCCATTTTCTGTTGGGGAAAACTCAAATGTGCAAGGGAATTTACCCAGAATTTATACCATTCTTTTGACTTTAAATAATCCCTTTAACCACTCCTGGTTATTTTCTCATCCAGTCAGGATTCATTTCTCTGTCCCCTGATTAAGGATTCATCTCTGATCCTCCCAGTTTTCCCTGGTTGGCCCCCTGGGGATTTATGACCTCATTTGCGGCCACTCGGGGCGGACTTCCACATGGGGCCCCCCCAATAGAAGACCAGGCCTCAGGGGCTTTAAAGACTACTTTGATTACTCCACTCTGACTTGCGGTCACCCCTCCACTCCTGTGTCACTAGAGAGAGAGGGCTTGGTGTGGGTGAGAGAGGGTAGATGAGAGAGAGAGAGAGGGTGGAGAGAGAGAGAGAGAGTGTGATGAGAGAGAGAGAGATGAGAGAGAGAGGGAGAGATGATGAGAGTTGATAGAGTGAGAAGAGAGAGAGAGAGAGGGGAGTGGGTGAGAGATGGAGGTGGAAGAGAGAGAGAGAAGAGGTGGAAGAGAGAGAGAGAGGTGGAGAGAGGAGAGAGTGAGGTGGAAGAGAGAAGAGAGAGAGAGAGGAGAGAGAGAGAGAAGAGAAGTGGAGAGAGAGAGAGAGAGGAGAGAGGAATGAGGTGGATGAGAGAGAGAGGGGTGGATGATGGAGAGAGAGATGGATGAGAGAGAGGAAGGAGGTGGAGAGTGAGAGAAGAGAGAGAGAGAGAGAGAAGAGAGATGAGAGAGAGAGAGAAGTGACAATGAGAGAGAGAGGGGTGAGAGAGAGAGAGAGAGCGAGGGGTTTGTGAGAGAGAGAGAGCGAGGGGGGTGTAGATGAGCGAGGGGGGTGATGAGAGCGAGGGGGGTGGTGGAGAGAGAGAGCGGGGGGTGGATGAGAGAGAGCGAGGGGGGTGGAGGAGAGCGGGGGTGGAAGAAGAGAGAGGCTGGGAAGAGAGAGGTGCAAAGAGAGAATGGGGGGATGGGGGAGTGAGAGGAGAGTGGGGGATGGAGAGAGGGAGAGAGGGATGAGTGAGAGAAAATGGATGGGTGAGAGGGAGAGGGTGTGGAAGAGGAGGAGGTGGGGATGAGAGAGAGCGAGAGGGGGGTGAATGAGAGAGAGCGAGGGGGGAGTGGTGAGAGGAGCGTGGGGGGGTGAGGAGAGCGTGGGGGTGGTGAGAGAGCGAGGAGGTGGGTGAGTGAGAGTAGAGGGAGAGTGAGCGAGGGGGGTGGATGAGAGAGAGCGAGGGGGGTGGATGAGAGAGAGAGGGGGATGGATGAGAGAAAGAGAGGGATGGATGAGAGAAAGAGGGGGATAGGGGGATGGAAGGGGAGAGCGAGGGGTGGATGAGAGAGAGAGCGAGGGGTGGATGAGAGAGAGCGAGGGGTGGATGAGAGAGAGCGAGGGGGGTGAATGAGAGAGAGCGAGGGGGGTGAATGAGAGAGAGCGAGGGGGGTGAATGAGGAGAGCGAGGGGGGTGAATGAGAGAGAGCGAAGGGAGTGAATGATGAGAGAGCGAGGGGGGTGGATGAGAGAGAGAGCGAGGGGGGTGGATGAGAGAGAGAGCGAGGGGGGTGGATGAGAGAGAGAGAGAGGGGGATGGATGAGAGAAAGAGAGGGATGGATGAGAGAAAGAGGGGGGTGGATGAGAGAGAGCGAGGGGTGGATGAGAGTGAGGGATGGATAAGAGAGAGAGAGGGGGGTGGGTGAAATTGACCCCCTGGCCTGGCCTGCGGTCTTTCCTGTCCCAGCCCCTGTCTGTGTGGGGGTAGGTATGTGTGATGCACCTACCTCCCGCCCATCCTCGTCCCCTGGGCACTCGGCCAGATCATCTTGCTTCTTGACGGGCTGTCACAGCTGGGACTGGGAGCTGACGTTGGAGGTGGTGTACATGCTCTGGGAGATGCCGGGGATGCCGCGCTTACTGCTGCTCAGCCTCAGGTCAGGGTGGCGATTCTCCCACTCCTCTCGCGCTGTTTCTTCAAGCCAGCCTCACACTTGACCCGGAGCTCAGCTGCGTTTGACCCCAGCCTCCCAGGAGCAGTAGCGCGGAGGAGGAGGAGGAAGTAAAATCATCCTTCATGTGATGTGCCTCGCTTTCAACGCTGACCATGTAGGGGATTGCAGCCGTGACGTCACTGGTTGCTACACGCCAAGCGGCTCAGGCGTTAGCAACCAGGGCAGGGGAAGACCAGCCAGCAGCGCAGCTCCACCCACCTCCTCCCTCCAGCGCGGCGTAATGACCAGAGTCGGTCCGGACTGCAGTAAGATTTTCGGGGGGGAACCTCCAGGGGCAGACTGAGCCGACCGGGCCCCCCCCCACCACGGGCCCTCGGGCAGTGCCCGACTGACCGAATGGTCAGTCCGCCCCTGGGCAGGGGCAAATTTCAAAGACAGTCGGTGCAGAATTAAAATAAAAAAATTGAATTACACACCCCGCAGCCCGTGCCTACTAGCATAGGGGGGTTGTATTTTTCTCTATCTGTGCCCTTTCTGATGATCATGTGCCGGTCGGAGCGGAGGGAATATTTTTCAGTTTCGGGCGCATGCCCATTCAGCTTCGCTCGCATGTTCTTCAGCCTTGGCTCAAGTCCTGGCCAGCCACCTGCCTATCTCCTTGCCTTCCCTGGCGGATTGATCTTCCTTGCTCTCCCCATCCAGTAGTAGCGGGGGCCCGGAGAGTAAGGCTTGAGAGGCTGTGAGGCGGACGGCGACAGGCAGAGAGTTGCTGATTGCCGCCATTACTAGTAAAGAAAAAAATATGTCCCCGGATTTAATTTAAAAAATCTAGTCACCTTATTGTACCCCTTGTAGAAAGCAGAGCTCAGACTTGCATGCCCCCAGAGAGATAAGTATTTCAAGTCTTTTACTGCAAAACAATACTTTTTATGTATTTATTTTATATTGAAAAGGAAGAGAGTGTAGCGCCCCCTTGCTTCCAGCATAGGCACTACGCTAAAAACTAGTTGACTGGGAGAGTTACATTGCTCCTGGTCGTGATTTGTTTAGGTTAATGACCTGTGTCATTCTGGAAAGGTCAACTGGCTCGGACTGCATTCTAGGGATGTGTGTATCACCTTTGGCGGCAGTGGGGAGCCAGAGGGATTTCTGACGGATGGAGTCTTCCCCAGCAGCCAATTGGAAAGGGTTATTCCCCGCTGGCATGCTGGGGGAGGGTATATCTGTGATGGAGGTCATGTGTTCTGGGTTCTTTTCCTTCTCCTGCGTGGGGGTCCCGGATCCGGGGTGTGGCACCCACCTTCAGGGTGTGCACATCCATGGACCCTGCCAGCGTGGCCCACCTGGCCAAGCTTCCAGGCCTTGCTGAGTCTCAATGGAGACGAAACTAAAGGACCCAGTGACTTACTGGGTTCCCGATGCCGTAGAAAGGATCCGGCGCCCGGGCCATAGACAGGTACGCTCTCCTGT